>OZ010680.1:3510762-3665283 GCA_963932265.1 Thymelicus lineola
CATGCAAAGAAGAATTAATACAAAGAGTAGTTAATACTTGTATTACCAATAATTCTTTACAACCCACGTCCCACGTCTGTCTCACTGCTGGACTTGAGTCTCAAAGTGAGTGAAAGTTATAAAAACCACGCTGACCTCACGGATTGGTAGGCTCCACAAAACTTTGAGAACATTATTTGCATTCCTAAGAAAAGACGGTGTGTTTATTATTCTATTTTAGAATATTTAAAACTAAAAAAGGTTAGATAAAAAGCTAAATTATATTAGTTTCTATCACTTGTGAAAGTTCTATCAACATTAAAGTTTTGGATGTTTGCCTGGATAGAATATATTACCCACTACTTAATTATTAACTATTGTTCCAGATCTTAATGCTCGAGATAACAGTGGGAATACTCCATTGCACGTGGCAGTTGAAAACGAAGCTCTTGATGTTATCGAGTTTCTTCTACAACAGTAAGCATCATTTTATAAAGATGCACAATTTCATTGCATATAAAATCGTATAATTGTAATCATAACGAGTATAGAGAATTAACTTCTGCATATCCTTTATATAAGATACTTCGATGAAAATTCAATAATATGAGATTAAAGGGATGAGAGACCCAGGCATTAGCCAAAGCTCTTCCGTAGCAGACTCAACGCTTGATTAAAAATGTCTAATAAATTGTTTTCTTCTTACAGAAAAGTCGATACTGAAGCTTTAAATGATAAAAACCAAGCACCTATACATCTTGCAACTTATTTGAATAAGGTAACGTAACTCCGCCATGTTGCCTTCGCTTATTACGAATCATGACTATGAAATTGAAATTTTATACAGGTTGATTGATAGTATACAATGTTACTTTTATAGAATCTAGCAGAAAAATTTAATATCCTCCATATTTTGCTTATTCTTGGCTAAAATGATCAGTAAAATTCACAATGATACGCAAACTTCATGAGTTTTAGAGAAGATTCTATTTACTTTACTCTTTTTTCTTTTCTTAACAGTTATCATCATCTCAAGAGTTCCCTATGAAATATACTGGGAAGTAAAACTCTGCTAATAAATTAATGTTGGGATATTTCAGGTGTCGGTCCTTCGAATCTTTGCAAAGTATAAGCATCAGTTTAACGTTGATTTGGGCGGAGAACACGGTCGGACAGCTTTACACGTAGCTGCTATACAAGACCATGATTTGTGTGCTAGAATTTTGGTGAGAATTCTTTATCAAATTATTTCATTGCACACATTTAAGTATATTGTATACTCTACCTACTGCTTAAATAGTTTTCTACTATACTTGCACTCAGTAAATTAAATAAGATGAACTTGTGCAGCAACTAATTTCAAAGATTTAATTAAAATAAGTTTCAGATTTTTTTATCACTGTCTTTAGTTTATTACCGTTTCAGTACTTCAGTAACGTTTCCTATTACTTGACGTAGATATAATTACGCAAAAGTTCTCATACGAGTACAAATTTCTTCTCAGACTTTTTAAATCAGAAAGTTGCTACAGATATATTAGTCAACAATTTTATAATTACTTATGTTGTTAAATTATTGCTCACAGAAACAAAATTTAATTACTTCATTTCGGTCTCATAAATTTTAATAACTGGATTCTTTCTCGGACGCTAATCTTACATTTTTTATTGTTTTTGTTTCCGCTATGAATGAATGTCTCATTTCTTGGCAGTCATTTTACTTTCTCAAAATTTTTGATGTTTTTGCGACGTAACAATGGTCGGTAGTTAAACTACGCCTTTTTACGATTTTAGTAAAATTTTATTCAGATAAAATCATAATATTGTGCTTAATATAGATTACCATGCAAGTTCAAAGTCACTATCAATTGTAATAACTTTGACTTTGAATAATTTTTGTTTAATCAGATTTCAGACTTGGGTGCGGATAGCAAGCGCCCCTGCAACAATGGATACTATCCCATCCATGAAGCCGCAAAAAATGCTTCTTCCCGGACAATGGAGGTTTTTCTTCAATGGGGCGAATCCAGGGGTTGTACAAGAGAACAAATGATGTCGCTATTCGACAACGAAAGAAACGTGCCACTGCATTCGGCTGTGCACGGTGGCAATATCAAGGCAGTCGAACTTTGCATTAAGTCCGGAGCCAAAATATCAACACAGCAACACGATTATTCAACGCCTGTTCATCTCGCTTGTGCACAGGTAATTTTTAAGGGCTCATATTGTTATATTGTTAAAATTTAAATCAATTATGTTTAAGGAAAAATAATACAAGTAAGGCGACCAAAAAATGGGTAAACCTTTTTTCATTCTGTCTATAAATCATAATAGTTAGTTTTAAAATCCGTAGCTGAGATAGTAAATTAGGTGCCGTCGACTTTATTCACCTGGGTTAATTCACCTAGGTGTCTTAAGTCTACTTTTAGTGTACTTTATTCACCTATGCACCCAGGTGATTTAAATCTACTAGGTGGTGATGTCATTGTATAAATCAATAGGACAAGTAAATGTTCTCTATTTGACGCTTTTTTGGAATATTCAGGTGGAAAAAAAAGGCAAATCATTATAGTTTATTGAAAGCTTTCTCATTTTCCCATGGAAAAACAGAGGTTGGTTTCCGTGGCCAAAAAAGCTGTGGCTTGACTTATGTATAATTCCCCATTTAATACTTAATGTGATTTACGAGTAAAAAAACTTATGTTTGTTGTTGTTGTTTTCAAGTCTATATTTTTATTACAAGTAAACCTCTCTTACGCCCCAACTCAGAGTCACTAATAATTACTTAAATTACTCCTTAGTACAGAATTTGTAATGTGATTCTGCACAGAATTTGTAATGTGATTCTGCACAGAATTTGTATTGTGATTCTGTACTAAGGAGAGACTTAAATAACCATTAGTGACTCCTGAGGTGGGGCGTAAAAACTTAACGTTTAAACGAATGGTATAATTTCAGGGTGCATTAGAAATAGTAAAGCTGATGTTTGAAATGCAACCCGAAGAGAAAATGGCTTGCCTGTCATCGTGCGATGTGCAGAAAATGACTCCACTCCACTGTGCGGCCATGTTTGATCACCCAGACATCGTAAATTACTTGGTCTCAGAAGGCTCTGACATAAATCCTTTGGACAAGGAAAAGAGATCCCCTCTTTTGCTGGCAGCATCGCGTGGAGGATGGAGGACAGTTCATACTTTGGTATTTGGTTATTTATTTATCAGTTTTATAACATACGATAAATATAAAAATATACGTAATCAACCATTGTTTTTCCTTTTTATACAGATTCGGCTAGGCGCTGACATTGAGCTGAAAGATATAAATTTGCGGAATGCCCTACACCTGGTAGTCATGAATGGTGGTCGCTTGGAGGATTTTGCAGCTACATGCAAAGTAAGTTCTTTTTTAATCTTAAGCATATCGAGGCCTTGATGAAATAACCAACATGGCTTGCTGCTTTTTTTCGAGGAGGAAATCTTCCAAATATACCCACAGGTTTACGGGTTATGTAGGTTTTCTGCCCAGTACAACCCATTCGGCAAGGAAACCATCCAGCGCATATGGTGAGGCTCCGGGATTTCAAGTAGACGCACTGGCCCTTCCCCTGCATACTGTTTCGTCTTTTCCGTTTATGAAATTACTCAATGCCGATGTGGTCTACGAGCAGTTTCGGCTCTATCCCGATCCCAATTGACGGATTCCTTCTTCGCCGTACAGGTTTCACAGAAGAAGACTTTCTTTAAGACTTGAGATGCTTTCCACGCATCTTTCTCTGCCAGCATCGCCGCTGAGATGCCACAGAAGAGTCTACATCACGGATGTCTGTAGAACCCCGCAGTTGACAGCCCTCCGGTGTAATTATCCATCCTAAACCATAAATTTAATAGGCCTGCCTTTAATAGGCACACAGGTACACCCCTACTATAACTCACAGAAAGAAAGGCACATTATGATAGATCCTGTTTACCTCCCATGACAGGGAGTTAAAAGCATGGATAATGTCGAGGCTCACCGAACTATTATGTTGAAAGCTATGGCTTCCAATATGATATCGGTTCTAAGACTCCCAAGTTCAGATAAATGGGGCAACGTAATAAAATGTATGATATATTACATTGGCACAAGTTAATGGGTTGTTTTTTCTCGTGCCACCTTCGGGACGATGAGAGTATACAGACGGGCGCAGGGTGCCTCTGAGCAGATTAGACAAGCCACTGTCTATCTCACAAAAGCGCTTGAGTATGCCATGGCGGAGGAAAAATCCCATGCTGAAGTGAGCTCAGTGAAGGACTTGATAATGATCAATACAAAATGGTCCTGGGCAAGTTCAAACCGTGATTCCCTCCTTTGACAGAACCTTTGCCGCACGTCTCAATGATCACATGTCGCAGGAGGGCCCTGACCTGTCGAACACCAAATTAGGCTTTCGTCAGGGCAGGTCTACAATAGACGCGATCCTCCGCATCCGCTCATTGGCGGAGCAGGCTGTACAAATGGCTTGCTGCCCAGGAAAGCTGTTGTTACAATGACTCGCCCCTTCAACATTATGCTTCGCTCGGGCCGCTTCCTGAACATCAGAAAGATGGTAAGGTCATAATGATATTTTTTATTAAATTTTTTATTAAATAACTGTTTCAGGATCGCTGTGAAAAACAGTTGATTGAACTGCTTAATGAAAAGGACAACACAGGATGTTCTCCACTACATTATGCAAGCCGCGAAGGACATATCCGGTCCATCCAGAATCTAATCAAACTTGGTGCTTGCATTAATCTAAAGAATAATAAAAATGAAAGTCCCTTGCACTTTGCTGCCAGGTAAAAATTGGTTTATAAATTATCTATATATGAAGATTTTTTTAATTATTCTGATTATTTGTTTTTAAATGTCATGGTAATTATAGGTATGGGCGATATCACACAGTAAGTCAGTTGCTAGATTCCGATAAGGGTACTTTTATCATCAATGAAAGCGATGGCGAGGGATTGACACCACTCCATATTGCATCTCGTGAAGGTCATACTAAGGTGGTACAGTTACTTCTGAATAGAGGTGCATTGCTCCATAGAGATCACAATGGACGGAATCCATTACATCACGCAGCCATGAGTGGATATACACAAACTATTGAACTTCTTCATTCAGTCCATTCACATTTATTGGACCAGATAGACAAAGATGGAGTAAGTAAAATCATAATAATGGTATAATTGCAGTATGAATTATTTAGTATTTTCGTTTTTCTAATAGTTATATATTTGAAATTTCAGAATACACCACTACATCTTGCCACGATGGAAAACAGACCGAATTCCATAGCTCTCTTGTTGTCGATGGGATGTAGTTTGCGCTATAATCACATGGATATGAGTGCAATCGATTATGCTATCTATTACAAATTCCCGGAGGCAGCTTTAGCAATGGTCACACATGAGCAAAGGTATTATTATTAGTATTATTTAATATATAAAAATCCCTGCGTGGTGTCCGGACTCACTTTGTAAAATAGCACCATTTCCGTTCTTCGTGGACTTAAGAAGCTGTTAGATAAATAGAGATACATAAAAATCTCGTGTCACGATGTTATTGGTCAAACTCCTCCGAAACGGCCGACCGATATTTGGTAAATATGAGAATAGGTCGTAATATTAGAGGAAACCATGATGCTAAATGTGGATTTACTCGAGCGTCGCGGAAACCTATTAGATTTGGTAGATTAGATGATAAGAAGAATAAAGGGTCCTATAATGTTTCCATTTTCAGCAGTGAGAGAAGCGTCAATAGATTTTTTAAATTGTAAAAAAAAACAATGAAATGGAAATATTCAAGCGTGTCAGATATTGATACTTTCCATTCTCCAACATGTCCCTGATATGAAATATATTTTAATCTGCCGATTTGCATGGTGAGAGTGGCCAGTAAAAAAATTTACTCGAGTGCATCAGATTTTCAGAGGGAGTGTTCAGTGAACCCTACAGATGCTCCCATTTCTTAGACTGACGATTTGGAAGTGACGCAAGCTCGCAGCGAAATCCTGAAAAATGTAAAAATATGACCATCTTGAAATACTTGAGCGCGTCAGATTAGCATATTGAAGGTTCATCATAATGTCCCAGCCATAGTGACCAAAAATCTGACGATTATTTTAAGGGATATTGGTAATCTGACAAATTATTTTTTTTAATGGTGTCATGACGTCGGAAATCAGTGTGGGGAAGGTGTGAGAGTCAGAAATAGGGTAAAAGTAAAAGGGATAGGCGTGGAGTGGGGAATACATGCTTTACCCTCGCTGCACGCTCTGATCTTAATTGACGAATTTATTACTTTCGGCTTGTAGAAATCGTCAGATTATATATATTTTCTTATTCTGTTATTATTTCCTTCAAAGTAAAAAAAATCAACCGCACTCGATTAAGTCAAGACACAGCTTTTTGCCACTTTTGTACCCTCTTAACCTAAGAGAATGTCCTTAGTTTATGCTAAAATCGTCAGATTAGCAAAATTGACACTTTTTAATTAGTAATTAACTCACCTTTAATTAATCTGACGTATTTCAGACTATCGATTTTTTTATTAATTTGACGGGTTTCCCTGAGCGTACCCCTAGAGGGTTCATACTGGTTGGAGGTACTTATCAATACGTAAGGTATCCTCACTTATATTAATCAAATATCCCCTCTTGGTCTCCCCTACATGTGCTCCAACTCGAACGAAGTCGTAAGCACAGCTATTATAAGCGTATAATTATGTATGAAACACCCGTTTTTATTACGTGACAATAATAAAATTGATTTTTGCTAAATTAATCACCATTGAAAATTACAAATTTACTTGAAATAAGGAGGATTTCGTTAACCTTAAATTATGAGTAAGAAAAACAAAATCTACTTATTTTTATTCCTCTAGGGCTAAAGAAGTAATGGCTTTGCGTTCAGACCGTCATCCATGTGTTACTCTAGCACTTATAGCCAATATGCCACGAGTTTTCGAAGCAGTACAAGACAAATGCATTACTAAAGCAAATTGCAAGAAGGACTCTAAAAGCTTTTATGTAAGTATACTGTCTTTATCATGTTTTAACATTCCTTACTTGCCTAATATTTTTATTTTAAGAACTAGGATAATGAGATGCCCAAGTGGTTACTAATAATGTTAAGTAAATGACATAGGTACAAGGTTAATCTATAAAGTATCTTATATCTCGGTATTTTATTGGTGATCATGTTATTCTTAAAATCCTTTAGGATTTTCCATACGGTTTATCTTCTTCTTCTTGGTAAATTGTACTCTCTGTTTGGTGAATTTCCAAAAGTGCTTTGTCGTTAGAATTCAGCTTATTCTATTCTCATACAGCATTGATTCTATTTGCCATTATGTTGACCATGCAGCATATTTATTTGTACTCAACATTAAAAGTTTCTTTCCTCACTAAAGTTACTTCATTTATTTAAAAACACATTTTATGTATAAAAAAACATGCATACTTCCCGCTTCATGTAACATATTATTTTTATACTATTTATTTGTATTTTTGCAGTTTCGGGAAATAATTGCCTTTCATTATCTTACTACTTGCATTCCTTTTCTTTGTAACTCCTTCCACTTTTGTTGAAGTTATCCTTCCATCTGATTATTCACATCCTGGAATTTACTAGAAAATTCCTTTTGTATGCCGTGGTTTGTAATAACGTTTCATATTAACCGTTTCGCAACTTAATTATTGTACTTGCCTAGTCACTTGACTTCTGTATTTTACTGTACGTATATAATAAGTTGTTGTAACTCCTATCAATCTAACTGATATTCAATTTCTATTATATAAAGTGTGTCTCATTTTCAACTAATGCTTTTGAAAAATTTAGATCAAATACAGCTTCGATGCACTAGTTCCTCAGCCTCTGGATGATGACGGGACCAATTCGAAAGCGTCTCAGATTCCATTACCTGCTCTTAACGTGAGTTATTAAAATAATTTATTGCTATTTTTAATTTTTTTTATTTTGACTCCATCACAGATTAAGTACTCTTTCAAATTCTACCAATACTCGAGGCTTGAAGTAGAAGCGCTGAGACAGGCGTTGAACGACCCAATGTTTCGACCAGAACCGTTGAATGTTATCAACGTGAGTGGAGTGTCACTTAATCACACTGACGCTTCGCTTGTACCATAATACAATTATTTAAAGCAATGAGAGCAATTTTAACGAATAAGAAAAATAATTTGAAGCACAAAATAGCTGTATTTTAAATATACATCTAATATTGTTCACACAACAGTCTTTTTGTGTGATTAATTTTTTCCTTCTGGTTGCCTAATGGTTTCTTTTCCGGTTGGTAAAAAAAGAAAATTGATCTCTTTGCCTGGTTAAGGACACAAACCGCGATTAACTTACACGAATTCACAGCGAGGCTTTTGTTATCACGTTTTAACACGATTATTTGCTTAGTTTTGAAGACTGGGATAATGTACGCTTTTTGGTTACTTGTAAATAAATATAATCTACTTACGGGTTTACTTTTTCACTAACTAAATCTTTATCCTTTTTTCATACCCAATATAATACAAAATTACATTTCTTTAGGCAATGGTAACTCATGGACGAGTTGAATTACTAGCACACCCTTTGAGCCAGAAATATTTACAAATGAAGTGGAATTCTTATGGCAAATACTTCCACCTGGCGAATTTACTTTTCTACAGCGTGTTTCTTTTATTTGTGACGTTATACTCGTATCTGCTCATGACTGTTACGAATGTGAAAACTGGCGCTGACGCACCTTACTCTTTATTAAATTTTTCAATCAATAATGATCCACCTTTGAAACGGTTGAATGGAACGACCAATTATAATGCAGGTAAATAAAGTTAGTTATGAATAGCATTTAAAATTCAATTCAATATTAATTCCTGTTATCATATTTTTAATTTGGATTTTATTCTACATTTCAGAGTTCGAAAAACTTGTCGTTATGTATACAAGTACTGTTACAATTCTTGTGTACAACTCTATGTGCATGGTTCGAGAAGTATATAACATTCGGCAACAAAAATGGCATTACATATTTGACCCATCGAACTTAGTTGCCTGGACGCTGTACGTTTGTTCTACCCTGATGGTACTTCCGTCAATATTCGATGCGAATTATAATATACAGGTAATTGATATTATTCATAAATTAACCGACAAGCAGTAAGCAGCGTAGTATTTTGAAAATTGATCAATAAAGAGGCATCAATTTTAATTACTGCACCTCTAACGCTCCAACTCAGAGTCACTAACGGTTACTTTAATCGCTCCTTAGTAAAGAATCATCATACAAATTCTCTACTAAGGAGCGATAATTAACCGTTAGTAACTCTGAGGTGGGGCGTAAATGTTATAATTTTTGAAGTTATACTTCTTTTGGCGCGATGGTGAAAAATGATGAGAGTGAATTTCTACGATGCGCGCGCACACCGACACCTAAATTCTGCATCGTGAAGTTAGCTCAATTCTGTATTTTTTCTGTATGCAAAAAAGTTTTCACAGTATTTACCTCATTACAAACGATTTTATAATCGATTGAATTGATTCATAATAATCGATTGATGGAATATAATAATATATTTTATGTATTATTTGTTAATTATAATTATAATATTAATTTATTTCTTACATGTTTTCGTATTCCATACATATTAAAACTATGTAATATATTTAGAATTACCATTCAATCGTTACGCTAATTTTATTAAATTACATTTCGAATATTTTGACATCGATTAATCTATTGACAACAAAGATGATGTAATCCCTAATAATGTCATTTTGGTAACCATAGTATTTATAAATAACACCACTGTACTGTCATATTTGTCATCGATCTTTCATGTTTCTACGCGTGGTTTTTTGTATTTTTCTATTAAATATTTTCAGCGTACCTATTTGGAGTCCTATTTACTATTGAAACTCATCGACACGCACACAGTTATTTTAATTTACTGTTGTATTCGATTTCGTACTTGTGTTTTGGTGAATGTGTTTTCGCAGTTTCGCTACAATTTCTGGCAAACCAATACTATATGAATATGGACTACTTAATCGCCTGTTTTGTGACTGACAAAGGTTCAGAATAAGTCCTGAACACTGGATAACGTACCCTATACATCTTTAGAAGATCAGTAGTTTGCTGTGGCCATACTTACAATGAGTATGTTATGGTATCTTGATTGGGCAAGGTACCAACGAAATATAGCGCCTCCTGCACAACTAGACGAACTATTAATATAAATGATAACTAATAAAATCTCTTGAAATATGCAATAGCTTTTATTGTACAACCTTTTTATGACATTCGTTTTGGGTAAAAACCATTTAAGTAGTAGATAGTATAATAGACACCCGCCAACTTAGTTTTAACCATTAAACTCGTAGATTCTATTGGCAAGTCACGTATTAATTTTGGGATTTTATTATAGAAATGTACACCAAGCCCTATGAAAGATCGTTGCACTTTACTTTGGCGGAACGAAGGCGTAATTAATTGATACATTCTTTTTGTTTGGCGATTATTAATATCAAAATTTTGTTTATACGCGTTTATATTCTTCCTTATAAAAACTACATTATTAATTTATTAAGTTGGTTAACCTTAGCTGTGTGTTGTAATGTTTAGTTTGTACGATTCCCTAACATGAAATATTACATGTTTCTTCTGATGTATATAAATATTATTTACTAGGTTGATCCAAAAGTAACGATAGTAAAAATGATACACGTTCAAATAAAATAATGTATTATTTTACAGTCTCCTAACTAATCAGTTCACATTCTCGGTAGTTATATTAAAATTACAACAAATTGAATTGCTTTAAATTGGGTTGGCATACGAATGATCCAAACGCACGCCTAATGATAAATAATCACTATCGGACGAACATGAATCATCAAAACTGCTCTCAGATTCCGTATTACACTCGTCTTTCAATTCTATAATAAATTTATCAATTTCCGCGTCTAAGCTTCCATCCATTTTACAAAACTTATCCTCAATATGTCGCACATGTTTTTAATTTTTGTTGTGTGTAATAGACCTATAATTGATTCAGTTGGAAAAAATATTAGAACACGATTTCGTGAGCCATGACCACGTTTTATGCTATAATATGTACCTACATTTGCCCAAAATTCTTCTGTATTTTCATTGAGCGACTCAGTTTCTTTTGTTTTTTGTATTTATAACACTATTTTCTATTTTAATTTTCAATATTATATTACATTGGTAGAAAATGCAAAAAATCGGGAGAAACGGTCGCTAAAACGGGATATCGGGAGACGATAACCAAAATCAGTAGATCTCCCGATAAATCGGGAACTTTTACAACACTCGTCACTTGACAGCAAGTAATGCTAATCTAAGGGAAGGTAATGACAGCTTGTCAGAGGTAAAATAACTGTGAACGGACTGTAGTAGTAAATAGTAATCGATACTTGTCTTTGGGACTAGGAGCACATTCTTTTTAAACGCTTTTATTTAGCTTCACTTCGGAGCATCAAAGCATCAAATCTTGTAACGTTAATTTGAATGACTTCCCTTTAATGAAAATTGATGAAATTTGGCAGACATGTGTATTTCCGATGACAATACACGAAAATCATATTTTAAACTAATTTTCATTGTTTATTTGTTGTTAAATTAAAAAAAAACGATTTTCAGACTTTAGACGCATAATTCTCTATGTTCTATTTTACGTAGAGACTTGAAATTTTCACAACTTGTAGCTAATTTTATAAACTAAACATTATTGAAATAAAAGCGTTTAAAAAAAAAAATTTTTTTAGGATTCAACTTATTCTCTCCTTAATCTGTATTAAAGTTTAATGCCTGTCGGAAAATAAATTATTCTTCAACTGAACTGAATAAAAACTTTCATTCCCTCCCCCCCACAAAAACTGGTTTTACAGCATGGTATCGTAATAGTTCTCGTAATAGAACATAGATGGTGTTTTTACAATTGTAAAAACAGAAAAAAAAGATTTACAATTGATTTGTTTTTGCAATTGTAAAAACACCATCTATGTTCTATTACGAGAACTATTACGATACGTAGCAAAGTAATATTAGAATATACTACAAAATTAATCACAGATGGCGCTTAACACATATAGTTTGGCTATAGAGATTCGTAAATTAAATTATTTCAAAATATTATTTCATTTTTATTTTTAGTATTGCTGTTTTTGAATATTGTATTTTGAACAATGTTTTTTTAATATTGTTTTTTGATTTTTTTTTCATGTCAAAGAAGTATAACTTCTCACGCGCGTACAAAAGTACACGCACCCTTTTTTTTTATGTGTTAATAATAATGTTCACTTCATTCGGGAGAGAAAAGCATCGTGAAAAAGTGAAAACATGTCTGCATGTCTCATCCTGCTTTTTTGAGCATAGTCCACTGTTTGCAAAAGATGTGTAAGAACTACCAAGTTAAACCAATAATAATTCCTCTAAAATGTTATTTTCATATTTTCAGTTATCATCAGCGGCCATTACAGTTTTTCTGAGCTGGTTCCAATTACTGCTGCTGCTGCAAAGATTTGATCAAGTCGGCATCTACGTAGTGATGTTCCTTGAAATTCTCCAAACCCTGATCAGAGTTTTGATGGTGTTCTCCATTCTGATTATCGCCTTCGGATTAGCATTTTTCATTCTGCTGTCTAAAGTGGGTGTATTGGTTGAAAGGATATTACTTAAACAACCCCAACATAAATTTGAAGTAAATTACTGTTATTTGCTTGATGTGCGAAAGAATTAGCATTGCATGTGATGAGTTTTATATTTTTGTATTTGTGTCATCGTTATTGCATTATTAACGTCAGACTACGGTTACGTTATATTAATACATACCAAATATTTGTTATGCGCAAGTTTAGAGCTGTAGATAAATAATTTAGATGCAAGCGACAAAAATATTGAAAAATCTAAGCGTGCTTGCGATTATATTTGTTCATTATTCTTCGTATATAATTGTTTAAGTAATCTATAAATTTTTGTGTTATTAATTGGCGAATTAACATAAATTATGTTTGAAGGACTGGATTTTGAAAAAAAATTGAGTGTTTAAAACTAAATCATACTGTATTTCATTTTCTCAGGGTCATCACCTCTCATTCAGTAATATCTCGATGTCATTAATGAGAACCTTCGCGATGATGCTCGGTGAACTTGACTTCGTTGGTACCTACGTGCAGCCCTATTATAGATCGGAGACCGACACCACTTTGCCTTATCCCATAACAACATTTCTGATACTCTTACTGTTCATGGTCTTCATGCCAATTCTCCTAATGAACCTACTCATCGGTTTGGCTGTTGGAGACATAGAAAGTGTCAGGCGAAATGCCCAGCTGAAACGATTAGCCATGCAAGTAAGTAAGATGGTTTTTATCTAAATACAGTAGATTTAAATGCAATTTTGTCTATCAATGAATTGCAAGAAACTCTCATGCAAACAAGTCACTTGTAAAATGGCTAAAGATCACTTTTTCATAGATGGTTGTAAACGAGTGCTATGAAATAATGTAATTTCGTACAATTTTGTTGAGGTTTGCCTACCGTCAAAGCAAAAGTAAATTTTGAACTAATTGTTTGAAGCACTTAAATCGGTCCAATGGATCAATGCTCAGTTGGAGAAAGAGAAAAAGATTCCGTTACTTTTTGCTTGTTAAAACAATATTTGAGTGAAATGTACCGAAGGGTAATATCATTTGAATAAACAAAGTCGAACGAGAATGCATATTTATTACGAAACATACCTATAGGTATTATAGGACGTATAAAGCTGAACGCACATAATATCGGCATCATCCGCGCCGGATGCTCCGTATACCGATAGCACATATGTCCAGATTCGCCGTACGCAAATTTTAGTATTGCCAACAATTTTTGCAGTTTTGCCAACCTTAGTGTAAAACGGTGCGATGTCATTCGTTTACAGTCCTGTTTAAGTTTGTGTCAAGTTTAATGTCCTGTTGACAGAAATCCTACTAGTTCTGTGTCAATTTATTTCCGTGTATAGGTATAGTTTGCTATCAATCGTCAAGTATTGGCCATTATATGTATATTATTGTTGAATGTCCGAAAACAATGATGTACCTATAGGATAAACATGAAGGCGAGTTCTCCTCACAGGATTAGTTTACTATGAAACGTTTCTCCTAATGCGTTGTCAAAAGCATCGCGGCATGGCAACACTATCGGCATTTCGGATACCTTCCGCATTTTCAGAAATGCGTGCGGATGGTGCGGATGACATATGCCGACGCATCTGTCATCCGCATCGGGCTCTCATATGATTTCATACAAATGCTATGTGAACGGCGCGGACGATGCCGATAAATGTGCGTTCAACGTAACAGTATATAAATACATAGGTATTATATTTATTACAAAAAATATCACTAACTTGAACGGAACTGGTAGCAGAGCTGGTCATATCCATGCGTCTTTGTCATTTAAGTACTCATCTACAGTATAGTAAATATTGCCTAAGAGTTGGAATTTTACATGTTTCTTAATGTGGAATTCCACTGGCAAGTCACGTATTGACTTCGGGATTTTATTATAGAATTGTATACCAAGCCCCATAAAAGATTGCTGCACTTTACAATAAATGCTTAGTGGAATTTGCAGCGATTATTCGTAGATTTTGCGTTCTGCATTATAGCATGGTGCAAAACCCTATCAGAAGATGCTGTAATTTTTTCGATAAACTTGCATGGTCAAGCCATATAACATACATAGAAATGACGTATTCGTATCCTAGCCGGTATTAAAAGCTTGTTATCATGTTAAATTTCAGGTAGTTCAACATACTGAACTGGAGAGGAAGCTTCCGGCATTTCTTCTGGACAAAATTTACAAAAATGAGTTGATAGAGTATCCAAACAACAAAAAGTGTAAACTCGGCTTTCTTGATCTAATGCTTCGTAAATGGTTCTGCAATCCATTCAGCGACGATGGTCAGTATCTAAAGATTTAATTTATGTATATTGTAACAATTGAAAGTCATTTTGTGATAATCGTTAGTTATGTAGGGAGTAGGTATAGCATAGGCAGACCCTATATTGGCAGTTCACTTTTGTGTTACAGATGATTGGTCTTGTCTTTGAGTCTTTGCTGCTACAATATCTCAATGTCGTTTGCATGTTACCTGCATCAAAAATCCGTATCTTAAAAAAATCCGTCTGTAAGCGTAGGTTAAAGTGTGAGCAAGCATAACTTTTACATCACATAGTACGAAACAAAGTTCCTGATTATTTTTTGTCTAAACGCATTAATCTTAAAACCTTCTACATATACGAGTACTTTTCGTTCAGTTCAAAGGGAGGTTTAATTTGGAGTATGAGGTTTACATGTTTAATTATATCGCTTATTTAAAAGGAAAAGATAACAGTGTTCAGTGCAGTTGTTACGTTACCGTTAGAATTATGTTCCTTAAAGTGAATAGGGTACTGCCTCAGAAAACATAATAGTGCATAGTTGTACTGCTAACTAGCTTCTAGTTTTTACATATTCTAAGAATAAAACCTTCTTTCCAGCTGGCCTTGACCTGGTTCTAGAGAGCAGTGAAGATTACATCGCTGCCGAACTCGAGAAGCAAAAACGTCGACTTCGTGAATTATCCACCATTATGGATCAACAATATACTCTGATTAGGCTTATCGTTCAGGTACTTGAATGTTCATTTAATGTTGTCAAAAGTAGTTATAAAAGTAGTTATAGTAGTTAGTAGTGTTATCAGACACTAAGCCCACAGACATATTTCTTTATTATTATTTTTTCTCCTTTTGTCGAATATACCACCATTGTTGTTTTATTACTGCCTGAAGGTTGACTGGCAGAGAATGCTTTTAGCATTAAGTCCGCCTTTGTTTCTATACTTTTTGTATGGTACATAAACGTATGGTTTCTTTTCACCCATACTACTTTATTATTTATTTTTTCCCTCCTAATGTAAAAATAAACTTTCAGAAAATGGAAATTAAGACCGAGGCCGACGACGTCGATGAGGGTGTGTCTCCTAACGAATCCCGTCTGGTGCCCCGCTGGTCTTCACCCAGGAGTCGTAAGAAGCTACGTTCAGCGTCTTCATTCTGCAAGGGTGGTTGATGAATTCAATCCAAGCAAGATCACCATAAAATGCCATGAAATTCTGAATGTGAAAGTCAATGGCCTCAAATTCAAATCTATTGGTTTTAAAAGGACGGTTTGAATAAATGTAAGTAAGCAACTTTTTACCCGACTGGTACCCTTCCTGGGTTGTTTTTCGCGCGTATCTTGTATGCACGTAATATTCTTTATTACCTCGTATCTTCCAAACTGCTGAACGGATTTATATAATTAAGCTAATGTTAGATTTTTCTTCATTATCCAAGTGTTCTTAGATAAGTGAAATAAAAAAAATAAAAAAAAACAAATATGGTGGCTGTGAGATGCCATTGTTTGAAGTATCAAAAATTAAAAATAAATCGAATAACGCAATATGGGTATCAAATTAAAGATCTCACCATAAGGATTTCAAAAAAGTATATCATGATAGCTTTTTTGATAGCTGGATATTTTTTAATTTTTTAATTTATATCTGATCTACTAGTTCGAGTGTATGTATGTATTATTTGATATGCTCTGTAGCCTAAGCGGCTTGATTGATTTCAGCTTGAGATGTGCCGTTAGGGTCGTCTTAATTGTGAGAGTGACACTGGGTATATCGAAGTGGAAAAAAAAATGGCCGATTTATGGCGCACTATACACATTACACAATACTCTAAAGTTTTTTTCTCAAAACCTATCGATTCTGATATCGTTGAATAGGTATTCAAAAATAATTTTGAATTTCTTTCCATCATTTTTCATTTTCAGGAACAGTTTAGGATATATAACGATATATAACTTATACTAATAAATGTATAAGAATAATGATGTAAGTAGGTGTTTTGTTCCACATTGACAGGCTCAACTGTATTTTGTATTTAGGTAATAAATGTATAGATATTACTATGTAGTATTACTATGTAGTAACTTAATGCAGACAGTTTCAATACAACCATACCAGTTATGCACCCTGCATAAAACTGAGGAGGCTATCTATCTCAGGCGCAGTCAGGATCTTCATCAAATCTTCAAAACGAGTAGACATAGATAATTAATTTTGCTAGTGTATTTAATATTTATCCATGGTAAATTAAAACCAACCTATTTTTTTTAAATATAGTCTATAAAACTATAAGTAAATAAAATTGTGTAATAGTTTTATTTATAAATGTATAAATAAATTATACTTATTATGAGTGTTTAAATGTTAATACTTATTTATACATCAGGAAATCCCATGATTATTATTGATTCTTATATTTAATATGTTAATTGTCAAGCATAATAATAAATTATTTTATTTTACTAATAGACTAATTTTTAATTGCTAATGGTTGTAAGAGGCCTATAAATCTTAATAGTGAGTTATATGAGTACAATATTTTTAGCATTAAAATAAATAATGATGTTACAATCCATTCGGATAACTTTGAACACGGCAATTCCTCGTCGGGGCAATTGGCCTCAGGAAAACGTATGCATACTTAAGTAAGATAATATACAATATCTATTAGATAAAGTTAGGTTAGGTTAGATCACAGACTTAAAAAAAGAACCGGACGGATTGTCAGCTACAAATTCAGTGAAGCACCCATAGTAATACCAACTCCTCTATTCGTACAAGTATCACGCGCACACATGGACACCATGCTGTTATTAATGGGCTGCCATTACCGCGGCGGGCCGCACTAAAAATTACGCACACATTGTAAGCGGGTGGCGTCACTCTCGATAAGACAAGGTGATGTCTGGTTCTTTTTTTAAGTCTGTGGGTTAGATTCAATAAAGCAGAAATAGGAACTCTGCACAGCGCGGCAGCGTGGTAAAAAGTTGCACTACAATTCAAAGTACAAGTAAATATAAATAATATACAAGTATTATAGTATTAACTGTATTAATAAGTAAACAAAAACTTTAAGTAGACACATTATAGTTTCATCTTAGATATTTATAAAATCAATGGCAAATACCACAGTAACTGTATGAGAACATAAAAGTCGATATAAAAATTTCTTAGAAGTTTAAGTCATAGTGTCCCTCCCAAATTAACAAAATAAAGTTACGATTAAGGTCATGTCGCCCAAATATACGATTTAAAAAATATATAATAACAACAATGTTGGTACTTAGATGTTTCTCAAGCGTAACATGGGGAAAAAGATTGTTCATACTTTGAGTATTTTGAGTTTCAACAAGTAAAAAATATTTATGTAATACAAGATATTAGCAAAATGCATTTATACTATTGTTTTATACTTAATAATTAAAACATTATTATCTAATAGTCTTTTAATAATATTAATATGCAGTATCGATACAGAATAAGTAAAAAATATTTATATAATACAAGATATTAGCAAAATGCATTTATACTATTGTTTTATACTTAATAATTAAAACATTATTATCTAATAGTCTTTTAATAATATTAATATGCAGTATGGATACAGAATATACAATAAGTCACAAATTGCATGTAGCCATTTAAAAAAAGTTTTGATGCGAGCTTTTGTCTGATACGCATTTTATACATACAATATGTTTATTTAATATACATAACTATGAGACTATGTCACACGTTATCATCAATTGTCCCTTGCTTGCATCTTGCGTAGTAAAAGCACGAAATCTGTCCACAATCTACAAATGTAGCGCCGCGTATAGTAGACTTAATTTATAATATTATATTAGGTACACTTTGCTAATTCACAGCAATCACGTGCAGGCGTTTACACTAGCTCAATGACGTCATAGGTAAAACAAATGCTACACGATATTTATATTTAGGTAAATACATAAAAACATGCTCTAACCATTGTTATACTCGTATATAACCGCTGCTAATACATTACCTATTTATCTAGGAGTTATAAGCATTCAATATTGTGTATCACAATTTTCTTGTCTTGATCTCAAAGGAGAACGAATAGACGTTTTCACGTCAAAATTAAAAGACTTTTTCACTCACAAAGTCAAAAAAAATGTATATAAGTACCTATATTTATAATCTCTATGCTATACTTAATTCTCTGAGAGAAATAGTTTTTAGCTATAACACCTGATTGTACCACAGTACAAAATTTTTATTTTAGTAAGTCCAAAGATAAAGAGTTGCATTATTATTTTTATATGTAGCTAATTTTTAAAGAGAAATTCATATTATTCTCTAAATAAAAGATGACCCAAAATTTACACAAGATTTAAATAAAAAAACGCTGTATTTATTTAAGTATAAAGCACCAACTTGGCTTATAAATGTCTCCTTTACTGGTATATCGTGTGTGCCAGTTTAGTAATAAAATGTACCTAGTACGATGAGTTACCTGTTTAAAACTTAAATAAGTATTATACTCAGTTAAAAAAAATCACAGCTTTTGAATCCAGGCAATTATAATAGTTATAATATCTCTATAAAGATTATAATTATGACGTGTTAATAATGTCGAAAAAGTAGTAAGTATAATAAATGTATAATGTAAATAAAGTACGGTGTAAGACGATTGTCCCTTCAGATAATTTTGTACCTACTTGTACAATTTTATCAAAGTATTTGTATTAATAAAAATAATAGTTTTAAGTAGTTATATAAGAACCTAAACCGAATTCGTTTGTTACCTGAAAAGGTCATGTAGTTAGATGTAGATATTCGATGTTGATTATAGTTAGATGTTTACTTTAGAATGAGTGGGATTTTTATGTTAACAGTGAAACGAATTTACAATAATAAACGTATTTTAGTAATTCATTCATATTTACATTTACAAAATCTATTTTAAAGACTTGATGCCATATTTCTGGTAATGTGGGTTTTGTTGATGACAACTTAAATTATACACTGTATAATGTACAGTATATAATTTCCGTATTGTTCCCTAATTTTGTTAGAAACATTTAATTTGAACGTCTTTTTGACTCAAGTATCTACGTCTATATCTCCATTGGATCGCCTTTTACATATCTAAGCTCTATGAAAAGTTTATTAGAATATGCGCCTTTTCTGGATTGTCATAGCTTGCTTATGCTTGGAACTATGCCGCGTATTGCTTTATATGTATAGCCTTTCTGGCGTAAGCTAAATATGAGTGATCATTATAAATCATAATTATTATAATTTATCAGCCTGCATGTCAGAATTCGCATTTATTAAGGCCATTGCTATCACAGATTGCTATCATAATTTTTGAATACATTGTTATTTTACCAAAATTAAAATTAAAAAAACGATAGACCATAGGCAAGTTATATTTATGTACCTAACTGTATTTTATCTCTACGTAGTAGACATGACTGTATACTAGTAAAATACGAAAGCTTAACGATTTCTATGCAAATATTCTCTATAGGTATTATCTATCTACTATTAAATACTTTCGCTTCTAGAGCTCTCATGAAGTAGTTTATTTTTAGAATTACATATTATTATATTCGCAAAAAGAATTTTCCAATTTAAAGCTTGTAGCCTGTGAAGTTTGTGAAACAAATTCTATGTTATATCCATGGTGTGTGCCTTTGAATGTGATTGTATTTTTGGAATGAGGATTTTATTATACAAATGTGACTGCCTTTATTTATTTCATGTAGCTTATGCTGAGCAGATAAATGTGTATCAATGTCAGAAGGTAGTTTATGTGAAATAAAAACATTGAAAATGTCTGTGTTGATTGTCCTTTATAATTATATATTTATATCTAGTTACACATTTTCAAATTTAAATTAATATAACTCGTTCGGTTATCGGTAAAAACGCCTTACAAACTTATTATGGGTGTCCTAAGGCTATTTTTGGATTTAGGGGTTCGTTTGCGAAATATTTTGTTTTAAAGTGCTAATTTTGGTTAAAGTCAAGTCTCCCCTCCTGCCGGCTAAACGGTTGGAGTTGGACAAGTGAAAAAAAATCTCAAAAGTAGGTTACATGATGAATTTACAAGGAAAACTATCATGGCTATGTTGGCAAGTAGTTAATGAGTAATAGTCGATAAGTAGTAAGTACTTATGTTTGAATGTAATACATAAATAAATAAATACTTCGGAATCCTACATTGCGCGTGGCCTGTCACGCACTTGCCCGTTTTTTAACTTTGGGGCCGGGCTGTAGAATTATTTGGCTTCAACCCATTAATGGCCCACTACTGGGCACGGGTCTCTCCTCTTGAGGAGGCCTAGAGCATACTCCACCACGCTGTTCCAGTGCGGATTGGTGGAGGGGTTAGTGGCCAACCCGAGTGTCGGAAGTTTTCAAACCACCCGAGGGCCTCCGACATGGCTTAACGTCTGTTATCTTATGATAACAACCGGGACCGACGGCTTTACGTGCCCTCCGAAGCACGGAAACGCTCAAGAATTTTTTGCCACTAGCGGTCACCCATCCAAATACCCGCCGCGCCCGCTGTTGCTTAACTTTGTCGATCACTTAGGATCGACACAAGCCGCAGGGCTATGAGCGCTTAGAATTATTTAATTTTAATATTTTAATTACATGTCGCATTTACAGACAACTTACGACGTGCCTTCAAAAATATTTAGTTTCTATAATTCAAAGATACATACAAACGTCAAAGTCAGAGTCATTAGGAACTTACGAGGGACGTTAATCCGAAGATTAGAGCGCCCTTTCCAAAAATAAAACGATAGTCAGCAGAGCTGTATTCATCATATAAAGATGCCAGACGTTATAAAGAGCTCCAAGAAGTCTCAACCGCGTGATTCAGAATGATGAACACCGCCATCTATTGGGTGGATGGTGGATTAAAATAACGCTACGTCGGATAGAGGTAGGTAAAAAACTTGGTTCTTCTCCTATTTACGTTGACTACAAAAATACTAATAGGTACGTTATTTACTCACATAACACAATTTAAAAATGAGTATTATTCTGAGTATTGCAGACTAAAGAAAATATAATAACGTCAATTTAATAACTGCAGCTATTGTAATTTCTAACCCCCGACGAAAAAAGAAGGTTATTATAAGATTGACGTGTCTGTGTATCCGTGTATCTGTAGGTTTGTGTATCTGTATGTCTGTCTGTGGCATCGTAACTCCCATATGGATGAACCGATTTTGATCTAGATTTTTTTTGTCTGAAAGGTGATTTAATAAAAAGTGTTCTTAACTATGTTTAGTATAAATAAAACTACCAGGAGTTTTTAAAATTTTAATTTAAAAGCCAAAAAATGACGTGCATAAGTGTATCAGTGATACCTATATGAATAAAATATTTTGACTTTGACTTTGACTTTGACTAAGATTATGATTAAAATGTGCTGTTATTTATAGATACAATAGTGACCGCCCCGGCTTCGCACGGGTAGATAGGTATGTGCATGAGATGTGATAAATCAGTAGAGCAAGTAAAAATAATTATTCTTAATTTGACACTTTCTTTGGAATATTCAGGTGGCATTTAAATAAACGCGAATTAGTTTATTAGAAACCTTTTCATTTTTCCGTGGCTTAGTTATAAATTCGACGTTGGTTTCCGTGGCCAAAAAAAATTTATGGCTTCACTTATAATTCCCCTTTTATATGTAGCTGACTAACAAACGGGCAGACGACGTTGAGATCTGATGGTAAGTGGTCTCCGTCGCTCTGTATCATAACACCAGGCCTGTTGCCTTGCCCGCTAAAAATAAAGAAAGAACAAGAAGAATGGACCTGGCTCTTAAGCCACCAGCTGGAACCCTACAATCAATTTAGCTGTCTCAAGCAAGAGGATGGTAATTAACCAGGCAGGATTCAGGGAAAGATTAATACTACTAATAATAATATCGATATGTCTTTAATCGTTACGTAAAGTCCTACTACTCCTAGTACTACTAGGTACTAACTAGTACTACTACTAGTCTATTCTTACGACACCCTGAACTGGATCAGGAATCTGACCAGCAGAGTAAGTGTTAGTATTTTATTTAAAACTAGGAAACCGCCCTCGTTTCAAATCGGTTCGGTAGTTTCGGAGCCTATTCAATGCAAACAATCAAATCTTTCCTCTTTATAATATTAGTATAGATAAGTATGATTAGCCCATAGGCGACCTGTTGCAATAGAAATTCTGTAAACTTTAACCTTTTGTATACATTTTTATAGTACCTGTTGTTATTTGTTACCTTCGTGTACTTTGCATTATTGTGCTATGCAAATTAGACGATGTAGTTTAATGTTAGCTGTACTTGCAACTAAAAATTTTCTATATTCAAAATATGTGTATGTCAATATGATCTTTTATTCTACACCTATTACCAATTTATTTACCTAGTACTTACATGATAATAATAATAATAATTAATTTCACAATAACATTCCATATTGATATTAGTTACAATTGTATCCTGAGTGTAGTGTTAGTATTTGGACATTTAAAATTAAAATTAAATACCTACTTAATACGTTATTACAATAACAAGTTCTGATACTTACAGTAACTAAAGGGCAAGATAAATGAAACTTCTTAAAAAATAATGTTTTCAGATTTTTAAATAACATTAACGGTCTATTTTGTAATCTGCTGTTTCCTGTTTGAAATCTCTAACTATAAAGTATCGTTAACAAAACACAGTTTTTTTTTTTTTTTTTTTATTCTTTGAGCAGGCAAACGAGCAGACGGGTCACCTGATGGTAAGTGATCACCGCCGCCCACGGACATTAGCGACACCAGGGGCGTCATCAACGCGTTGCCGGCCAAGAAGATGACGATAGACCCGCTTCTTGAAGGACCCCATATCATAGCCTGGAGGGAACACCGATGCAGGTAGCTTGTTCCACAGTTTACACGTGCGAGGTAGAAAATGACGTGAGAACCGGACTGTGGACGAACGCCAGGTATCCAGGTAGTGTTGGTGAAACCTGGTACGTGATGTGCGGTGACGAAAATCAACTGCAGGTATTAAGCCAAACAGTTCTTCAGAACATTCCCCATTGTACAGACGGTAGAATACACAGAGAGAGCATACATCTCTCCTCAACTCAAGCGATTCAAATCCGTCTGTAAGCTTGGGATCGTCGACAAGACGAATAGCTCGCCGTTGAATTCGAACATTCGATGAACAGTATGTATGTTTTGCGAATGGACAGTTGCTGTTGACCCCATCGGCCTTCCCAGCATCACGACAAATCATCATTCCGATGTAGGTAATCGTAACTGCTAACTCTCCGATGCACAACAGTCCAATATTTATTATCCTGTAAATGTTCCTAGAAAACCTTAACAAAAGTTGTGAATATTATGTTATTTTAACATTGTGTTGTGCAATACTAGCCACGTTCCGAGCAGTTGAATGCTCACGCGTGCAAAACAAGTACCTACCACCAAAGAAATTATCACCAAAGTGGGTATTGTCACCACACAATAATAAGAGAAATTTACACTATTGTTCCCCTTCCCGTTAAAATATAATAAATACATAGCGCAACACATGACACGTTTACAATAATTGTTGCTGTTGTGTGTGTAAACGTTGTGGAAAAACTGAATTATGTTTATATTTATAATCGCTTTTACTGTTTTATTTAAATTTTGTGAACCTAACGATACTATCGATGGATCCGCAAAAGGATTAAATGGTAGGGGAACGTTGGGAAGCGTTTCATTTCCAAAATGGAATAGAAATTATTCGAACTTCAAGAAACTGCATCAGGGTGCCCAAAAATCCGACACTCGGTTTTGGCCGCCAGTCCAAAAAGAAAGTAGATGTAAGTATAATATAATTATCTTATCTTTTTTATTCATTACATTATGACGTGATTAAAGTGTGAATGTGTGCACCAGTGATGACATTTATTTATGCATTTCCATGACTATTATCTACGTAAATCTTATCATTGGAATATTAAATTCCTATTTAGTTTTTTCTACTTTTCTACTAGTTAGTTACTATTTACGTTTTTGTTATGTGATACCTATGTGATATTGCAATGTGTTTTATTAAATTAATGTTGTATCGTAAATAGTTTTGTGCTGCTGTGTTGATATGATATTGTTTACAGGGACTGCATTTAGTAACTTTTCTGGTTACGTTACAAAAAAATCACAAACACATTTTTTCATTTGGTTTGAGTTTGGAAGCTTAACAAATACATTTAATTTGCGGTTTATGTTTCTAGTAATTGTTTACATCCCCTCTTAGGGGTCTATACTCAAAATCGATCCTTCATTTGTACTCGTATCTACATCAAAAGAAAAACTTTGATTAATAATTACAGAAAATATTAATTGTTTACAGTTCTTTCTTTATTCACGGTGGTGACTTTTCCTAACGGTGGGTGCGCCGGGGCATCTGGCGACAATGGCACTTGCATGACTGCGCGCGAATGCTCCGCTCGCGGCGGCTCCTCTAATGGCTACTGTGCTAACGGCTTCGGATTATGCTGCATTTGTAAGTTAATTAGTTATGTAATTAATTATCCAGCAACCTATAATAGCCAATATACCCGTTAACGGATTCTATTGAGAGGGTGATATCACCGACCCACCTTGGATGTTTACAAGTTATATCGGCCCTTTCACGATCCCGTTTGGTGGCCTCCTTCTTTTTCATTACGATAAAAGAGGCCACCACTTTTCGCGCAGCGTCTGTGTCAACCTGTAGGTGGTGTTGCCTTCGCGTCTCTCCATAAAAGCTTCGAAACAGGCCAAGATCACACCTATACACGCTGGCAGATATGTATCCCTCGCCTCCTAGAGATGCGATTCAATAAGTGCTTGTTGGTACACCCTTTGCCTAAAAGCACTCCAAACTCACTGACTTGAATATAGGCTTGAATATTTATTCTGTACATGAGTATATTTAATGGCGGAAATCATGCTAAGACGATAGCCTAATCGTTTTATGACGCGCGGAACGTCGCGCTGCTCGAATTTGGTACCATTTGGGTCTTGAACGCCGGATTCCGCCGACAATTTATAGGCTTGCATAGACCAAGGCGCCATACAGAGCCATATATCGCACAAACCCTGCCTAGAACCGCAAGATTAGGGAAAATGCGGTGCATTACCCCTGCCGCCCTCTCTATACAGGAGCCCAACCTACTTAAGTGCTCGTCGAAGCCCCAGCGAGCCTTCAAGATAAGCCGGGGTACTTAAGATACCAACCCTCCTAGACGTCAACGTTACCCACAGGAATCAACGAGCTGAGTGGTCCCATTCATCTAAGGAGCCGGTGAATCCATATAGCCCCTCCGTTTTGGATCAGTTCTCTAAAGGCCGTGACATATTCACGCGAATAGAATATGGCGAGCCTTGCCATATCCTCAGTCTCTCCTTCAGTCAGTACCATCATATAATCCACATAGCAGATAATACTGACTCTGGAGTGCTTTTTGCTTTGCTTTGCTACTAGTTATTAGCATTAAAATGACTTCATTTCAGTCGATTCACTGACTAAATGAAACATACATTACATACATTTTCATACATTACATTACATACATTTTTCTCTAAATTAATTCCGTGGAATAATATCGCTTATTACCTACATACAATACTTCAACTTCCGCTGAATAATGTCTTAATAATATGTCAATATACTGCTATAAAATCCAACCATATCTGCGTAGAACCACCGTAGAACCAAATGTCGTAAGTTAATAAGACCTTTTTTAAATATGTAATGTTTTAATTTCTCATTATTTGCTTGAAAATCACTATTGGCATTACACATAAGAGTATTTACATTTTTTTTTATTTAATTTATTTATCATTTAACAAAACTTAGGTATATAAAATTGTAGTATTAAACAGTATTATACAAACCACTGAGGTTTATGCAATAATGCTAAAAGTTTACATCAACAAGTTCTATTTTACTACAATATTTAGATTTTAAGTAATGCAAGAGAATGTATATTTAGAACTTTAAATTGCTCTGCTGTAAAATAGCAATTTTGTAAATACGACTTTGTTCTTTACGGCTGAGATATACAATTATGGTCGTAGCGTACATATCAACTCAGAAAGGGATCATCACCGGATCGCCTCGCCGTCAACCTAACGCAAGCGCGTTACCAACCGACCAACAGCTCCAAATCGACTCGGCTACGGCTAGGCGACGCCGCGCTTACGGCTCGAATGATGGTCGTAGCAGACATATCAACTCGTAAACGGAACGTAAACGTATCAACTCTTGCATGTCAGTATTCTTTGTATGAAACTCCCTACTGTAAAGCACACTTATCGGATTCGTAACGTAATCGCCTCGCCTCGAGACAAGCTCACGAACCGCGGTACGGTGCGTGGACGACTTGCCGTACCCGCGCTTACGTCTCACCGTAAGCTATCCTTCGACTTTCCGTTTCCTCGTGCGCGCGCCGCGCCGCGGCTACCGCTGCGTCGGCGAACTGCTGTCATTCATTCCGTCAACCAGCGGCCGGCGAGCCGTAAGCGCGGCGTCGCCTAGCCGTAGCCGAGTTGATTTGGAGCTGATGGTCGGTTATAACGCGCTTACGTTAGGTTGACGGCGAGGCGATCCGGTGCCGATCCCTTTCCGAGTTGATATGTGCGCTACGACCATGACAGCAGTTCGCCGACGCGGCGCGGGGCGTGCACGAGGAAACGGAAAGTCGAAGGATAGCGTACGGTGAGACGTAAGCGCGGGTACGGCAAGTCGTCCACGCACCGTACCGCGGTTCGTGAGCTTGTCTCGAGGCGAGGCGATTACGTTACGAATTCGATAAGTGTGCTTTACAGTAGGGAGTTTCATACAAAGAATACTGACATGCAAGAGTTGATACGTTTACGTTCCGTTTACGAGTTGATATGTATTGTGTGCTACGACCATTATACTACCACCTCTCGAAAGTTAATTCAAGTTGTTGCGTTGCTAAGCTATAAACTTTGAAATAAAACTGTTAACAACGCCATCTAGTAAAACTCATTATTAATAACTTGATAGGCTGTTGTAAGACATTAAAGCACGATATTGTAGATTGCGCTAGTAATGTTTAGAATTAAATACATCTATACTTATATTGTAAAGAGGAAAGATTTGATTGTTTGTTTGCATTGAACAGGCTCCGATTTGAAAAATTCTTTAACTGTTGGGAAGTTACACTTTCCCCGGGTAACATAGACTACATTATATATATTTTTTACTATTTTTCCCCAAGCGAAGCGAGGGCTATTTCCTATTCGTAAATAAGATGGAAGGCCTCAGATTCATTTCGGCTGAAACCGAAACCGAAACTTACATGTTACCTATAATACATGTTAAAAAGATTATTTATTATAGGTACTGAAATCTAGCGTGATTTTTTACACATGACATAGGTTTATTTTTACACTACTAACTCTATGCTTTTCTACTGTTTACCCTTCTTGCTTCACTTCAGTAAGCTTAATCCTAATACGTATATGTAGTATACAAACAGGATACACTCGAAAACAAATTGACTTACCTTTTTATTTGTGTACCGATTGATATAAAACAAACCCTAAATATTAACCCCGTTTTAATAAAATATATCAGTGAAAACCGTATCCATCCGTTTTTGAAATTAGCTGGAACAAACGCACAGACGAAACAGGCGAAAATTCTTAAAATCACTGTCGTAGAATCCTAAACGGGCCACACAGCCCACACAACATTGTTGATCTTTTCAATGATACCCATACTATGGGATACGTGACGGAAAATAGATATCAATTATTTTTGTTTGTTTTTTTTTTTTATTTGGCTCTCATTTCATATTTATGTTTTTGATGAGATAATAATATAATATCAGCGGCCGACTGCTAAAGATTTCTTTTAATTATAGATAAAAGATATTTAAACTTAAAAAAATTAATAACAGAAGTTTAACAACATGTACTTTTATATAATTCCAAACAATTGTTTTAAAATAATTAAAAAGAAAATTAAAAATCACGGTGCACTAATGTATGATTCTCATTTTTAAAGTTACAAGTTAAAACAAAATCAAAAGAACATTTCTTATAACTAAGAAAAAATAACATTAAATATCTTCAATTTATCAAAAAAGGTTGAAAGTTACACTCAATTGTGCTCGGCTGCCCTGGCGGGATTTGAACCCACGTCTCTGGTTTTTAAAACCAGGCTTTACCACCTTAAGCTACAGGGGCTTACAAACGGTGACATGAATATCCTGTACAGGAGTGATATTTTGTCGTATTAAATAAAATTTATTATACGCGAATCCCGTCCATTAAACGCTTGTTTTAACCCCCGATGCAAACAGAGGGGTGTTATCTTTATTTAATATAAGTTTGACGTTCTGTGTATCTGTGGATCTGTCTGTGGCATGTTTGTCTGTGGCATCGTAACTGCCAAACGGATAAATCGAGTTTGATATAGTTTTTTTTTGTTTGAAAGTAAGTACCCTATGTGTTATTGCACACCATGGTCTATGCTCTACTTTTTGCTCGAAAGAGTAACAATCATCCAACAAACATCACATTCATAATATTATTAGGATTATGGTCGTAGCGCACATATCAACTCGGAAAGGGATCGGCACCGGATCGCCTCGCCGTCAACCTAACGTAAGCGCGTTATAACCGACCAACAGCTCCAAATCGACTCGGTTACGGCTAGGCGTCGCCGCGCTTACGGCTCGCCGGCCGCTGGTTGACGGAATGAATGACAGCAGTTCGCCGACGCAGCGGTAGCCGCGGCGCGGCGCGCGCACGAGGAAACGGAAAGTCGAAGGATAGCGTACGGTGAGACGTAAGCGCGGGTACGGCAAGTCGTCCACGCACCGTACCGCGGTTCGTGAGCTTGTCTCGAGGCGAGGCGATTACGTTACGAATCCGATAAGTGTGCTTTACAGTAGGGAGTTTCATACAAAGAATACTGACATGCAAGAGTTGATACGTTTACGTTCCGTTTACGAGTTGATATGTGTGCTACGACCATTAATGTACTTAGTTAGCCACAGAGTAATTGAAGTGAAGTGAGTGCGGACTACTAGTTATAAAAATAATTAACCTGTAAACCTTAAAATAGTCACGATAGAGAATGTTAATTAAATTTTAGGCTTAGATTCGTGGTTTTAGTGTTACATTAAAATTATATGATAATGTTTTTCGCTGCTACTACAGGGTAAGGCAAACGAGCGTATTTTTTTAGTTGTGCGTCGCGTAAAATGTTTACGCTGCGTTTGGTTTCATACTAAAGTCCTGTTTGTACTATACGGCGACGCAAAATGAGTTTGGACTTTATTATGAAACCGATTCACAAGATTCACAGCTCGAAAATACGCTCGTTTGGCCTCACTCCTGTTTTCTCTTGTCCGCTCCTCTCTTCTCCATACTTTACCCCATCTTATCCTTTCGTTCTTCTCATTCTCAGTATTTTGTTTAAAACAGTCATGTCGTCATGTGGAACAAGCTCCTCAGAGAACGGCACCTACTTCGTCAACTCTGGATATCCTAATTCATTCGACGGCACCGGTTCTTGCGAGCTCACTGTCATCAAGTCACATCCTGATGTATGTCAGATAAGGTACTGGGTTCTGGCTTTATTTTATTTTCTTTATTAGGCTTACCAACGATTGTTATTAACACACGACATTAATACATACTGTATGACTTATAACTTATCTATACTAATATTATAAAGAGGAAAGATTTGATTGTTTGCATGTTTGCTCCGAAACTACCGAACTGATTTGAAAAATTCTTTCTCTGTTGGGAAGCTACACAATCGCCGGGTGACTTAAGTTATATTATATAAGGTAAACGCGCCTATTACCGCCAGTTTAAGCCGACTTTGAATGAACTACAGAAAATTAGATATAAGTTGTTATGCTAGAAAAGGTGTTTTAATTTATTCTTTAACATGATTAAATATCCTATGATATTCAGTACGTAAATTCAGTATTAAATCACACAATATTTAATAAATAATAATTGAATCTAAAATAGCGATTGCTTCTATTACCGACGCATGGATGATGTTTGTTTCTAATACCGTTTTTTATGTTTCTATTACCGACTACTAATAAACTAGTATAAATTTAAAATTAAAAAGCTGCCTGCCATCAAAAAAGATATCATGATATTATACCTTTTTGAAATCCTTATGCTGAGCTCTTTAGTTTGATACCCGTATTGCATTATTCGATTTATTTCTATTTTTTGATACTTCAAACAGTGACATCTCACTATTTTTTAATGTCACTTAATTAAGAATTCTTGGGTTATCAAAACGAATCTAACGATATTTTAATTGTATTATTTGGTCCAGCCGCTTGGAAGATACGAGGTAATAAAGAATATTACAGACATACATAATATACTTAGATGATCACTTCGGTGATCGGTGGATAGGGCGAGGAGGACCTGTGCCATGGCCGGCGCGCTCCCGGACTTCACACCGATGGATTTCTATTTATGGGGGGAAGTTAAAAGTGTTGTGTATGCTACGAAGTATTCGAACAGAGACGAATTAAAATTAAGAATAGTGACTGCTTTTGATAAAGTTCGAAGTGAAGTGTTCTTGTGCTAAACCGCGTAAAGGACATTTGTGCAAACGTGCTGAACTCTGCATCACTCGAGGAGGTGAGCATTTTGGACATCTGTTAAGGCTTGTGTAAATAATAAAATCAATACGTAAAATTTCAATCATTGTAAATAAACCCCAATTTAATCATTGTAAATATATATGATTCCCCCGTGTGGTGCCGGGTCCACTTTGTAGAATAGCACCACTCCTACTTCTTCCTGGGATGTCGTAAACGGCGACTATTCTAGGATATTCCAGGAGACGGGCAGCAGCGTCTCCCTGCAGACTAAGAACATCTACTGCGTTCACCAACACGCACTGGCCAAGCGTGGTGACTACCGGCTACAACCCCCTTATGATAGCCATAACTAAGCCTCGGCCCCTAGTCCCCGGCAGCCCCGCTATTCCTAGTTACGGTAGCGGCTATGGTAATGGCGGGGCAGGGGGTGCTAAGAATCGCCGGCAGAGATCGGGCTACCAATCTCAAAAACGACTTCTGCACCTGGCAACATATAACACCAGGACACTGAGGACCGACGACAAGGTGAAAGAGCTGGAAGAAGAGATAGAAAAGTTAAACTGGAGTATTGTGGATTTATCTGAAGTCCGAAGAGAGGGGTAATACTCAAATCCGGAAACTTGTTCTATCACTGGGCGAACATCTGTCCCAAGGTGTTGTCGGGTTTCTCGTTCACAAGTCCCTCGTCAACAACATTGTGCAAGTTGGGAGCGTGTCGTCCAGGGTAGCGTACCTTACACTCAGAATATCCAAACGGTATTCGTTGAAGGTTGTACAGGTATATGCGTCGACTTCGACACATCCTAACAATGAGGACATAAGCAGAGCCATACATACCTCTAAAGCTCATTTCAATGTTGTGATGGGGGACTTCAACCCGAGACTGGGCATGCAAAGCGGCGCCGAGATGAAAGTGGGTCCCTACGTTGTACAGGTATATGCGTCGACTTCGACACATCCTGACAATGAGGTTGAGGTTATGTATGAGGACATAAGCAGAGCCATACATACCTCTAAAGCTCATTTCAATGTTGTGATGGGGGACTTCAACCCGAGACTGGGCATGCAAAGCGGCGCCGAGATGAAAGTGGGTCCCTACGGTCCTACACATTGGACGACGGAACCACCGAGGACACTTACTGGCTAACTTTTTGGAGAAGGAAGGTCTCTTCATGATGAACTCCTTCTTCAGAAAGAAGCCGCAACGCAAGTGGACTTGGATAAGTCCTGATGGTTCCACGAAAAGCGAGATAGACTTCATTCTGGCAGACAAACGGCACATATTTAATGATGTCTCTGTGATCAGCAGGTTTAAAACCGGAAGCGATCACCGACCTGTAAGAGGCACATTAAATATCGACCTGAAGCTGGAACGGTTACGCCTGATGAAGTCTACGCTTCGCCCAACACCTACCCAAATCCAGGGATCCGAAAACTTTTAACTTGAGCTGCAAAACCGTTTTGTGTACCTAGAATCGTGCACGTCAGTGGACGAGTATAACACCAGGATGGTAACAACTGTCCACGAGGTAGGGTAGTATTTCAAGACGCACCCTAGTGGTAGATCTCAGGTTCTCTCAGAACAAACTTTCGGTCTTATGAGGGATCGACGAGAACTATGTGTGCAGTCTGCAACCTCTATGAGGGAATACCGACGGCTCAATGAACAGATCTCCAAGTGCGAAAACACAACGCAAATCGTGTAAAAAGCACTATTGAGCGAAACCAGGGCTCAAAAGTGTTCGCCAGGGATCTGTCTATTGGGCAAAGTCAGCTTACAAGGTTGAAGACCGAGTCCGGCACCATGGTTTCGTCGAAACCCGAAGTTCTGAGGGAGACCGAGAGATACTACGGACGGTTGTATGCCTCCTCTCAAGCTCCACCTCCTCGCGAGGAGAGCGACAAGCGAGCTAAACCGAAGATATCCCGGACGTCAGCCTGTATGAGATTAGAGAGGCTCTCAAACAGCTTAAAAACAACAAGGCACCGGGAGATGACGGAATCACAACCGAGTTTCTGAGAGCTGGAGGGAAACCCTTTCTAGTGGTGCTCAAAAAACTGTTCGATTCCGTCATCAACCGGAACTACCCCGGAAGCGTGGAGCAGAAGTGTGGTGAAGCTGTTCTTCAAGAAGGGCGATAATGCCCTTTTGAAGAACTACAGGCCCATTGCACTTCTAAGCCACGTTTATAAGCTGTTTTCGAGGGTCCTCACAAATCGCATTGCACGCAGGCTTGACGACTTCCAGCCACCCGAACAAGCAGGATTCCGAAAAGGCTACAGCACCATAGACCATATACACACACTGCGGCAGATTATACAAAAGACCGAGGAGTATAATTTGCCGATATGTGTTGCCTATGTGGACTATGAGAAAGCCTTTCATTCTATTGAGACCTGGGCGGTACTAAATTCTCTCCAGCGGTGCCAGATCGACTACCGGTATATCGAGGTGTTGAAATGTTTGTACTCATCTGCCACCATGTCCGTCAGATTACACGACACAGCAACGAGCCCCATCCTATTGCAGAGAGGTGTCAGACAAGGGGATGTCATATCCCCAAAACTGTTCACCGCTGCGTTGGAAGACGTGTTCAAGCTGATGGAGTGGAAACGACGTAGCATTAACATCAACGGCGAATACATCACACACCTGCGATATGCCGACGATAAAGTCATCATAGCGGGTTCCCTGGAAGAACTTGGTACAATGCTTGGGTACTTGAACAGCGAATCACAGCGGGTGGGTCTTAGGATGAACATGGACAAGACGAAAATCATGTCGAATGTCCATGTCACACCCGTACCGGTTGTTGTTGATGGCGCTGCTCTCGAAGTTGTAGACGAATACAATTACCTGGGACAAGTGATCCAGATGGGTAAGTCCAACTTCAAGAAAGAAGTCTCGTAGAATCCAACTCGGATGGGCTGCGTTTGGGAAACTGCGTCATATCTTGTCGCCCAAAACACTACCTCAGTGCCTGAAGTCGAAGGTATTCGAGCATTGTGTGTTGCCAGTGATGACATACGGATCCGAGACGTGGTGCTTTACTATTGGCCTAATCCACAAGCTCAAAGTAGCGCAGGGGGCTATGGAGAGGGCTATGCTCGGTATTTCTCTACGTGATCGCATCAGAAATGAGGAGATCCCTAGAAAGAGATCCCAAAGGTAACCGACATAGCTCAAAGAATTAGCCGGCTGAAGTGGAAATGGGCTGGCCACATAGTGCGAAGGACCGATTACAATAAGAGATTTTTATAAATAAAACCGTATGGGTCGGTAATAGAATTAAGTATGAAGATAACTTTATTCTATTAGCGACAGCAAAAATAAACAATAACTGGCTAAAATTTCTGCTTTAATGCAAACGTGTTTTGATGGATGTCATTGCTATGATTATTTTTCGGTATCAAAAAGTTTCTTAATTTTGATATGAGATATTATTTAAAATACATTGCCATACATTACTAAAAATTATTGCTTACGTCGAATCTTGTTTAAAAGAAAATCTATGAGACAAAATGTATGGCGTTAATTGATCAAATTATGTAATATACTCTTAAGAATCAAACAAGTTAAAAGAAACATCGAAAATAACGTATTAAAAGAAATAAAATCTAAAATACTAACTGTTGTAAAACATCTAACAACGCCATGAGGCGGTATTAGAATCAATTTATGAATATTATGTTTCTATTACCGCTTTAAGGTAAAATTCGAATTAAACCACAAAAAATAGTCAGAACGGTAATATTAGATGTGAATCTAGAAAACCAATATATTATTTATTATATTTACACATTTGCATGCAGGTATACACATTTTATTTAAGTTAATTTATCTTAAGTAATAATTATGTTTACTTACGTAGCCGGGAGCGCAACACTATGAGACGGGCGTCCGTGTCGGGCGCGTCTCAGTTATTATCAATTATTCTGTTTGCTGATTATTTACGCACACAAACTTTATTATTTTTGTTTCTTAATATACATACCTAAAATATTTTTAGGCTACAACTTTCATGAAATGTATAATATGCCTTAAAATAGTGATTAAAAAAACTGTCGGTATTGGATACAGATTTTGGGGTGGCGTTATTGGGCGCGTTTACGTTATATTTTTTACTATTTTTCCCGAAGCGAAGTGAGGGCGATTTCCTAGTAACTTATAACTAAATGCACAATCACTTAAAGGTTGCTACTAATATTATAATTTAAAAATAAGTTTGTTAAATCGTGTGATTTTAACTTACTTGTCTTGAGTGTAATGAAACGGCTATAGACTAACTATAATTTAATATTAGTTTTCTGGCCGACGATAAAAATTTTACAATTTTATAGTGGTTTAACCTTGAATGAATTTCTATCTCTATACTCTATTATGAATATACATACATATATTCATACCATGGAATACAGATAATCCATGCCTACATACCTCTAAATAATGAAAAGGTAATTGATAGATCGATCTTTGTACACATTTTTCATAAAAAATTCTTTGAACCCAATAATTAAAAGCAAACGATCGCACTACGTATGAGTATATATAGTACGCACTATGTCTACATAGGAGAGGGAGAGGGAGAGGGAGGAGATACGCATACAAAAACTATCGCGGCTAAGAACGACTGCACCGATTTTAATGATCTCTGATTTGTTACATTCTTAGGCGATACAAATTTCGCCGGATCAGCTACTTATTGTTTATACAAAGAATAATATTGTATAGATATAGATAGTGGAACAACTAACTAAAATAATAAAAGAAACGATGTTTTGGTGTTGTTGATCTTCTTGGAACTGAATTAAAAAACCTGTTATCAGTTTATTACATTTTTTTAATTTTATATTTTGCATTTTTTCTTGCATATAACAACACCGATATATGCAAAGTTAACCCGCGTCAATTTTGACGACTGAATGAGACGCTCATGTACTCGTATGCCGCATGCTTTTATGGCGATCAATGGTTTGGTTTTAGAATAAATAACACTTCACACTCATAACGCTTCACACTCATACCACACTAGGATCCCCTGTGTCGTGGGTGCCATGGACAACACACAAGACAAGGACATTCACACACAGACCGAGAGCAGAAATTCAAACTCATCATTCAAATTTCCGCCTCGCTGGGAATCGAACCCAGGACCCTTGGCGCGGCGATCCGGCATGGTAACCATTGCGCCACACGGGTCGTCACATTATAATTTAATAACAATATCGCATATTATGATTTAACTGGTGAAGAAATAGCCTTACAAGCTGACCTTTGTGCTTGCTTAGTCTCCCTAATAAATTACTAGAACTAGTATTGCGGCGTGTAATGTAGTTACTAGTTACTAGGTAGTTTAGAAAACAAATGTGGTATCGCAATTAATAAATATTTTACTTTATTTGCTTACTTTGAAACGATGTTATAGTGGAATGAATAACGATTTACGTCAGCAACGAAGTCATTTCCGACATAGGTACGAAATAATCAATGTAAAGTCAATATTTTTGACCTACTTCATGGTCAATGTTGACGCATGAATTGAAAAGTGCATCTCCATTTAGTAAGAAAGAAAAATAATCATTTTTAACGATGCATCAAAATTTCACTCATTCCATTCATTAATTTAGCTAATACCGACTTTGTAATGTAAGACGTAGTGGAGCAGTGAAGACGACGATAACATTGGGGATATTATTATCGGAAATGTTTAAGCTAGCTATCTCCCATTCGTATTGTACAAATTATTTGTGTGTGTGATAACCACATTTATAGTCTGAAGGCTCTAGGCTATATTTTCATAATTCTTGACAAAAACCCAAAGCGATGCTAGGGCATATTACAAACTCAAAATAAAATGTATTCGGTAAATAGCACGGTAAGGACTGTGTGTAACTTGAACCATTTAAGCAGCGCACGCTGTGGAAGCTCTTAAGCCTATTACCATCCGGTATAATGTACCTAGTACCTTTTAAATGGCGAAAATTTTTTCAAGTAGGTGCCGAGGTAATGGAGATTATGTCCAATGTAGTTATACTCTGAATAATTACCCTCGACAAGGGCACTCAAACTTAAACTCCAAGATGCTTTATTGTGGACCAAAGGTACATAATAGATGATTTATGAATTGATACAAATACAATGTAGGACACTATGTCCTACCTGTGATAAATATTTAATCTATACTATTATTATAAAGAGGAAAGATTTGATTGTTTGTTTGCATTGAATAGGCTTCAAAACTACCGAACCGATTTGAAAAAATTATTTCACTCTTGGAAAGCTACACTATCCCCGAGTGACATAGGCTATAATTTTTTTTTACTATTTTTCCCAAACCGAAGCGAGGGCGATTTTCTAGTATGAAATAAATATCCGAATAATTTTTATTTTTATTTAATTTCAAAGTAGTTTACAAAGGTAAGGTTTCGACGACCCGTGTGACGCAATGGTTACCATGCCGGATCGCCGCGCCAAGGGACCTGGGTTCGATTCCCAGCGAGGCGGAAAGAACAATGCCCAAAAATTATTTCTTAAAACGTCACTTATACCGAAACAATTCAATTATTTTTTTACGTATTTTAAAATTAATACCTGTACCCGTATTACCCAGCATAAAATAATTTTATTAATAAGTGATGAATTGACTATAATAACAATGATGTCAACAATGTCCATTTTCATTCGGGCACTCACTTCGATACATAGCTTGTATCAAGCAAGCTAAAGGGAGACTTCTGGCCAATATTACAGACAGAATTTCGTTATAAATGTTGGTATGACAAATGTAATGATGTCAAATTTCTATTTCCGGTTGTCAATCAAAAAAAGGCAGAATAAAATAATCGTAAAAATTACAGGCAGCCGTATGTCTCCCCTACTCTATGACTCAATGGTTATAAGAATTCAATCTCAAAATACTTTGGTTCTGGGGTGTGTCTGCTGAAAATTCTTATATATCTAAGCTCAGAATTTAAAGCGGCGATTTTTAGATTTTTTTTTATTTTAAGACGCTAAAGTTGAAAATGAAATAAAACGATGTATGGCAGTTGGGCATTGTTCTTTGAATGACGAGTTTGAATTTCTGTTCTCGGTCTGGGTGTGAGTGTCCTTGTCTTGTGTGATGTCCATGGCACCCACGACACAGGGAATCGTAGTGTGGGGCTATGAATGTGAAACGTTAATAATAAAGGCACTGAGATAATTATTTGTAAATTGTTATCATATATACACAGGTTGGACTTCGATCGATTCACTATAGCTGGGCCAGAGCAGTTGAACCACGTATGCAATCAAGACCAGTTTATTGTCTCTGGAGGGAACCCCGTACCAGCCATTTGCGGTGTCAACCAGGGCAGTCATAGTGAGTATGGTTTATAACTTTTATTAAAATTACATACTGGTATTGTAGAATACTAGTATTGTATATAAGAGTACTTGAATTCTGCAATAAAATGTAGAGTGAAGGAACCGAATTTCAGAAAAGTTAAGCAAAGGTCGAAATCTCGAAAACGGTCTAAGGTTTTTTTTTCATCTGGTAGGTCATCCCTCAAGCTATGCTGACATATGTTGATATAACAATAATAGTCGTCGCATAGAATAATATTGGGTCAAATGTTAATTTACTGCAACGTTAAATACATTGCATGTCGTGGTTATGGAAACTACAGGAGCTGGAATAAAGGAAGGATAAATATCCTTCGTACGAATCACAACGGGGAAACTCCTAAAAACAATACACGTCGGAAATTTCTGCTGAAAGCGGAATGAGAAGTATGAAATCTGAAAGGAATTTCTGCATAAATTGTATATGTGAAATACTAATATTGTGAATTAGTACCATAAACTCCAAATAGATACTTTTGTCACTGAAAGGAGCAACCTAACAATATTTTTGTTACTTCTTAGTAGGTGACACAAGTTCTAATCTCACTAGTGGTCCCGAGGTGTATAGGCTTTTAGCCTTTTTTTTTAATAGCTCGACTCCTTGTTAAGTGGCTTGACAGGCTAAAATCTTGTAAAGACTTTTCTAGTCTTTTAGGTTAGGCCTTTTCAAGACTCTTGGTTGAAGGTCTATAGTCTAGAAAGGCCCAATACATACATATAACTATATATACACACATACAAGATCCCGCGAAAAACATAACCCTTCCTAGCAGTCGAGTAAAAAAGCCAGAAAAAAACTTTATATTAATAAGTCTATGAGAAACTAAAAGAGTCTGGAATTAGAAAGACTTTTTCCCTTTAAAGAGATTTTTCCCTCTAAGATTAATATTTTTATATTTAATTGAGAGCGCATTGTAGCCTTTTAATTAGGAAGTTGTTATCATTCTTTTTACTTTATACAGAGTGGAAAAAAGACTGTGGTTAGAGAAAAAGTACCCTGAATATTGATGATAGCAAAGTTTTTTTTTCACCCAGTGGAAAAAATTCTTGAGCGTTTCCATGCTTCGAAGGGCAAGTAAAGGCATCGGTCCCGGTTGTTATCTTAAGATAACATGCCGACATGGCTTAACGACTGTTAAACCCTCAGACGGATTAAAAATTTCGACACTTGGGTTGGCCACTAAACCTTCCACGAAGCACGGATGAATTTCGATACTGCACATTAATATCTGTATTATTTTCTAAAATATTTTTAATCTAAAAAGTTGATTAACAAACTGACAGGCCAAGTAAATCATCGCCACCCATGCACGTCAGTAATATTGAAGGCATCACCGAACATATTGACGGCTAAGAAGGGATATATTGCCTATAAATAGTTAGATAAACGTATTTCATAATTATATATTTGAGAGATATGAAATCATTCTTCGAAATATGTAATGACACCACTAATAATACACTCTACTAACTTCGAACGCAGAATTATTGAAAAATACATACAAAATAAAATGTGTAGCGGGACTTGTTGTGCCATAATATTATGATATTATAATATATCTACGAGTATAATTATAATTCCAACGTAAAATTGAAATTTATATTCTTATTTTTTGTCTGCAGTGTACATTGATGCTGGCGTTGGAACCACTAACCCAGTCAAGCTTACTTTTGTGACTAGTGGAAATACGTTCGACAGGTCATGGAAGGTTAAAGTTACTCAAATACCCTGCAGCACTATATATAAAGGTAGGTAATATTCATTAATGCAATATAATCATCTCAACATAATCACAAGCAACCACCTAGAATACGGCGGGAAAAATTGTCGAGTTGTATACAATGTACGGTCACCTGCAGAGAAAAGTAACCCATCTGTTTAAACAGTTTTAATAAACAGATGGGTTACTTTTCTCTGCAGGTGACTGTACCACTGGTAGATAAAAAAATGACGTGCTTATATCAGTGATACCTACATGAATAAAAGATTATTTCATTTCATTACCTATGCCGTACATACCAACTAGAGTTGGTTATGTTTAATGATAATACACAAAAGGTTATTGTAAGTAATGTAATCTGTTAGAGTTTGTTTTATACAACTTCTGAATGACTTGACCGATTGAAACGATAGAAATCTTATAGACAGTGATAATATTAATATCGTAGCAAAACAGTCTATTCATCGCTCAAAGAAGTGTGAGACAATTTTGCGTTTGATTGCGTGACCGATAGTTAGCATTCACTATTCAGAGCTCGTCTTGTCGACAATCCCGGCTGTTATCATAAGTTAGCAGTCGTTAATCCCTTTCGACCTTTGGGCATCATAAAAACTTCCGACACTTGTATTAGCTAGATTCCGCTCCAAATCTGCATTATGGTAGCTTGGTGTAATCCCCTTGGTTACTCACGATATGAGGAAAAACCCTTGTTCTGAATGGATCTGAATAGAGGATATCAGCTCGCCACGTTAGAAAATAAATTTTCACAGTAAATCAAGAAATATTTGTGTGACACACTCTCAGATCCATTTAGCCAGAGAAATATGTCTTAGTGCTGATATGTATGTTTCTTTTGTGAAAAGAAGAGAAGTCGCATGTCTGGTAGAATAATAAATCATCACACATTGTGATCGCAGATTGTTAAAGTAGTCTACTAATAACTTAATAACAATGGATTTGCGCAAAGAAACTCCTGTTACTATAAGCTTTATCATGTTTAATGTATTTATCAGCTGATGAAGGATGTCTTCAGTACTACACGGGAGTTTCTGGCCAACTTCGCTCCTTTAACTATGATCCTGTCTCCGGTCTTCAACTGAGTAACCAGGACTATGGCATCTGTATACGGATGGAGAGAAACTTTTGTGGAATACAGTACAGTGCTTGCATCGACTCAGGTAAATTATATAAAAACTTCAGTCGTACTAATATTTAATCCTTCTTATTACATATACATAATTTTCAAGCAGGAAGGGTTCTCCTATCTTTGAGCCAAGGATTTCTTCTGTACAAAATCGCTGGTATTTTGGTACCTTCATCCTATCTTAAACCATTTGTCGATCTTATTCTTTTATAACAATGATTTAACCAGTCTCTTATACTCACTCTCCATGAGTATTGTCTCCTACCTAACTTCGGCTAGCGTCCATAATCTCAAAAATACTAATCAATAGTAATGATACTTTTCATTACTATCGATGAATCCACTTCGTTCAGTTCGAGTTATTTATAGTTTTAATTTAAATTTTTCTAATTTTCCAATTCATTTTTTCTTTTCAGTTAACAACCGTTCACGGGCTTTTACCATAAGCGGCAATACCAATAATCCCGTGAACTCCATGATTGGCTCTGGGGTTGGTCCCAACAATTGTGCTAATGATTGGCTGTTGGTGCCATGCGCGGCCAATGTTGGCCGTATACAGCCTGCGCAGGCATTGTGTACCGACAGAATCTGTGGAAGCACGTTCTCAGCTGATCTTTCTATGCAAGCATCAGCTGTGTTGAGTAAGTTAACACATAATAAGTGGAAACAGCACTATGTATTATATTATACTATATATATACTATATTATATTATACTATATATATACTATATTATAATATATATTATTATAATATTATTATTATTACATGGGGCGGCAGAAATAAATTGGCTTACACTGATAAAAAATATAAATCTGGCACTGTAATAGGGGTAATATGGTTTTGCTAGGCTGCCTATTAAAATGTGCCCGCTAGTACTTTAAATTTCATGATACCTGCATTTAACTGGCTGCCAAGAGGTTGCGACTTGCGGCCAAGTGTGCAACAGCAGCCATAACTTTTCAAGTCTATTTCAGTGGATCGGAGTATAATTTATTTCAATAACAAGTACATCTCTTATCCCAAAAATCAGTAAATATTAATTGTACTAGCGATATGTAGGTACTATTGTCTTCTGTGCTAGCGGGCACATTTTAATAGGCAGCCTAGCCAAACCATATTACCCCTATTATAAATGTATAAAATTTTGATTCAATACCCTATGAACGTAGCAAACTTTGCAGCGGGATCTTAGACTATATTAAAATTAATCTCTATTTCCCTTGGTCACGATCACAGAGTACTTTGTGTCACGATATCACGCGTGGATGACTGAACGAATTTCGCTAATTCTTTTTTGTTATGTTTGTTATAGTTAGGAGAAGGTTCTTATGTGCGGAAAATTAGAAAATTTAAGATAGCATAACGACCATAATATTAACTTTTCTAATGTAACCTTGGCAACTTAACTTTTTTATTTTATAACTCTCAGTCGAGGGAAACGGAGAGGGAGATGGATAGGAGGGTTGTTAGGCGGTACAAAGTTTTCCGGTCGGCTAATTTAAAAATACAATGCAGTTGTTGAATGTGATTTGTATTTTAAGACATAAAATAATTTTGTGTTGTATAGATCAAAATGCCGATGGCGTGACATCCATATATTAGCGTAACGGTACTTACACCACACACAACGTCAACAAAATATACTCAAATATATGCGTCATGAAGGCAACGAAAGTTACAATTCCCATAAAAGCTATAAATCAATTCATATCTAGCAACAGGCTACATTAGGTACATCGCGTCTGCTTATTGATCGCTAGCAGTAGCCGGGTGGTAAGGGGAGCGGGGTGATTGTACAAAATAAACACTCACAGGCACGTAATAAGGTTTATATTGGATTAGTAATCCTGTGTCGGTTCGCTCGAGAGAACCTATAAGCTTACATATTTAATAAATAATAATAAACGCTTACACTCATACTCCCGCAGTAGCTTTTTACCTGTGACGCGGGTGGCATGGTCGACACATATTACACATCACAATAACACCCATGACCCGAGTACAATTAATAATTCTGTCACATATATATCTGCCGCAGACATTTCTGCTCTGTATTACGACACCCGAAGTTATTGATACTAATTTTTATTATGCATTACTTTTATGTCACCCAGTTTTATAAATTAGAAACATTTTGTTTACTGATGTAAAAAAAAGTAAAAAAAGCAAAACAGCGCTGCGTTGGAAGATATGTTCAAGCTGTTGGTTTGGAAACGACGTGGCATTAACATCAATCGCGAATACATCACACACCTTCGTTTAGCCGACGATATAGTGATTCTGGCGGAAATGCTGAACGACCTCAATATCATGCTAGAGGACCTAAACAGCGTCTCAAACGGGTGAGATGAATATAGCCAAGATAAAAACTACATAATGTAATGACAGCGTTCGGGAAATTACGAAATATCTTCCCATCCAAAACTCCTGAATAAAGTGCCTGAAATCAAGTGTTAGAGCAATGTGTGTTGCCATGTTGACTTATGGTTCCAAGAGGTAGGCTCAAAGTCACACAACGCGCTATGGAACGAGCTATGCTTGGTGTTTCACTACGAGATAAGATTCGAAACGATGAAGTTCGTAACTAAAGTTATCATGTAGCTCGTAGAGTCAGCCGGCTGAAGTAGCAATGGACAGGCCACATTGTAACCGATAGGGGTCACAATGTCGTCGAATGGCGACCAGGTCTCGGAAAAAGGAGTACTGATGGTCCTCCGGCCAGGTGGACTAATGACCCAAAGAAAACAGCGGGAAACCGCTGGGTTCGGAGGGCCGAGGACCCCGGTCAGAATGGCAGTAATTAGGTGATGCCTAAGACCAGCAGCGGACTCTAAAAGGCTGATAGATAGACTTAAATATTTCTTACTTTTACGAGTTCAACATTTTGCAAATTCAATATTGTGGTCCTGAAGCGTTACGAAAATACAGATACTAAAATGACGAAGTGAGGTGATACAATCAGACATTGCTGAAAATTTAAACATAAATGAATAATTTGCCTCATAGTACGACTTACTGCAATAATAATAGCACTTAACTCCACACACAAACACCCGCTGCAGTAGTATTTGTAGGACCTATTTACTCAGCGTGCTCTCAAGTTTTCTAATGACCGCGAAGTTCAAAATGGTTTAAAATAATGTAAGTAACCAGATGGGCCAACCACAAAAGCCCGGCGGGCCGCACATAAAATCCTGACGGGCCGCACGTTGACTATAGCTGTTGTAGACGAACACATTTACCTGTGACAAGTGATATCTCTAGGGTCCCTCACGTAATTATAATTCAATTTATACATGGGTAGGTCAAAGTCACTACCAACGTACACACCTTGATAATTACTTAACAAATGACCTCACCTTAGTTAACAACATTCAACTGTTATTATAATTCCGGGTTATAAAGAGTATTTAACACGATACATATCTATCTTAGTCAGGCTTATAATGGTCTATAGCTAAACGCATGGACATTCTGTAAAAGAGTTTGTAATTTAATGATCAGCAATATTCCGCATATTGTTGCAACTATGAATTAATGAATTCAACTACTTTTACTACTATTATTTTATATCCATAAGGGACGAAATTGACCTTTTGGTTTAAACAATTAACTCTTCATATAAATTTGTAGATTCCTAACTTCCAAAATAAAGAGATGTGAAATAAATTTTCATGCCGTGAAAAAGTGATACAGTAAATTTTTCTTCTAACCGCAAGCTAATACAGCAATTTTTACATTTCTAACTTCAAATATAAAAAAGTTTCATACACACTTTCATCCCCTTAAACGAAAGGTAGGTAATGATTTACAAAAACCATAATAGAATAAACTTTCCTATCCAACCATGAACTTACGAACAATACATACTCTAAAATTACTTCAGTAAACGGAAAGACAGTAAAATTTTATTTATGTTGAAAATTATTTTTGTTGTTTTTACAGGCATGGTAAAACCTTTTCGACTTTGGTTTCACGCTGACAACGTTGAAGCTCCAACTGATATTGATAACAGAGGATTTTGTCTGAACTATGTACAACAACCTTGCACTAATAATGTTATTTAGAGTTATCGAAAGTTAATAAATGTTTGAGGTTTTATTGTTTTTTTAATTATTTTATTTCCCTTTATTATTCGTCGACGGCTCAAGCACAGAAGTGTTTACATATTTTGGCACCAGCTGCATCCATACAAGTACCACCTTTACCAACTTCAAATGGTCACATTTAAAGGTTTATTTAGGGGGTAACCAAAATTAAACTATCTAAAGCTTACATTTACATGGTGCAAGGTTTGTCGGGGAAAATGGACTTATACTTAGACTTATACCCCGACGCAAAAAGAGGGTTACGTTTGACGTGTCAATCTGTGTATCTGTGTATCTATTGATTTGTATGCCTGTCAGCGGCATCGTAGCACGTGCAAACGGATAAACCAATTTTGATCTATTTTTTTGTATAAAAGGTGACTTAATCGAGAGTGTTTTTAGCTATGTTAAATGTAAACTGTAATATTTTATTATACTCCTCATAGAATTGAAGAACAAGACATACTATTACATATTAATGCTCTTAATGATTTGATCAATCGTACAGCAGTCAAAAATATTTACAGCAAGTTACCCTGGATCAATATTGTCACTAAACTACATGATGGAGAATTAGGTGTCCACGCGATAGTATGGTAATAAATCGATAAAACATGTTTTGAGGTCAACCTGTAATACGGGGATATAAAACGACAAGGGTGTAGTCGTTAAAAGTCACCACGAGTCCGACTAATAAAATGGTATCTAAATTCGAAGCAGAAAGTCCTGGTAGCTAACTTTTTGTAGAAATGTGCACAAAGAGGGTATTTCTAAATTCATTATATTTTTAACAGGAATCGTTTTATGTTAATAACAAGTTCTAACAACAAAGAACAGTTCGATCCAATAAAATGAAAGGAATTTGTTTTTAATGATACCGAACAAAGAAACCATTCAGACAGAAAAGAAAACGTTTCTGAAAGGCTCCCTAATTTAGAAGTAACTGACCAGTATGGCTTCTTAGATAAAAAGGAATATACGTCATTATTTAGTGACCAAAATATTGCCTCTTCAGTTCATTCTCCGAAAGTTGTATTAATTTTGGAAGAATCCTATTATATCAAGTCCAATCACGGAGAAAAATATCGACAATAACTCGCCATTGCACTCCAAGTAAATTTGAACGTTCTCAACTAGTGAAGCACGTTTCGTTATTACATTTTTATTTTGTTTTCTGTTTCCTATTTAAAATTGTCATCCAGTATTTTTATTGCCAATATCAGCTGTCCCATGAACTTTTATTTATTTAACATTTACTTGTTTAATCTATACTAATATTATAAAGAGGAAAGCTTTGTATTTTTGTATTTTTGTATGTTTGCAACGAATAAACTCAAAAACTACTGAACCGATTTTAAAAATTCTTTCGCCATTAGAATGCTACATTATTCCTGAGTAACATAGGCTATATTTATTTTTAGAAAAAATTAGGGATCCTTGCTAAAACTTCAGTAACCTGAACCAAGGTGTAAAAAAATTGCTTAAAAATTTATTTCATCGCATACGCTGCGGAAACTATTGATGATAGAACAAAAAAAAAGGGTGCGTGTACTTTTGTACGCGCGTGAGAAGTTATACTTCTTTGACATGAAAAAAAAATCAAAAAACAATATTAAAAAAACATTGTTCAAAATACAATATTCAAAAACAGCAATAGTAAAAATAAAAATGAAATAATATTTTGAAATAATTTAATTTACGAATCTCTATAGCCAAACTATATGTGTTAAGCGCCATCTATGATTAATTTTGTAGTATATTCTAATATTACTTTGCTACGTATCGTAATAGTTCTCGTAATAGAACATAGATGGTGTTTTTACAATTGCAAAAACAAATCTATTGTAAATCTTTTTTTTTCTGTTTTTACAATTTTAAAAACACCATCTATGTTCTATTACGAGAACTATTACGATACCATGCTGTAAAACCAGTTTTTGTGGGGGGGAGAGAATGAAAGATTTTATTCAGTTCAGTTGAAGAATAATTTATTTTCCGACAGGCATTAAACTTTAATACAGATTAAGGAGAGAAAAAGAATGTGCTCCTAGTCCCAAAGACAAGTATCGATTACTATTTACTACTACAGTCCGTTCACAGTTATTTTACCTCTGACAAGCTGTCATTACCTTCCCATTAGATTAGCATTACTTGCTGTCAAGTGACGAGTATTGTAAAAGTTCCCGATTTATCGGGAGATCTACTGATTTTGATTATCGTCTCCCGATATCCCGTTTTAGCGACCGTTTCTCCCGATTTTTTGCATTTTCTACCAATGTAATATAATATTGAAAATTAAAATAGAAAATAGTGTTATAAATACAAAAAACAAAAGAAACTGAGTCGCTCAATGAAAATACAGAAGAATTTTGGGCAAACGTAGGTACATATTATAGCATAAAACGTGGTCATGGCTCACGAAATCGTGTTCTAATATTTTTTCCAACTGAATCAATTATAGGTCTATTACACACAAAAAAATTAAAAAATACAAAAAACCCGACTGCGTATAAAACATGTGCGACATATTGAGGATAAGTTTTGTAAAATGGATGGAAGCTTAGACGCGGAAATTGATAAATTTATTATAGAATTGAAAGACGAGTGTGATACGGAATCTGAGAGCAGTTTTAATGATTCATGTTCGTCCGATAGTGATTATTTATCATTAGGCGTGCGTTTGGATCATTCGTATGCGTATGCCAACCCAATTTAAAGCAATTCAATTTGTTGTAATTTTAATATAACTACCGAGAATGTGAACTGATTAGTTAGAAGACTGTAAAATAATACATTATTTTATTTGAACGTGTATCATTTTTACTATCGTTACTTTTGGATCAACCTAGTAAATAATATTTATATACATCAGAAGAAACATGTAATATTTCATGTTAGGGAATCGTACAAACTAAACATTACAACACACAGCTAAGGTTAACCAACTTAATAAATTAATAATGTAGTTTTTATAAGGAAGAATAGATATAAACGCGTATAAACAAAATTTTGATATTAATAATCGCCAAACAAAAAGAATGTATCAATTAATTACGCCTTCGTTCCGCCAAAGTAAAGTGCAACGATCTTTCATAGGGCTTGGTGTACATTTCTATAATAAAGTCCCAAAATTAATACGTGACTTGCCAATAGAATCTACGAGTTTAATGGTTAAAACTAAGTAGGCGGGTGTCTATTATACTATCTACTACTTAAATGGTTTTTACCCAAAACGAATGTCATAAAAAGGTTGTTTAATAAAAGCTATTGCATATTTCAAGAGATTTTATTAGTTATCATTTATATTAATATTTCGTCTAGTTGTGCAGGAGGCGCTATATTTCGTTGGTACCTTGCCCAATCAAGATACCATAACATACTCATTGTAAGTATGGCCACAGCAAACTACTGATCTTCTAAAGATGTATAGGGCACGTTATCCAGTGTTCAGGACTTATTCTGAACCTTTGTCAGTCACAAAACAGGCGATTAAGTAGTCCATATTCATATAGTATTGGTTTGCCAGAAATTGTAGCGAAACTGCGAAAACACATTCACCAAAACACAAGTACGAAATCGAATACAACTGTAAATTAAAATAACTGTGTGCGTGTCGATGAGTTTCAATAGTAAATAGGACTCCAAATAGGTACGCTGAAAATATTTAATAGAAAAATACAAAAAACCACGCGTAGAAACATGAAAGATCGATGACAAATATTATGACAGTACAGTGGTGTTATTTATAAATACTATGGTTACCAAAATGACATTATTAGGGATTACATCATCTTTGTTGTCAATCGATTAATCGATGTCAAAATATTCGAAATGTAATTTAATAAAATTAGCGTAACGATTGAATGGTAATTCTAAATATATTACATAGTTTTAATATGTATGGAATACGAAAACATGTAAGAAATAAATTAATATTATAATTATTATTAACAAATAATACATAAAATATATTATTATATTCCATCAATCGATTATTATGAATCAATTCAATCGATTATAAAATCGTTTGTAATGAGGTAAATACTGTGAAAACTTTTTTGCATACAGAAAAAATACAGAATTGAGCTAACTTCACGATGCAGAATTTAGGTGTCGGTGTGCGCGCGCATCGTAGAAATTCACTCTCATCATTTTTCACCATCGCGCCAAAAGAAGTATAACTTCAAAAATGTTCTACAATATTAGAGAACATATTAATATCTACAAAAAACGTCGCGATACTATATGTCCAACTGTTGTAGTTATGTCACTATAACCACTTTTTACATTTTAAAAGTCAATAAAAAAGCTGACCAACATCAGACCATGATAACCATACCTTCGTACTAATCCTTATCCAAATAAATCATTTCATATTCAAAACTGTTTCAATACCTATTGATAACTTTTTGAATTACTCAAATCGGACATTCCATTCAGAAGATATTGTAAAATCATCCCCAGGGATAAAAATAGCGATTGGAAGTCACTTAAATACAAACCAACTTCGTCAGTTTTAGAGTTATAAACATGAAAATTTTTACGTAAATTCATAGTTATAAACAAAAGTTAATTTTAACACACTTTTTTGGAAAATCATCCCCTAAATGGTTAATTAAGGGGATGCAAGTTAGTATGGCAACTTCGTCAGTTTTGAAGTAAGAAGGGTGAACATTTGTGCTTATATAAGCTTATAGTTAAACACGAGAAATAAGTGTATCACAGTTTTTTCGAAATTCATCCCCTAAGGTGTAATACTTCGTCATTACACGCTTTATTAATAGCTTCACCTGTATGTTTGTAACTTCTCTTTGGACTTGAGTTTGACCCACTTCAAACGATCAGATTTCTTTCAAACTTCGTAGACTTATCGAGGACTAAAGACAATTCAATATTTAAAGAAAAAAAGAAAGAAAGGAAGAAAGAAAGAAAACCCTAATTACACGCTTTAATTAGCTTTAAACGGTCAGATTTCTTTCAAACTTCGTAGACTTATCGAAGACCGATGACAATTCAATATTTAAAGAAAAAAATGAAATAAAGAAAAACCTTACTACACGCTTTAATTAGCTTTAAACGGTCAGATTTCTTTCAAACTTCGTAGACTTATTGAGGACCGATGACGATTCAATATTTAAAGAAAAAAAAGAAAGAAAGAAAAACCTAATTACACGCTTTAATTAGCTTTAAATGGTCAGATTTCTTTCAAACTTTGTAGAAAGCCGATTTCGTCAGTTTTAGAGTTATAAATAAGAAATTTTTCATGTAAGTTTATAGTAATAAATAAAAGTTAACTTTAACACATTTTTTTGAAAAATCATTCCTTAAAGGGTTAATTTAGGCGTTTTATCATAGTATTCAACTTCGTTATTTTTGAAGTTAAAAATATGAAAATTTACATATTAGTTAAACATTAGAAATTTAATTTTAAGTATTTCGTTTTTTTGGAAAATCATCCCCTAAAGGGTTAATTAAGGCGGCGCAAATTAGTGTGGGAACTTCGTCAGTTTTGAAGTAAGAAGGGAGAAAAGGAGAACCCCAGTTTCCATAGAAACTCAGGCCTAAGTAGACAAGACTGGAAATTGGCTGTTAATTAGATTATTGCAAAAAGTTCAATTTCTCCAATTTTCACGGCTGCCAGCAATGGCCAACTAAGGAAATCCTAGAACGAATCACCTTAATTATAGGTTATGATTATGTCATACTCGTGTCACAGTGCTATTTAATATGTATGTTACACTTACGTTGGCGGGTGTCTATTATAATATCTACTACTTCAATGGTTTTCACCCAAAACGAATGTCATAAAAAGGTTGTATAATAAAAGCTATTGCATATTTCAAGAGATTTTATTAGTTATCATTATAATATATTAATATTTCGTGTAGTTGTGCAGGAGGCGTTATATTTCGTTAGTACCTTGCCCAATCAAGATACCATAATATACTCATTGTAAGTATGGCCACAGCAGCTTCCTGATCTTCTAAAGATGTATAGGGTACGTTATCCAGTGTTCAGGACTTATTCTGAACCTTTGTCAGTCACAAAACAGGCGATTAAGGAGTCCATATTCATATAGTATTGGTTTGCAAGAAATTGTAGCGAAACTGCGAAACACATTCACCAAAACACAAGTACGAAAGCGAATACAATAGAAAATTAAAATCACTGTGTACGTGTCGATGAGTTTCAATAGTAAATAGGACTCCAAATACGCTGAAAATATTTGATAGTAAAAATATACAAGAACACGCGTAGAAAGATGAAAGATCGATGACAATATGATAATATTGACAATACAGTGGTGTTATTTATAAATACTATGGTTACCAAAATGACATTATTAGGGATTACATCATCATTGTTGTCAATCAATTAATCGATGTCAAAATATTCGAAATGTAATTTAATAAAATTAGCGTAACGATTGAATGGTAATTATAATATATTACATAGTTTTGATTTATATGGAATACGAAAATATGTAAAAAATAAATTAATATTATAATTATAATCACTAAATAATATATAAAATATATTATTATGTTCCATCAATCGATCATTATCAATCGATTCAATCGATTATAAAATCGTATGTAATGAGGTAAATACTGTGAAAACTTTTTTGCATTATTTTGTTCATTTGGCAAGAGCAGCTGAAGCTAAGATTTAAATATGTTTATCTTATAAATAAGACGAATTTTTTGGTATATAGTTTACTCTTGTCTAGTCCGATGTTCTAGCACAGATTACATATGGTTCGGGGCCGAAAATTGGGGATCGCCTTTGTATTTAAGCTTATAGTTAGAGACAAAAAATAATTGTATTACGGTTTTCTCGAAATTGATCCCCTAAAAATAGGGGTTGGTTATATACAAATCAACTTTGCCAGTAAATTTTGCCAGTAATGACTGCAAAAGTTATAAATATGATTTTTTTTATGTACGTTTACAGTTACACACGTTTCTGTTTTTTGGAAAATCATTCCTTAAATGTTAATTTAGGCGATGGAACTTAAGTACACAACTTCGTCATTTTTGAAGTTAAGAACATTTAAGAAACTCTTAAGTGTGCAAGTTAGTGTGGCAAATTCGTCAGTTTTGAAGTAAGAAGGGTGAAAATTTGTATATAAGCTTATAGTTAAACACAAAAAATAACTGTTTTGATTTTTTCGAAATTCATCCCCTATGGGGCAAAACTAAGGGGATGTAAATATTTAAGAAACTTTGTCATTTTTGAACTCTGAAGTAATGTAAAACTTGATATGTAAGCTTATAATTAAGAACAAAAAATAATTGTAACAGGTTTTTTTAGAATTTCATCCTCTAAGAGGTAAATAAAGGGGTTGCAAATTTTTCAGGAACTTTTTCATTATGAAAATTAATATGTAAGCTTAAAGTGAGAAAAAAATTTTGTATAGGGGACTTTACGGATGGGAGGGGGAGGGGAGAGGGACAAAAAGCAGGAAAGAAACCGGGAGCGGGAGAGGGAGGGGGACAGGGAGCGGGAGAGAGATAGGGAGCGCGAGAGGGAGAGGAACAGGAAGAGGAAGAGGGACCGGGGGTGGGAGAGGGACAGGGAGCGGGAGAGGACGGAAGAGGGAGCGAGAGAGGGAGAGGGACAGAGAACTGGAGAGGAAGAGGGGCAGGGAGCGGCAGAGGGAGAACTACTTGAAGCTGGAGAGGGACTAAGAGTGGAAGAGGAAGAGAAAGAGAAAGAGGGAGAGGGACTAATATTGAAATTTATAATCAATAAATAACACATCAATAACGTGTTAGAGCACCAAAAATTTGTTTTAAAATTATTGTCTTTCTGTCTGTCTGTTTGTCTGTCCGGGCATCACATCAAAACCCTTGAACTGAAGAATGATTTGTGATTGTGTCGTAGGTTTTACTTTTTAAATTCCTAAATTCAATATAAATTAACCTGTTATTAAATTTTCTTCTATGAGAGGTACAAAATAAATATGATAAGCATAATTTCCGCGTGCGAAGCTGCGGGCAACTGCTAGTAAACAATAATTACTTAATAATTTGTATAAAATACATAACAACTTCACATGAAAATATTTTCTAACTCCAAACTTTTTAGCGATTTCCAATACGTACCATAGCACAAAACGCGAGTCACTAGATTTTTAATAGGTATAATAGTCGTACCGAACCAAAATAAAATTGAAAGAGTGTTCAATATTTACAAAGGTTAACTTATATTTTGTCTTTGTAGCACAAAAAATGTGGTCACTAATAATAATATAATATATTTGTCTGAAAAAAACAAATCATAAAAGTACATATATGTATATACCTACGAGTATATACATATAAAACACAAAAAAAACATATGAGCTTAGAACATATTTTATTTGTTATATAAATGACATCCCCCGGTCGTATCGAACCCGGGACCCGTCAGTTACACCATACGTATTATTATATATCATAAAACTTTTAATGTTACTTTTCTAATTATTAATTTAAATGTGATCCATTCCAAACAATCTACACAGTTTACAAGCAACTCAACCATACGGCAAGGAACTTACTTTTATAAAGCGTTATTTAGCATTAACTATTTATTATCTGTTCCCGCAGCCTGCTGTAAAAAGAATAAAATTGCACTCTTCTCTTTTCTTTCTTGGTTTTTCTTCCTATCTTGGCAACCCACCCACCGAATATGCCTTGAAACAATGTAACCAGGGGCGTAGCGTGGGCTCCCGCCGCCCGGGGCCGAACAATTTGCCGCCTCCTCAGAGCTTGATCGAAGTTAAATTCGTCGACCAATATTAATACAGGCCCTTGCATATTTTAGCTAAAATAATTTCTTAAAATATTATTTTTATTTAAAAATCGAATGGCTTTCCGTTGCTCCTCTTTGTATGCCGCCCGGGACCATGCCCCCCCCCCCCCCGCCTCTCTCCGCCACGCTATGCCACTGAATGTAACTTCGGATGTTACTGATGTCCGATGGGGTGATGGTCCCATGTGGCCGCTTACCAGCAAGTGGTTCAACGGCTCGTTTGTCGGCTATTTACACAACAAAAATATTTACAGTATCTACGAGTCGCTTATTAAAAAATACAATAAGAGTAACATAACATAACTATTCCCTCACTAGGACTCGTGTATCACGGATGATACTATCTTACAAAAACACAACATCACCCACATCTAAAAAGCCAATTGCCGAGGCCATTATCCGCAAGTAACAGGTTTGTCACTGCCCAATTAGCAGTAGGAATTCAATAGAACGCGCACAAATTCAATCCATTGACGCGCTGACCCCGCTTTGTCTCTTTGAACCGGCAGCTTATGTCTCTTGGGTGACAAAATTACTCTAACGCTTCCGAAATTTGGCGGGAGCTTAGAACCGCTATTCTATCTTATTTATTAACCTTATATGATTTTGGTTGGCCCAGATAACTGACCCCAATCGGAGACAGAAGCCGGGGCTTGGCGGTACGGCTTTGTGTAAGGATAACAATCTTTATGTAAGCTACCATCCCTTTCCTTGAGTCAGCTTCCAAACGTCTCGTCGTGTTTTGTAGAGGGTTTCACAGCCAGCTCTTTCTTTTCTGACACCGAATCAGTAATGCTCATGAGTGACGATGATCACTTCGGTTGACTCGTCTGTCTTTGGCAACTAATTAGCTAGCTTAGTTACAAAAATAAAATGTATTTGTGCACTTATTGTTAGCATTATATACCTTACCTTTATATATAATAAGAATTAATGTATAGATTTGATTATTTTATTATTTCTAAATTATTACATTGACAATTGATATTTATATTTACCTGTTTAAATTTTTCTTTATGAGTAAAGATACTTAACTGACTTAATCAATGTTTACGAGAGAGACGAAAAGACAATCGATTTTTGCGACTAACTTCGTTATGGTGGGGGAAGATATTATAAAAACGGTTGTCAAGTAGTGCTCGGGTTACTCTTGCTTGTGCTTTAAACGGAGAAACAAGTGTAAAATAGTTAAGGTAAATAAGTGAAGTGTATGTGAAGTGAAATAAATATTGTGGTTTCACAGCCAGCTCTTTCTTTTCTGACACCGAATCAGTAATGCTCATGAGTGACGATGATCACTTCGGTTGACTCGTCTGTCTTTGGCAACTAATTAGCTAGCTTAGTTACAAAAATAAAATGTATTTGTGCACTTATTGTTAGCATTATATACCTTACCTTTATATATAATAAGAATTAATGTATAGATTTGATTATTTTATTATTTCTAAATTATTACATTGACAATTGATATTTATATTTACCTGTTTAAATTTTTCTTTATGAGTAAAGATACTTAACTGACTTAATCAATGTTTACGAGAGAGACGAAAAGACAATCGATTTTTGCGACTAACTTCGTTATGGTGGGGGAAGATATTATAAAAACGGTTGTCAAGTAGTGCTCGGGTTACTCTTGCTTGTGCTTTAAACGGAGAAACAAGTGTAAAATAGTTAAGGTAAATAAGTGAAGTGTATGTGAAGTGAAATAAATATTGTGACGATTAAAAGTGAAGTTGTGTTTAATTAACTCTGACCTACGACACCTTAGAGGTCAGAAGCGGGATTACGAAGAAAATTATACATTTTCTTATCACGCCCCTGTAAAAATAACGTAAGTAGCTTCTTTATTTTGATTAATGAGAATGGTGAATTTTTCGTATTTCCGAATTTTGTTCATGCAATCGTGGCCTAGTTCCTGTAAAAATAATAGCGATTAGCATTCGAATTCGTTTTATTCGCTCTTGACACATATAAATAAAACACGCGGGGTTCTTTTTTAATTTCTTTTTTTTTCTCAAAATAACAATTAAACATTCCCTTTATCTTTATTTAGTACGAGTAACTGCCCTCGCTTTGCTTCGGTTTTCTTTATTTTTTACACCTTGGGTTACATTATTGGAGTTTTATTAAGGATCCCTAATTTTTTTGAAAATATAATATAGCCTATGTTACTCGGGGATAGTGTAGCTTTCCAACAGTGTAAGAATTTTTCAAATCGGTTCAGTAGTTTCGGAGCCTATTCAATGCAAACAATCAAATCTTTCCTCTTTATATATTAGTATAGATTACTTTTTTTTCTTTCCTTTAAGTGGAGATAATAATGATTACAGTTAATACGCAATATCAGGTAATTTAAAGTTACAAAGGCTAACGTAAATGTAGTTTACTCCTGTGAGTTGTGATTCAACACAAATTAGGGCACCACCGTAGTGAAACGGAATAATAATACTTATTGTTAGTTTTTATATATTTTTTTTTACAATAATACAATAACCCATCAATACCCGATACAATACAAAGAGTACAATAATTTTACAGTAACTTGATAAACAATTAAAACACATATCTCGACTTTTTAGTAATTGCCCTTTATAAATATTAGTTTTTCGTAACGGACACCCGGACAAGCAGTACTGAGATAATGTCACTAGCTAATTCGGCATCTAGGCAGAGGAAAGGAGATTATATTTGCGTTTTATTTTATTAATGACGTGTAAAAGTTGCAGTTAATATGATAAATTCTGAAGGTACTTGACTCCATAGGCGTTAAACTTGATAATTCATGATAAAATCTTCAATAGTTTGTTGTTATGTTTTTTTTATTAAATATACCAATCAAACGAAATAATTATTACTTCCTGATGATGTGATTTCGAGAAAGCACTCAAACTCGTGGTGAACTATCTGTGAAGTGCAATTAGTGATACCTTTTAAATAATAAAATACATAATAATATAATAATGATATATATGTATTATATTGTGAAGGTTAGATATTTGCAACAGTATTTAGAAATATTAGAATAATGATAGATTGGGTTGAGTTTAATGAAAATAAAAGTTAATAAATGAATAGTAAGTATATGTGAATTAATAAAAATTGCAATAGTTATTATTTCTTGACAAGTATCACGTTTTTGGTGGAGTTAAAATTGGGAAGTGTTTTATTAATGCGCTGCTTAAAAAAAAAAATAATAATAATAATAATGTTACCGGGCTTTATTATGAATTCTGTGGTTCACTGAATAAAAGTTTAACCGGTAACGTGACTCCGAGTATTGACTACATACTATTTGACGTTTTTATGGCTGGGAAGAATAACTTTATTTACTATATGTGGTGATGTAGGTACTTACATGTGGACTTGGGAAAGAGGATAGCGAAGGAAAATTTAGTTTAATACATGATAATAAGTATTACGGGTCGATATTTTAAACAACGTTTGGAAGTTTCAGGAAAGGGGAACTATGGAAGACTATGCAGAGCATACCCAAGGCAAAAGGTCAAGAGGGAAGGAAACCCCAGGCGGGGGGTCTAAGTCAAGGAAAAATACCCTAGGTGGAGGGTGGGATGGTAGAGAGGAAGCCCTCGGTGGTGGGCCACTATTAATCAAGGAAACCCTAGGTGGAGGGTCTGAACTAACAGAGAGAAATCAAGGTAGTGGATTAAGGCTGAGGTTCACAAGGGACCAAGAGGAACTTGGTCAGGAAGGACATATATCTGAGGAGGGTGAGCGGGTACGAGGTCCAAGGGAAGGTTCTACGCAAGGTGGTGCATACAATGGGAAAAGACGAAAACGGGCATCTCGACCATCAGTGCGGAAGCAACGTGATTCTTCTGCTTCACCTGGCAACGAAGAAGATTCGTCTTCTCCTCGACAAGCAAGAACCAGAGAGGTACGTATGAGACATTCATCTGGCCACGCAAGGAAGAGAAAGCACGCTTCTTCCACCTCATCAGGAAGCGAGTCAACGGAACCGAAGAGATTAAGATATAGGGGAGAGAAACGAGATGTAAGGTTGGTCGATAAGTTTTTATCTATACTAGAAAAGGTTAAAGGTTCCGATAAACCAAAAATAACATTCAATGCTAATGTGATACCGGAGTTTGATCCGTTATCCAAAGAACAAACTATGTTGACTTGGCTTACTAAAGTCGAAGAGTGTGCCGAAATTTATGGGTGGGAAGAAAGAGAAATCATACACTATTCTCTACCAAAATTAACAGGCGTTGCAAAGACATGGTACCAAGGTCTAACTACGGTATTGCATACTTGGTCAGAATGGAAAAAGAAACTATTAGAATCATTTCCGTGTAGGGAGGACTATGCTGAGCTTCTAACTGAGATGTTAGCCAAAAGAGCAAAATATGGTGAATCACTGGAGCATTATTATTATGCGAAGGTAAATTTGCTGAACAGATGCAAAATCACCGGTAAGCAAGCCGTGGATTGTATTTTATATGGTATAGAAGATCGAGCTGTGAAAGTTGGGGCTCAGGCGGCTCAATTTCATGAACCGGAACAGGTACTCAAGTACTTCAAAACCGTAAAAACAGGAGTATCTAGAACCGAGCAAGACACAATGCGGAGAGGTAGATTTGGAGTCAATACGAACTCTACGAAATCAGGCACAGTAGTCAATCCCTCTATTAGATGCTTTAAATGCAACGAAATCGGTCACCCTAGTTTCAAATGTGATCGACCGTTTTCTTCAGTTAAATGCCATAATTGCGACGAGTTAGGACACAGAAGCAACAAGTGCGAAAAACCTCCATCGAAGTGCACGATATGTGAAAGGTTTGGTCATCTTACTTCCAACTGCTACAAGAATACAGGAAGACACTCCAGTGAGGCTGGAAAGAACTCTACATCAAGTAATGATCCGAAACAGAAACAGGTCTCCGAAGTAACGGCTGAACACACCGGCATAAATAAATATGTGATGGACATCAGAATAAATGGGTATAATATTGCCTGTCATGTTGATCTAGGGAGCCAATGCTCCCTAATCAGGGTAAGCGATGTCAAGACTGTAGGTCTTCAAATGACTTGTAGAGGGAGTTTACCTACACTTAGAGGTATAGGGGCCAGCCTAGTAAATCCTATAGGATTGGTTGTTGCTACTGTGGAAGTCCAGGGGATTACAGAAATAATCGATTTATATGTGGTAGAAGATTATGTCCTGCTCCATCCTGTGCTTTTGGGACATTCCTTCACAGAAAAACCTGACATCCTGATAATCAAGACACCAGACGCGATTACATTCCAAAGAATGCCTCCAAACAAAATCAGCTTAGTAGCGACCTACGACTGCGAGGTTCCCACTAACACAATACGGGCAATACAAGTTTCTGCCGATTCTCAATTGTCCAATGGTGAGGTGCAGGTGAGAGGTACATTACGTGGACCAGAGGGCAAGGAATATTATTTACTCCCCGGTCATTATGAGATCAAGAACGGTCGCGGAGCGATCCTAGTCTACAACGTTGCTACAAACCCCATACACATAACTAAAGGTTCTCTTTTGACAAGAACACTAGAGCAACGAGCACCAATAGACACCATCAGAAATTCTTTCAGTGTCGTCTTCAATGACGAAGTGATGGATACCACTGTGAACTGTAACTCGAAGTTAGACACTAACCAGCGGGAAGAATTGAAAAACTTACTGGCCAGGTATGGGGACTGTTTTTCAAATGGACTACATGATTTAGGTTATACCACGGTTACCGAAATGACCATAGAACTCACTGACGAGGATCCGATTGTTTACCGCCCATATCGTATGTCACATGCGGAAAGACTGATGGTGAGTGATATGATCCAGGAGATGTTGGACGGTAAAATAATAAGGGAGTCTTCTTCACCCTATGCAAGTCCAATCATCATGGTACAAAAGAAGACAGGCGACAAGCGTTTATGCGTCGATTATAGGGCACTAAATAGGAAGACGAAGAAGGACCACTACCCGATGCCTCGTGTGGAAGACCAGCTGGATCTGTTGGCAGGTAACACTTTATTCACGTCTTTGGATCTGGCATCAGGCTATTACCAGATCCCAATATCTGAAAAATCACGCTACAAAACTGCTTTTGTGACGCCAGATGGGCAATTTGAGTTTAACCGCATGCCTTTCGGGCTTGTCAATGCACCTTCGGTCTTTCAAAGAACGATAAATAAAATATTGATGGAAGCCAAGATTAAGTATGCTATTGTCTACATGGATGACATACTGATCCCGTCAAAAGATTTTGAGGAAGGCTTACGACGGTTAGAAGAAGTATTACAGCTGCTAAAACAGGGTGGACTAACCTTAAAATTAAGCAAATGCCATTTCTTTCTCGATTCAGTTGATTTTCTTGGTTTTGATGTAAGTGCAGAAGGGATTCGACCTGGAAGTAGAAAAACCGAAGCAGTTTCCAAATTTCCACGTCCCACTAACCAACACGAAGTACGTCAGTTTTTAGGCCTATCGGGATTCTTCAGACGCTTCATCAAAGGGTATGCCTTGATAACTGCTCCACTGACGGACTTGTTGAAGAAAAATGTAAAATGGTCCTGGAGTAACGAGCAAGATCAAGCGTTTGAGAAAGTAAAGCAACTACTTATAAACCGACCCTTACTGGCACTCTATGACCCTAAAGCGGAAGTGGAATTGCACACAGATGCTTGTAAAGAAGGTTTAGCAGGGATTCTACTTCAGAGGAACTCGAACGGCGTCCTGCAACCGGTGTCATACTTTAGCCGTAAGACAACAACTGATGAACGTAAGTTGCATTCCTATGAATTAGAAACACTAGCGGTGGTTGCCTCCCTAAGTCGGTTCAGAGTCTACTTAATAGGAATACCTTTTAAAATTTTGACTGACTGCAACGCACTCCGCTCAACGTTAATCAAAAGGGACTTGATACCTCGTATAGCCCGCTGGTGGGTTCAGTTACAAGAGTACGACTGCGTCATAGAATATCGACCTGGCACTCGGATGACACATGCGGACGCACTCAGCAGGAACCCGGTCAACGATGATGTAAGTGAACCGCATGTGTTAGATGTTTTACCTGTACAAGAGTCTAACCAAGACTGGATATCAACTGTGCAATCTGCGGACGAAGAGGTCAAGAAAATAAAACAGATCCTTTCGGACCCTAACATGGAGGAAGTCATGGACATACATAAGAACTACAAGCTCAAAAATGATAAAGTATACCGTATCGTAGGTGATGAAATAAAATGGCTTGTACCTCGGAGCGTAAGATGGCAGATTCTTCAAATGAACCATGACGACTTAGGACATTGGGGATTTGATAAAACATTAGGGCGTATTAGAGAGCATTATTGGTTCCCGAAGATGCGCAGGTTCGTAAAAAAGTACGTCACCTCATGTCTAGAGTGCGCACATCATAAAGCACCCGGTGGAAAGCGGGAAGGCATGCTACACCCCATCGAAAAGGTAAGTACGCCTTTCCACACTGTACACGCAGATCATCTAGGACCGTTCGTCAAGAGTAAAAAAGGAAACTGCTACTTATTGGTGATCGTTGATGGCTTCACAAAATATGTTAGTATAAACGCAGTCAAGAATACCAAATCTACCACTTCAGTACAAGTGATGAAACATTATATGAGCTACTTTGGCGTCCCAACACGTTTAATAACAGACAAAGGTACGGCCTTTACGAGCAAAACATTTCAAGACTTCGTTAAAGCATACGGTATAAAACATATTCAGAATGCTGTTGCCACTCCCAGAGCCAACGGCCAGGTTGAAAGATTCAATAGGACAATTTTAGATGCACTGTCTACTTGTAACCATGGTCGAGACGAGAAAGCCTGGGATGAGCATATCACGGATATACAGGTTGGTGTAAATACCACAAAACACAAAACGACACAAAAGAGCCCGTCGGAATTACTGTTTGGCTTTAACATCCTCAGCAGAACAGAAGGTAAATTGAGCGAAGTTATCAACGACACACTAAACAGAATTCCAGTAGAAGACCTTGTCGAGCTGAGGCAAGAGACTGGGGAGAGGATAAAAGAACAACAAATAAGAGATGCTGCTAATTACAATAGACATAGAAAAACGGCGACACAATATAAAGAGGGAGATCTAGTGCGAGTGGAAAGACAACTACCTCACGATGGTAAATCACAAAAACTTGTGGTAAAATACCAAGGACCCTATCGTATAATAAAAGTACTTGATAATGACCGATTTTTGATTGAGGATACACCTCTGACCAGGAAACAAAATCGAAGATACGAAACTGTTGTGGCTATAGATAAAATTCAACCGTGGATGAATTTCACTAGAAATCTCGAATCCGAATCTTCTGAAAGTGATACAGAAAAAGGCGACGACCAACTTTGAATATCCAGTTTAGTCGGCAGCTTAGTTAAACTCTGAAACAATATCAACAACAAGAAAATAAAGTCTATGATTTGTTAACCGATTATGATTATCATGTTTAAATTATTGTATTTAGTTAATTATTTAGTTACCAGATTTATTTAGTAATATTCTTGATTTTTCTTATTGCTCGGGCTTCATATTTTAATAACATTCGTTGCGAGATTTGTATTAAATTAAAATTAATATTAATTGATTGTATACCTACATGAAATTAAGTCTAACAAAGCGATGGGACTCGCTCAAAGTAGGATGGCCGAGCTGTTAGCATTATATACCTTACCTTTATATATAATAAGAATTAATGTATAGATTTGATTATTTTATTATTTCTAAATTATTACATTGACAATTGATATTTATATTTACCTGTTTAAATTTTTCTTTATGAGTAAAGATACTTAACTGACTTAATCAATGTTTACGAGAGAGACGAAAAGACAATCGATTTTTGCGACTAACTTCGTTATGGTGGGGGAAGATATTATAAAAACGGTTGTCAAGTAGTGCTCGGGTTACTCTTGCTTGTGCTTTAAACGGAGAAACAAGTGTAAAATAGTTAAGGTAAATAAGTGAAGTGTATGTGAAGTGAAATAAATATTGTGGTTTCACAGCCAGCTCTTTCTTTTCTGACACCGAATCAGTAATGCTCATGAGTGACGATGATCACTTCGGTTGACTCGTCTGTCTTTGGCAACTAATTAGCTAGCTTAGTTACAAAAATAAAATGTATTTGTGCACTTATGTATGCACTTACGAAGTAATATTACTTTGGCGTAATAGAACTAAAATAGCTAAAGATTTCATCCCGAATGCCACAACTCTGTTTGTAAAACGAATCATTTATCAGCTAACTTCGCCATGTCACTTTTTGGCTGTCGGTGTGTGCGCGCATCATAAAAATTTTACTCTTATATTTTTTTTCAAACGCGCAAAAAGAAGGTCAATTTCAAAAATAACTTTACCGCTATGGTACCAGAACCTATAAGTCCCCCTATCCCTAAAAGTCTACTAACCTCCTGAAGAACTTACAAGAAAACCCGGCCTGGCCTACTATGTATCTACAGTAGACCATAAAGGACTTGGAGCTACATACCCGCCAATACAGCTTGCCAATAAATATAGATTGATAGGTAGGATATACATTATAGACATTAGACATATCTAGTCCACTTACCTTATACTAAGAATTATACCAAGATCTGCCAAATATTTTGAATAGATCAATTATTTTCTTAATTTCAGATGTTGATTGTTTTCAATAAAACATAAAACCATTCCAATATTTCAAATAAACAAAAACACGCAGCATAAAATTGTCGTCTAAAACACTAAGTGTTTAGTAAATCGTGATACTCTCGAGCATAAGGTCCGAAATGTAAGTGCGCGTTCGAGTCTGTGTGCTAAACATCTTATTCCCCGCAATGGTTAGTGCGTGATGCTAACCCAAACATCCAAAAATTCACGAACTTTTGAATGTATAATATTACTAGAATATTACTAGTAGGTATTATTACTAGGATATTAACTAAAAACCTGTTCTTTCATCGAAGATTCCCGAGTAGGAGAGCGACGTCAAAACCTCCAAGATAATCACTTTTTTGATATAGCTTTTAAATATTATTTCTACAAAGCAGAGCACAGAGGCTCTAAGATTATACTATTAATTATTATTGATTATCATTAATTATTATTAATTATTACTTTATAATATAAAGTAGTCCAGGTGGATCCTCAGGGGTCCACGGGAGACTTGATTGGGGGTTAAGTTGGCGTGACAAAAAAATGGGGGTACACAATTAGTAAGCAGAGGTCCACGAAAATTTATCTGCTTTCGATCAATGATGTTTATTAGAGATACGTTATGCCCTTATAAATTAAACGAAAAATGTGTTCCGAAAACGGTACACCAATCAGCGCTTGTTAAATTATGTAAAAGGGATAGCATTACTAAAACCATAATAGTGAAAAAGACAGCTAGTGTTTGTCGCTCGCGTCACAAGTACCTTACGTTCGGCTGGCGCCAAGCTGGCGCGCTGTCATGCCGCCATACTTATTTTGTTAGAGAATTATTGAAATGAAATAAAATGCAATAAATCATGATTCCTTACTTGTGGTATGTTATTCCATGAATTTTATTTTTTTACGTAAGTAATTAGTGCATTTACGCATAACACACGAAGGCATTTTAACGCTGTATGTCAAATCTCCAGCACTTCTGACAAAAATAAAAGCGTGCGTATCGACAGAGTATTGAGAGAGCGACTGCGAGTAATGCGAGCAAGCGTGGTCAATTGACTACTCTTTCGCTCTTCGCCGTCGGCGCGCTAGTAACCCATCTACCTCTTTTATACATATAATATCATTGCTTTCGATAGTGAAGAACTAAAATGTTGACTTAAGTTCACCTATCAATGTAGGTAGATAATATTTTAAGAAGGTCAGCGACTGTTACTTGTAAAAACTTGCATATTCCATAGTCATAGTCCAGTACAACGTTATTAATGTTTAATTTTAATTATATTACGACATAATATAATTAACGACATATTATGATATAATTAACAATAATAATTAATAGTGTAATATTTATATATTTGAATAAATACAACAGAAAAAAATATACTATTTTTCTTTTCTTTTTACCACTCGGAATGGGGAGTTTTCTAAACGAAATAGTGAGAATTAATTGATTCCTTGTGCTGTGAGTAGATGTCACTACTATCATAGCATATCATATCATATCATAGTACATAAATCATGTATCCTTTTTTAGGTAAAATTACTAAAAAAGTAGGTAATTATGCGTGTTATAGTTGTGCTGTGAGTAGATGTCAAAAAGTAAAGTTGGCCAATCAAAAACGTGATTCCATCCAACTTTACTTTTTTGACATCTACTCACAGCACAACTATAACACGCATAATTACCTACTGTTTTAGTAATTTTACCTAAAAAAGGATACATAATTTAATAACGTTAACTTAACGAACAATCATACTCGTATATATACGTATGCCATCGGCAATCATACTCGAGTATGTATAAATGCGTCTACCCTTTTGTTTTATCTTTAAACATCTCCAATCTTATTAATATGTATTCCACACAAACTCCCTTACGTTTTATTAAAGCGAATGTCATCCTTCTGCTCTATGAAACTACAGACTCCTGACAGTACCCAAGCAGCCATCGTTCCGAGTACACGCTTCCAAAGCTATCGAAATGCCGCGATATTCCGATTCCACAACCGTGGTTGTGAACGAAGCACCATGTAAGTGTTACGATATGAACCTTTCGAAGAGTGGTAGCTAGCTATTATAATAGCATGTTTCAAACGAAGTTTCTATAGTAACCCATCGGTCAATTTCAATAGCTAACCGTTCACATTTCTCATATAAATATTAAATGGTGATACAAAGGTGGCACGAAGTACTCAACTACTGACAGTAAACGACCACTCTCTGAGCGCTACACATAATTGTAACCGTTCGACGTTTTTTTTACTTCGATTATGACTATGGTTTTTGAAATGTCGAGCCGACAACAACTTTATCCGACGATAACCTGTGTGTTTACAATTCAAAATGTTAAGCCTTGTAGTTTTTCCATCCAAAGAGATCCAAATAATTCATATTTTTTTCAGCGGCGGAAGAAAACAATGATTCCGAATCGAAAACCTGCGGGAAAATCCTCGTGGTTCTCTCATGGATACTGGTGATTTTAACTATGCCCTTCTCTCTATTCGTCTGTTTTAAGGTAATTTTTATTCCATTATTTATTAATTGTGAAGGGACAAGACAATATATCTTATTATTTAAAAGGCAGATTAAATTGTTTTTGTTGGGCGCTTTATTAACTATTTCAGAATAACTTAGAAATGTTTCAGATTTGTTTAAATAATAATTATGATTTATATTTAATATTTCATATGTAATTATTGGAAAAATAACTATTTTAAGAGTTATTGTGTTCCTCCCTTTTCCTTGAATTTTCTGGCTACTATCTTTGTTTCTGATCCCTATTCTTTTCATCAATTTGCGTCAAGAGCCTCGACCCTGCTCTAAAGGCGGTTAAATGAAGACTTCGTGTACATCATGACTGTACTAAGGAAATTTTTTAAAAAATATGGTATTTTAAGGAGATTGTTTACTTACGAAATGTTAAAATTAACTTAACAGCTGCTGGAAATTGTGACAAAAAATTGTAACTAATCTTTTGCTGCCTTTATTAAAATTAGTACAATTTAAGTAGGTATGTTTTTTACAAACCAATTTGTTAGCATGATAAATAAAGACGTATATCGAGAAAAACGCAACACAAATGAATTTATATTGCTAATGAATCGATTTAATTATATGTAAGCGTATTTCGCGTTCGTTGTGTTAAGCTATAATTACTTTAATCACTGTTAAAGTTGTTAAAGTTTTGCATAGCTCTATCATGTTTTAACTTTAACTTCTCACTCAACTTGTCTAATTGACTAAGTTTATTTATACAGGATAGGGATCGAATCACATATAAACTTAGTACTGTATAAGTTTGAGTAATTCTAAACTAATAGTGAGTTATAATTATTACTTGCTTACAATAAACTATATCGAGGGAATGGCCTGGAAACCTCTTATTGTAGGAATGCGCATTAATGAGACCGTTTGTGCTAATTAGCTAGTGGCTTAAAGAATAATACATCGAAGTTCTAACTGCATAAGCAAACTTATAAAGAAGACTATATTTCTCTCATATTTATGTTTTAAATAAAATTCTCATGTCACAATGTTAGTTACCATACTCCTCCGAAACGGCTTGACCGATTTTTATGAAATTTTATATGCATATTCAGTAGGTCTGAGAATCGGCTACTATCTATTTTTCATACCCCTATGTGATAAGAGTTCTCCACCCTAACATTTTTTTTTGGAAAAAAAAAATATATTTATTCTTTTATAATGTGGCATTAAAATACATACAACCCTAAATTTTCACCCTTCTATCACCAACCCCTATTTTTTAATAGTCATTTTACTAATTTATTCATATTTCATCCCGCTCGCTCGATAACTGATCAATTGTTAGGCGATACGAAGTTCGCCCGGTCAGCTAGTTTACGATAAAATATTTTTACACATTGCAATAATTAAACAGCGCACTTGGAGTAACCGCCACCATGCTGATTTGTAAAATGTTAACTGATCACCATCTTACATCTTCCTAAGCTTTTTAAAGGGAAGCAATGAGTATCTACAAAGAACAGCAGCACCATTTGTGAAACGTGTCTTTCAAGGCACAGAAGCGCTCATGAAACTTTAGCATCAGTTATGAATGAGACCTCAGTCGTCTGCGTGACCATACTATTCATCGCTTACGATTGCAAGCGGTTCTTCTAGGAGAAATTGAATAGCATTTAAATATGCATTAGTATTGTAAAAATTTGCTTGTCTCCATTGGCAATAGGGATGTTGACTAATTTTAGGATTCAATTTTATTTTATAGATAGAACCTCAATATTCATGAAAAAATATTATTAAAATAATAATCTTCAATTTAAAAGCAAAAATTGATAAATAAAAATCACTATCAAATTTCCCACCAAAAAAAATTGGTTGTCTGTAAAGTCGGTTTACGGACAATGGTTTTACGTGATAACGTCTATTTCGTAGAAGAATAATTTATGATATAAATAATGTAATGTAAGAACGTTATGGAAGCCCTACGCACGGAGCCGCGGTGCTACTCGCCAGTTGTGTCAGCTTGAACATGGCTTGACGCGCCACCGCGACCCGCGTATCTAGCTAGATTATAATATTAAATTTCATACTAACTATACGATTTTAAACATATTTGAGTTGAAAATTTGGTTTAAATCGTTTTAAACATCAGGAGCTGCGCGACATCTGTGATTTTCTTGACTACAACTAAAGTCCGAGTCGATGTACTGTGTAAAGTTCTTTCAAGTAGTTCATACCTATAAACAGAGATGACGCTATTGTAGATTTTCGTTTTCATATTATAATAATACGTACGAGCTACGAGAAAACATTTCTTTTCAAAAGATTGTAAAATAAAATAAAAATTACAATTTTACATATTAAATTACAGATATATATTTCGTTTTATTATTATTCAGCGTATCTCTTTCTCGATACTTTGCGCGCGTTGTGGCTCGTGACCTTCCAAGCGGACCGATTACGCTTGAGTGGGAGAGAGACGGCCGGTCTAGCGTGCCTCTCTCTCTAATGCTGCGCGCGCTTCCGTGACGTTACTCGGTTTTCGTGAATGCCTCCCAGGCTCATCGTCTTTATAAACGTTATCACGTTAAAACGTCGCGTGACGTCACTAAACTATATTCAATACTATCTGTCTACTAAGTTTGTTGAATTTCCATATAAAATTGTTCCAATGACGTCATATTCTCAAAATGGCGTTTGAGGTCACGTGACAGTGAATACAATTTTTAACATTTTAAATTAATGATATTTAATTTATTGTGATTGATTTCGATAAAAGAATCATATTTTAGGCCTTTAAATGTTACCACTAATATTAGAACATCCCTATTAGGTCGATTATTGATTACTAAAATGCATATGTGCCTCGTAATTATATAGTATCGAGTGCCAGCGGGCAGCAGCAGGCGCGATTGAAATTGTTTGGCAAGTGTATCTTGTTTAATGGAATTTACAACCCCCTCTCCTAGCGTCCTTAACTTTCCCGCAATGACCTAGAATTATGAGGATTCATGTTTGTAGTATTAGGTACAACTTGATTTAACAGTTGTTGTTTATTATTCATCGATAGTATTGACTTATTATAAAAAAAGAGTCAGTCCGTACCGTGCTATGAAAGCGTCAGAGCAAAAAATATTGTTTGTATTGAAAATATCAGTGACATATTGTCAATACAATTTCAGATCATAAAATATCTGTGACATATTTTTCCCACTGTTTCAACGACCAACCGATGTTGGTGGTGTATATGAAAATCGTCGTTTGTTTAAGAAAATGGCAGACAAGCAATAAAATTTAAAATATACCGTGTTTATACAATGCCTGCTTGGTTACTGAAAATTCAGGCTTCTAGCTTTATTCAACACGAAGTTATAGGGGTTCGAAAATGGCCTGAACTGCTTCGAGAAAAGGATGGTACGGCCGTGCCGCTTTTTTTGCTCGACTTGGCGGGAGCACTGCCGTGCCCCCAGATTAAAATTAAGAATAAACCATAGATGCCGTAAAAACAACGAAACATTTTCATTTTACATATTATATGTATACTCGTGAGATCTGCTAGATATGTCTCAGGAGTTTGCGGCATCGGGTCAAGGATAAACACTCCTTTGTGTGACGGCGTAATGATGTCTGAGGTTTTCCTAATTACTCCCCAAAAAAGCCATTTAAATATTCGTAGTCCTCTAGTTTCTGTGAACTCTTCTCACAACGGTGCACGCTAATGACTAAAATAATGGACTCTCTATGAAAATCGCGGAAATTATCCCGCGATTAGGAGCACCAGTACCTTAAAATGTATTTAATTAATTTAAATACAATATTTACATCACAGAACATTAGAAGATATTTACACGTGTTGTTATTCATTATGTAGTTATAGTTATTTATTTTGTATTGCTGCAAGCATTTCGCATCACTTTCTTCCATTTATGTCCCTAATTAACCCCGACCAGTAGGGCTATTCTCTAAATACCAACTTGAAATCGAAGCTCACTCAAGTGAAGATAGCTCATTTCGAAAGCGAACTGGCATCGACTTGATATGTCTCTTTATAATATCGCCTCTTTGCTTCAATAAGGTGACAAGTCCAAAAATCTGATTTTTTTATTTGATAATTGAAATCACCGTGTTTGGTTTTATTTTCTCTAAAAACACGGTATCTTTAACCTCAGTAACAGCGATTCTATATGCGAAGAGACCTAGCAACTGTGTAAATCGCGATATCGCGTTGTCTCTTTCTTCGTGTTGTTCCTTTTTTTTTGTTATTGCTGGAAAATCCTCATGGATACCCAACAGGCGCGGGGGGGTGCTGTCGGGTTATGCCGGACTCTTACCGGCTAAAACCAGCGGTGTTCCTCCTCACCGTCTTCCAGCGGAGCTGCGGGAACGCTTTCGCATACTTCCGCTGCTTCGCTGACGGTTGCCCGGACTCGGGCCCATCTTGTGGGGCGCCCACCAGTGGCGCCACTCACCATTCAACCTGGCGTGCCGGAACACGGGACACGCCAGTCGTCTCGAGGGTCTCCTCCAATTGGGCGATGACCAACCGCCCGGAGACCCACATTATGGGGGAAGGCGGCGCTCACGCGCCAGGCGCCTCCGTCCCACTCTCTTACGGTCTTCGTGTTGTTCCTACAAAGGGCTCACTTTATAGGTCACCAATTTAATAAACCTCTTAACTACATAATTACATAGGTAACCCTACATGCTTGTTTAATGGTTTCTTTGAACATCTGCAAAGGCAGGGATCGAACCACAGCCGCTAATTTGTTGAATAATTTAAAGTTATTTTCACCTGAAAAAAACAAGATCGTACAGAACCCGTACCTGATGCCATACCTAATTGTTTTGCAAGACGCACAAAATTCCTGACATTTTACTCGTACTTCTTACGTGATAGTAGGTTGAGAAAAAAACAGACATGCGTAATGTACCTACTACTGATACCCGTATACATTTCCTTAAGGGTTATAATGCAACATAAAGGCTACTTTATCCGGGAATTCCCAAGGAATCGGGATTTACGCGAGAGTTTTTTTCGCGAAGTCGTGGACACAGCTATTAGGTATCCGATAAGACTAGTGTTTGCCTCATGGTCGATCCTAATAATTGTTAGAAATTTGTAGAAAACCACAGAAGAAATAATAGTACATATTAATAGTAAGAAAACAAACAAATGCGTGTTTTGAATCCTGCTCTTTTTATACATTCGGTGCTAAATCTATTGCAAGCTAGACATTGTTAATATTTCTCAGAAGAGAACTGATTAGGTATTAAGCTGGCCATACACCATCAAGTATACTTGTCAAGTTTGCAGTTTGACTTGTTGTGGCATCCAGTTTGCACGAGATAGCTAAATGACCAGACAGCCATACACAGTCACGGCCATACACAGTCTTTACTGGATACCGCGTCAAGTCCGCTGCAAACTTGACAAGTATACTTAATCGTGTATGCAACTTGGTATAGACTAAACTTCAAGAAAACTTCTTAGGGATTACTTTGCGATGCATAATATAAAATACATCTTTTATGCTATAAATGTAAAGAAACATTCTATTCAAAAACGTTTGTGTAGATAAATCACTACAGAACAACTTGATACAATCGTACAAGGTGCTTAAAGGATCATAGGTTTTAAAATAGACTACCTATAGTTCACAATCAAACACTGGTTTACTTTTGTGGAAGAAATCCTATTGAGACGACGCGGCGACGTGTACCTTTTGTGAGCCTTAATCTTATGCAACGTACCTCTTTTGTGACAAATACAAGACAAGAAATAAAAGGGTTAGCCTATTAGTTTCCACTTTGTACTTCGTAGTTTGGTCTTCCTCTCGGACTCGGATGAAATGTTCATACAGGTATATTCAGTTTTTTTAAACAAGTCTTATTAGGTTAATCTTGGCACAACTTTTTTGAAATATTAAGTAGTTTAAAAAAATAATTCATAGTACATAGGACTACACAAAATTATGGTCCTGTCACTTGCTTCGGTGAAGGAAAGTATCGTGAAAGCTCACCTGCGAGTTCCCTATAATTTTTCAAATGTGAAGTCTGCCAGTTAGCCAACATATTAACCATAACCTGTGCCATAACCTCTTCCAATAGTATGAGAGTAGAACGGTTTAACTATTTTTAAGTCGATTTATTTGAATACACTACTTTTTTTTCAGATGTATTCTTCTAAGATACAAAGTTTTTGGAAAACGTATAAAGTATACCAAAAAAATCATAATTTGTACTAAGTGTTTCTAGTTAAAATAAGTAAAAGTAATTCAAAAATAATCGTGTTTTACTGTATTAAAATTAACGATATTTCCACATCAACGTCAATGGACATTCAAGGATGAAAAAGACGACGTTGGTCTTTCTAGTTAGGATACGAACATAGCACGAATGACGATCACTCTAGTGTTAAAATTGACGGAAATGCCATACTTTAAATTTAAAAACTCATATTAAAAGCATTCTTAATTATAATACATGATTATTTTAATGACAAGACTGCTTGTACATGAGTTTTATAAACATAGACTATAATAGTCAATAAGTACTCTATGCAACTGTAAACAGGAAAAAAACCCGGTATTTTCTTGCTGCTTCTTCTCTCGGGCCCTCTCACAGTAGGGCCTTGTTGAAGCATTGATGACTTCAAAAAGTGTTTGTAAACCAAACCATTGAATATAAATATTATGTCTTAGTAGTCACTATTTTGCACGTTAATTATCACTTGCTTCGGTGAAGAAAAACATCGTGAGGAAACCTGCACACCTGAGAGTTCTCCATAATGTTCTCAAAGGTGTGTGAAGTCTACCAATCCGCACTTGGCCAGCGTGGTAGACTATGGCCTGTACCCCTCACATTGTGAGAGGAGACCCCGAGCCCAGCAGTGGGACAATTATGGGTTGTTGCTTTGCTTTGCTTTTTTCACTATTTTGAACCAGTAGTCCCATGGGACAAGTGTCACCAATATTTTGGTGCCAGAAGTTCCATTGTCGAGCACTTAAACCTTGTAAATACCATGGAACTAACGAAATGGATTGAATCATTATCATTCTAAATTCATTATCATTCGGGTATGTGTAACATTCATACGATTACAGCGTTAGCAGAAATTAAAATGATTGTCTGGCAATCCCCTTTTACTCATACAAGTCAGTTTCCAATTAATATCCAATACGGAACGAGTCAGTTTGCAATTAATATCCAATACTCTGAGCTGCATCCTTGGGAACTGTGCTTCTAAGTCAATACAACGCAATCAAAAGATACGGCCGTTTATTTGTACCGTATTTTTGAGGTACTTTGGCATTCGCAATGAATTCAAAACCTTTAAGGCTCTTCCCTTTGACCTAGAATCATTTTTGTTAAGAAGCAATGTCTTGTAGCACAAATAAAGGAAAAAATCCGAAAATTCTATTATTATTTTTTGTTATCACAAATAAAAAACTTGTTTATTTTCAATTGGTTTTCTTACGACCTTTAACAGTTTTAGGAACGACAATTTTCCAATGGCAAGTTAAGTTTGTAGCTCAATTCAGTTTCTAATTTCAATTCAAAGCAATATTCAATTTTTCTTTGTATGGAATTCTACAAATTTTTACTTCTTTACTAAGAAGAATTTCTTATCTGCCTAATCCAATCCAATTTCTTTCTTGTCTTTAGGAATACATTATTTTATTTGTGATAGCAACATTTTTCTTTTATCGGGTTCAGGAAACAAACGAAGAAATAACAAATAATGACAGTAGTTTATTAAAAACTAGTGCCCCGCCCCAACTTTTTCTGTGTTGAACAATGATTTACGAGTATGTTAATGTTTTACCGGCACCCCCTAACATAATTATTATTGTCACGCGAAAGGTTTTGTTTTGTGAGAACTTTAATAATGTTGATTTTATATTAAGCATGTATTATTGTATATGTGTACTAAAACATTACACTGCGTATGAATTCCACTGTTACGAGTATGGCCGACTGCCTTCCTCTCCGCGCCTTTAATATTTCAATGTCAAGTGCGATTAAGACACTGATTTACTTCTATGTAGGAAACTTAAGGAATCATGCATAATATACAGTTTTTCATAAATCTGTCAATGTACACTAATAGCACAGAAGACATAATCTATACTAATAATAAAGAGGAAAGATTTGATTGTTTGCATTGAATAGGCTCCGAAACTACTGAACCCATTTGAAAAATTCTTACACTGTTGGAAAGCTACACTATTCCCGAGTAACATAGGCTATATAACATTTTCAAAAAATTAGGGATCCTTAATAAAACTCCAATAATGTAACCCAAGGTGTAAAAAATAAAGAAAACCGAAGCAAAGCGAGGGCGGTTACTCGTAGTACATAACTGTACAGATTATATAATGGACAATGCAATAAATGGACAAAAACAAAGCTCAACAAAATTAGGAGTAATTGTAAACTGGATAGGTGCGAAACTAATTAAGGGAACCTTATCGAAACATAGTAGGTAAGCATAGCAAATAATAATTATCAGTCCACTTTCACAATATGTGAGGGTTTTCACCTGTTTCGATGAAGGAAGACGAAAATATTATGAAGAAACCTGCACATAAGTCAAGAGTAAATAAATATACTTTTACTAAGTTAGTGCACTTTACCATCCATGACTGCATTGCCGGATATCATCAGGAGATTTTATTAAGCATTACCTTATGTAGTATAAAAAACACTAGAACTTCTTCATACCGTTCTCATTTAAAATAAAACTAGTTGTCTGACCGAGCTTTGCTATATTGTAGAAGTTTATCATTGCCTGAAAACACCATTAAACGACATTTTCTAAAAATGAATCCTAGCTAGATCGATTTATCGCCCCCGAAAGCCCCTATATACTAAATTTCATGAAAATCGTTGGAGCCGATTCCAATTATATATACGAGTATAGCTATATATACAAGAATTGCTCGTTTAAAGTTAAAAGATATGATAAAATGTAATTACAGTGATAAATTATTTTTACTAGGTGGTGCAAGAGTATGAGAGGGCGGTGATTTTCCGGCTCGGACGCCTGTTATCTGGCGGGGCTAAAGGACCAGGTACGTTTTTTGATGAATAAACCATTTTTGTTTAAGTATCCAAGAATTTACAAAACCAGAAAATGGACTTGGTGGCTTTAATGGCAGGAATTCCTTTAACTGTCGCTAGTTCGCTTTTTGCAACTCACCATTATATGAATTAAGAAAGTATTTCCTGGTATGGCTTCAATTCATACTGACCATGGGTCTCTCCTTTTGGTCACCACGTTGTTCCAGTGTGGATTGGTGGAGGAGTTGTTGGCCAACCAAGTGTCGGAAGTCTTCATGCCACGCGAAAGCTTCCAATATAACCTAACGACTTATATCTTACGATAACAGCCAGGACCGACGGTATTACGTCCCCTATAAGGCACAATTTTTTTTCACTAGCGGTTACCCATACAACTACCTACCTAGCCCGCTATTGCTTGATTTGGCTAATAACTTAGGAGCTGCCAAATTCAGAGCACTTCATTACTTCATGCTTAGGTTAGTCTAAACTCTAATGCCTCAAATCTGATTATCACAGCACCTCTTCAAGTTTGTCCAATTCATTGAAGTGCTATTACTTCGTACAGAACAGACACCCCGAACATCGAGTCGGGGGAATGCATTGCAGCCAGGTGGCTTACTTCATTCATTCACTCGCTTGCTACTCGCCTGCGCTCATTGAGACGCATGACAAAATTGTTTAATAACAAACTGAAAAAATGCCGTCTTGCGTGATAAGAACCTGTCACAATTGCACGTAAAAAAAAGTTGACTGTTTGTCGTGGTTCGGCATGTGTCTTATACAAAGTTACTCTATGGCAAGTGTGTAAATCGCCTTCTAGAGTTAGAAAAAATAACGCGTCACCGCGGTTTCGGGACACACATTTTGTTCGAGATGTCTGTTCTATGTCATTATAATTCAATGGTCCAATTCAACTATTTGCAACCATAGAATGCTCTGAGATAAGAATATTCTTTGAGGTAACTTATGTTGGTTACAATAAACTCTTCGAACTGCTCTTTCGTTTACTTCAAAAACTGTGGTGACAGATAAACGCTTTTATTCTGTTTTGTATTAGTCTGCTTTTGTACAACTCGGTTGTTGTTTGCTTATTATTTGGAGCCTCTGCGATATTTTTGAGTACCATTAGTACTATACTATACCGCTCTAAATGTGGAAAAACATTAAAATTTAAACCTAAATAATAATGTAATTGTCTTTCTGAAACAATAACCAGGATGACTGAGCATGTGACGCAAAATATTCTGTTGTCAATAACTTATCATCGAAGAAAAATAACCTAGGAGAGTTGTAACAATCTGTCACAACCCACCCAGGTACGAAAATTTCCGCCTCATCCAAACAAAGTACCATTTAACTTTAAAACGCATTGGAAATTATATGAAAGAAAATTATAATACGAAGGCATAATAGTTAAAGGTATATTAGAGCTACATCACAATTTCAGAAATATAAGTACCTACGACAGAATGTTACATTTTACTGCAATATAGAAGCGTGGCGGCATCGTAGATAGATAAATATCGATTTTACTGTCCAGCAACGAAGTAGCAAAACTAACTTTATTTATTAACTTGCGACGGAAGGCAAGTGAGGCCACTTCGCTTTGCTTTAGAGGATATTAGATCGTCATTTTAGGGTTCCGTTTACCTTAAACCTAAACTGGCTTCAGCGCCTCCCGTCTTTCCACCGCTACGAAACTCATAAAAATCGTGATAGGTAATTTCCTCAAGTCGTGATTTACAGGACCTACTGAAACGTTCAAGCGACATCTGAATACACAGCTTGTAGATAAAGATTACTACAGTATAGACGATTATATAAATGACAAGAATGCTTCTTTTTCGAATTTGATTTTCTTCGGCCAATATGCAGGCCATTACAACAATTTTTCCATAGCTGAATCAATCTTAACCGTCTTCACCGTTTTTCACTAAAGGTTGGGAAAAACTGCAAAAAATGTTGGCAATACTAAAAAATGCGTACGGTGATCCGAACATATGTGCGAGGGTATCCGCATACGGAGCGTCCGGCGCGGACGATGCCGATATATTATGTGCGTTCAACTTTAAACCATGGAGTGTAGAGATATGGTCGTAGCGCACATATCAAATCGGAAAGTGATCGTCACCGGATCGCCTCGCCGTCAACCTAACGTAAGCGCGTTACCAACCGACCAACAGCTCCAAATCGACTCGGCTACGGCTAGGCGACGCCGCGCTTACGGCACGCCGGCCCCTGGTTGACGGAATGAATGATAGCAGTTCGCCGACGCAGCGGTAGCCGCGGCGCGGGGCGTGCACGAGGAAACGGAAAGTCGAAGGATAGCGTACGGTGAGACGTAAGCGAAGGTACGGCAAGTCGTCCATGCACCGTACCGCGGTTCGTGAGCTTGTCTCGAGGCGAGGCGATTACGTTACGAATCCGATAAGTGTGCTTTACAGTAGGGAGTTTCATACAAAGAATACTGACATGCAAGAGTTGATACGTTTACGTTCCGTTTACGAGTTGATATGTGTGCTACGACCAATAAAGGAGAAATGACTCTGTTGTGCAAATGTGTCTGTCAAACTGCGTTAATTGGTGGCCATAATCCGTACTTTATTCTATGTTGTTGGATGCGCACATATTATTATGATAGCAACTTTTAGTCAAAACACTATAATATAATTCGGTTAAATAGTTAAATAACTCGTCAAATAGTTCGTCAGAAAATTTTCTGTAATAATTTATTTTATAAATACGCGGAAATGAGGGTGTAGCGTTAATTATTTCCTAGCGTCCTTGTCATGTAACGTTTAGCCACAAGCTGTGTTTTCACATGTTGATTGAATATTCTAATAGGTTAGTTACGTTCGTGTCTACCTGGGACTATATTGTAAGCACTTAGGTACATACACCCGCGGTTTCCTAAAGGACCAACTACGTCCGCACAAGTAGTGCTACGGCACAACTAAGTGTTCCCAACGGCACAACTCGATCCCATAAAAGATCATTCTGTGGATTACCATAGATTTCTTCGTATTAACGAAGAAATTAGAAGACATTTTAAAATTTCAACTATTTCTTATTCGACAATGGTGTTCTGCTTGTATAATATACCTTATCTTATATAAATATGACATTATTATGACTACATATCGACGCTTGAAAGGAAAAATGGACTAAGCGACATTGAGCTAATTTAACATACAGGAGAGCAGTTCAAAGTTGAATTTTCAGAAAAGTTGTTGCATATACCACAAAATAGATGATAAAATAAGGATTCCAAAACAGTAAGAATAACGTCGGTAGGAGGATTACAGAAAAATATATGATTTTTTTCTAATAATTCCAACTGTAAACTGCTCTCCTGTAAAGTTAACTCTATGTCGTTTAGTCAATTTTTCCTTTGAAGCGTCGATATATTGAAAGTTCGCGGTTAATTTTACCCACAGGGACTAAATATTAAATAAAAATACCTAAATTAATTCGTTGTTGTCCTGTTTGGAAATTCCCTTTGGTTACAGAACTTATCGACACAGCCTTAAAACAAACTGTTTCCAAAATTTTAAATTTAAATTTCGAATCTAATTCTTGGAGACAGGCATGCCTACCTATTAAATTAGGTGGGTTGGGTATTCGTTCCACCGCAAGTGTGGCTCTTCCGGCTTTTTTAGCCTCGACTCACAGTTCGATCACGCTCATCAGCGATATTTTGAATTTAAACCAAGTTGATGTTCGGGTGACCGGCTTGAGTCAGGCTTTGAGTGCTTGGAGGGCCATGTTTCCGTTGGAAACTATCCCCGTCGACAATTCAAAACAAAAATTTTGGGACATGCCCGGAATCAAGTCGACGTTTGCCTCTCTCCTTGATCAGACAGTGGACAACACGGACAGGGCGAGACTGTTAGCGGTTTCTGATGAGAATTCAAGTTACTGGTTGCACGCTCTGCCTTCACATAATCTTGGCACTATTTTAGATGCTTCAACCCTACGCATCTCCATATGTCTCAGGCTAGGTGCCAAAGTCTGTGAACCTCACAATTGCATTTGCGGCCAAAGTGTGGATCGGTTGGGTCGACATGGTCTATCCTGCGCTAAGAGTGCTGGCCGATTGTATCGCCATGGCACAATTAATGATTTGATCCGTAGGGCTCTTGTCACGGTTTCTGTACCTGCCACGCTAGAACCATGTGGTATGTGCAGAGACGATGGTAAGAGACCCGACGGTGCAACTCTTGTGCCATGGAGATTAGGTCGCACCTTAGTGTGGGATGTAACATGTGTTGACACTTTGGCCCCATCTTATGTGCATGACACTTGCAATAAAGCTGGGGCCGCAGCCGATCGCGCTCAGTTTCTAAAGCGTCGCAAATACTCTTCTGTTACAGAAGACTATGAGTTTGCGGCGCTTGCAATGGAAACTTTGGGTACGTGGTCGGCAGACATGAAGTGTTTCATGAAAGACATGTCGAAACGACTAGTCCGCACTTCTGGAGACCTGAAGGCTGGCAGCTACTTTGCCCAAAGAATTAGTTTGGCAATACAGCGGGGCAATGCTGCCAGCGTTCTGGGTACAATGCCTAATTTGGGAATTTTGGGTGACATTTATTTCTTGTAAATATACTTTTTTATTATAATACTAATTTAGTTATAAGATCTACATGTAAGTTTATTTAGATTTATATTAATTCATTCTCTTTATGTATATAGAAATACCTAACATTTTTGTAACCTATTGCAATCCCTTTATATGTGGGTATGCTTATGATTAAACAAAAGAATACCTTGCTAAATACATCGCATACTATTGCCACCTGAAAGCATAGTTTGTCTAGAGCCCACTTGCTAAAAATTAACTAATTTTAATTGCTTTTAGGAATATTCTTCATCCTTCCCTGCATAGATTCCTATGCTCGCGTAGATCTGCGTACGCGCACGTATGATGTGCCTCCCCAAGAGGTAAGTAAATTACATTTTAATTAATACGTTAAGACAAACTTCGTACCGGGCATTGAAGTATAATGTCATAGAACAGACATCTCGAACAAAATGTGTGTTCCGCCCGGGAGGTTCCATTTTCAAAATTGAGCCCCCGTTCTCCTTTCAAAATAGAACGAATCCAATGAAGATTGAAGCCACGTGGCGACAATGCATTGGGACATACATGGTGTTCGCGGTGTCGGTTCTATACGTGGTTAATACTTCAATGGTACCGGGTGATTGAAGTTAAGTGAGTCAAGTCTTGTTAATCGATGGTCAGAAGTAGTTTGTTGGATACAAAAGATTTTTGTACACGAAAAAAAATATAATTGAAATAAATTGAAACCTTCCTCCTTATACAAAAGTTGCAATAACGCTTATCAGGCTTAGCAGGATTTACCCAATAGATTGGTAGGAACAGCGAAAAAAAAATGATAACCCTGCTAGTAAGTAAATAACTATTATATTTAGCCTAGATTTATTTCAAACGGCATAAGAGTTCATAAGAGTAGCATGGGCATCTGGTAATTAAACTTTCAGATTAATTTATTCTTTCAAAACAGACAACCCTGATATTGCCAGAGAGGATAAAAGATAGTGTTAGAAAAGGAAGCAACTTATTACGTGTTTTTGATTAGTACTGTGCGACCTGAATTACACTTTGTTGTATCGGAGCAAGAGTTGCTATTTATTTAAATGATTTTGCGGATTAAGTCTTCTTTACCAATAGATATTATTATGTCTTCTGCGGTTCTATCACAATTATTTCTTTATAGATTTAGTAACGGAAAATCCCAACCTAATAAGTAATATTAATGTTTTGGGACTTAATAGCGTTTAAGCCATAAAATGACTATATGATATTAAATTCCAAATTTACATGTAGTACATATTTATGCTATACCTTATAACTATACATAAACTTTAAGTATCAAGATTTTAAATATATGGGAAGTGGCCATTATTCTTTGATTAACAACCTTTTCCTACAAGAAAGAAGGCACAATAAAGAGGAAATAAACTTAAAGACTCTTAAGAATTTTATTGTAAGAGCTCTCAACGCGATGGCGTCTTTTCTTTGACAAAGCTCTGTTTGCACTAGCATCCTGTTAGCTTTGTACGCATTCTATGTATAGTAATTGAAACTGAAACTGAAAAACATTATCATGCTTTTGTGAGAGAGCTACATACTTTTTATAAAAGAAAATAAATAATTAGGCTTCTTAGCAGAAAAAGTAAGGCAGTGAGATGCCGCTGTCTGCTTTGGAGCCGATCAACTACATTAAAATATGGTACTAAACCTACTCTCATAATGGGCATGATGACCGATTTTGAAATACGGTTCTATATTGTTGGAAAATATATTATAATTACAACGTATTTCCCCAAAAAAATAACGTTTAGTACAAATAAATGAGTGTTTTGCAATCCATTGATAGGGTTTCATTAAATAAATACATAATTTTAGTGATTTTTACTTACCGTCATCATGCCTATTATGTCAATCTTATCGACAATCTGTATATCTTAGTTGTGGTATTCTATACAAGGTTCGGGCAATGTATGAGATGATATATATTTCTCCATTACATACTTTACCTAGGTAATATAGTTTTGCCAAGGATTGTATAGAATAACTGCAAGGCCACCGGCAATGTATATATAAAGTTAATAGTTTTGGTTAACGTTGCCTTATTACCAATCTACCTATAAAATAACTGAATGAGTGAATTTTCGGCTGTTCATAAATCAATTTTTCACTAAAACATGAACTGTAATAAATAGAAAGTTGGTTCAAAAATCACGGTAATCAGTTCAGAAGTTCACAGTGCGTAGTAACATATTAACTTTAGTGATAGAAATGAATCACTGCAAAACCAACTCCACGTGGTCTTGTCTGCCCTACCCCTAGAGTATAATGTAAGCCTGCGTAGCCGCGGAAGGGCGATACGGCCCGCAAGCTGAGGAGCAGGTGGCTCTAACGTTCGCTGCAGCGTCTGACTATGGCCGGCTTTTGCCGTAACATCAATAAACCTCGTTTTTGATTAAATGCAGCGGACTAATGATTTCAGTCAATTCAATTTACCCTTAATAATTTACTATTTAATCTTCTGATCTTCAATTAGCGAGACTTTTGATAAAAATCGCAGCTATTATAAAATAATATCAGACTGTATCTTACAGGTGATTATTTATTCAAACTTAAATCATTATACTCGTACTTTGACTTGTTAGATGATGTACGTTTTAAGGACTTACAGATGATTATTTATTCAAACCTAAATCGTTATACTTTGATTTTCCTTTAGGTACTTACAAAAGACTCCGTGACGGTGTCCGTGGATGCGGTAGTATACTACCGCGTACATAACGCCACCATATCCATCGCTAATGTGGAAAATGCTCATCACTCCACCCGACTCCTGGCTCAGACTACCCTCCGGAATACCATGGGCACCAGGCCTCTTCACGAGATCCTCAGTGAACGGGAGACCATCTCTGGCAACATGCAATTGTCTTTGGATGAAGCCACTGAAGCTTGGGGAATTAAAGTGGAGCGTGTTGAAATGTAAGCATTTTTAACCCCCGACGAAAAAATAGGGGTATTATAAGTTTGACGTGACTGTGTATCTGTGTATCTGTATGTCTGCCTGTGGCATCGTAAGTTCCCAAATGGATGAACTGATTTTGATGTAGTTTTTTTTTATGAAAGGTTACAAGAGTTTTTTAGCTATCTATCTATCTCTCTATCTATAACAGCCTCCTAAAGTCCACTGCTGGACATAGCCTCCCCTAATTGGTGCCACTCCGACCGGTTCTGAAACCAGCGGCTTTCCGCTGTCTTCTTTAGGTCATCAGTCCATCTGGTCGGACGGCGACCAGTGGTCCTTTTGCCGAGACGTGGCCGCCATTCGAGGACTTTACGACCCCATCGGTTATCTGTCCTTCAAGCTATATTTGATGTAAATAAAACAGTAGGGGGTTTTTTAAATTTTAATTTATTATAATTAATATTAATATTATAACTAGCTGAAAGAAGTGGGTAAAGGAATTTTGGGGTGCAAAGGACTTCATCCATCCTTGGACCCAAGTCAACTTATCAATTTAATGAAATAAGGTTATCTTTAATAGTTATATTATCATTAAACTTGTTACTAGCCCACGCATTGCTTCGGGTACCTAAGTCATAAGTACTCTGAATTATATAATAATAATTATGTTTATGAATCAAGTACATCTATTAATAAGTAAAATAAGATATAATATAGTTAGGCAATTAAAACATTTTCACTGCCTATTAAGTTCCATAATTCTATATTTATTACACTTCAGACCTGCTAGTGACATATTTAATTATGCCATTCATTTATGTAAGAACGATGCTTAGGCTCGTAGCGGCCGATCGCCAGCGTAGCCCACTCGTAGCAAAGCGTAGCACCTATCTACGCACATATCTACGTAATAGTATTTATTTATAGAGTCGTTTACAAAACTAAACTAGACCATCACATGAAAACCCTTGAACGGATTTCGGTGAAAATTAGTGAAGTTGTTACTAATACTCCGGGTCATATTTTAGGAAACTTTTTATCCCAGAAAATTAAAAGGCTTCCCTGGGAAATGGGATGAAAATTTGTATGGAATATTTTTAAAACATCAACCGATTTGCTTCAGCAACTAAGGTAAAACATAATTTCCGTAAAACATAACTTCGCATAGAAGCTGCGGGCAACAGCTAGTTACAAATAAGCACAGCGAACTTTAAAGAAGTGCATTTTAAAAGAAAAAAAACAAAATTTTATAAAATGTAGTAGGTACTTATAAGTATAAATAGTAATATAAATTAAATAATACTAAGTATCTAATACTAAATAGCAATATCAGTTTAACTAAATACTAGTATTAACTATTCTGTGATACTCGTATACTCGTATATTTTGTCCTATTACGTAGTTAGGTAGTTAATTATTTTGTGGGGTAGCTTCTACTGTAAACTGCTCCAATAGCAAACGGCTACTATCACTGAATAGATAATATTTATTAATATTAACATAAGATGACGGAACAGAAGAAGATAAACGGAAATAAACGGAATTCTAAATTATTAAAACGAAAAAGATTGACGAATGAAAAACCGAAAAACCGTACAAATGTCTTCCAAGAATATAATGTCAAGGACTTGACGTTTATTTTTTGTTTCTATTTTTAGCCTGCCGCCTCCTTTTCTAGCTCGCGCATTTTAAACATGAAAGTATTTTCTTCCACTGTCTCATATTCGTTTATTATACTTGATATTATATTATTCATTTATATCTCAAACCGAACAAACAAGTCTGTTGACTTCTATTCTTGTCTTAAAAAGCGCTCACACATCCATCCATAGCATGCATCTCTCGCAACACATTCCTTGCACACATATCTGACAACTTTGGTATTTAAAAATGCCGTATAATATCCCTCTCTATTAAATAACCAGCGTTTGTTGACTGGTGGTCCAGTATCCAGTACACATCTCGTAAACATTTCAGTCTGAAAAACCTCGTTCACATTTCTCTAAGGCTGAGGCCAAACAAGCGTATTTTTTGAACTGTTCGTCGGGTGAAATGAGTCGGTTCATACTAAAGTCCTAACTCATTTTGCGTGTGGTACAAGCATTCCTAGCACATTATTTCTCGTTAGCCTGCTTCCATCAGAACTACGTAAATGAAGGAATCCTAAGTATTTGTGGATTATCAATGCTTAGCTTCCTCGCAAATCTTTAGTACGTTTTCAGCCAAGGTCAGATTTTACGAAATTCCTACGGGATTGGGAATAAACAGGATTTATATTTTCCATTTGTAAGTGGCTTATTCTCACAACGAAAATACAGCATTACCAAATCCACGAAAGCGTAAATGTTGAATAGTGGATGTGTTCTTTAGATAGATAGATAGATAGATAGATAAAAAACTCTTTATTGTTTGCACACCACATAATTATTATACACATCCACATATTAACCACATATTATTATTGTTCTTTGTCAACTTGAACCGAATTTGTTTTGTATTTATTACTTATGACTTCAACCCATTAATGGCCCACTACTGGTCACGGGTCTCTCCTCCACGCTGCTCCAGTACGGATTGGTGGAGTGGACTTATGTGCTAGTAATTGTGTTTCCATGTTGATTGGTCTATCGATCCATGTAAATTGAGGGTAATTACTTACATTGATTAATAATGCCGCCCGCTGTAAATCAATAACATTTGGTACCTCATGCATATTACATACATACAATTGACAAGTATTTTATAGAATTAGCCGACAAACGAGCTGACGATCCACCAGATGGTAAGTGGCTATCGTCGCCCATGGACATCAGTGACACCAAAGGCATCACTGATGCGTGTCGACCAAAAACGAGAGAAGAAAAAGAAAGATATAACTGTCTTTCAAGCCCCCAGCCGGAACACGACGAGTCGTTTTGCGGCTGACTTATCCAAGAGGGCGGTAACTATCCAGGTTTTAAGACAGATTCAGTATATAAAAGGAAGAAGTGTAGTCAATAACTTGTTAAAGAGAAAATTTTGTACACAGAGCCAACCTATTGAATACTATAAACTGTCGCCTTTATAATGTAAACTTGTATAAATATGACCTCAATCAAGTTATCAGGACGCTATTGTTATGTTAGCGGGTGTGTTCTATACATAGTACCACGTTATAATGAAACCATTACTCTACGCATCGTAGAGCTTTCCCAAATTTAAGGTTATCCTACTAATGTTATAAATCGTACCCTCAGTGGAAAAAAGGCATAAGATGAAAATTGTAAATTACAGGAAAGCAAAAAACTGTTAAAATATCAGTAAGTAGTCAAAGGATTTTTTTTTAATTATGCAGCTTCTGTCCCTCTTTTCAATCATATTAATAACTAAAATTCAAAGAAACACGACTTATGCTTTTTTACCACTGAATGTTCGTGCATAAGTGTATCAATGATACCTATATGAATAAAATATTTTGACTTTGACTTTGACTTTATATGAATGTTTGTTACCATGACCATGAATCATGATGTTGTAGACCATAATCTTCATGATCTGAATTAAAATATAAGTACAGACATATATCAAGATATAGGGTACTTATTATTCCGGAAATGGCGGGCAAAGCCGTGAGCAAAGTGCTCGTGCTAGTATCTATCTAAACTTATTATATTGTAACAGCAAGGACGTTCGCCTCCCGGTCCAGCTTCAACGTGCAATGGCTGCGGAAGCTGAAGCCGCACGGGAGGCCCGGGCCAAGGTGATCGCAGCGGAAGGCGAGCAGAAGGCCTCTCGCGCGCTCCGTGAGGCCTCTGAAGTCATCGGTGATAGCCCGGCTGCTTTGCAACTTCGTTACCTTCAGGTATATAACTACCATACCAGGTCCATAATAGGGATATTGACTAATTTTAGGATTCAATTTTATTTTATACATAGAACGTCAATATTGACGAAAAATTTTTTATAAAAATAATAATCGTCAATTTAAAAACAAAAATTGATAAATAAAAATCATTAACATATTTCTCACCAAAAACGTCACGTGACGTCACTAAACTATATTCAATACTATCTGTCTACTAAGTTTGTTGAATTTCCATATAAAATTGTTCCAATGACGTCATATTCTCAAAATGGCGTTTGAGGTCACGTGACAGTGAGTACAATTTTTAACATTTTAAATTAATGATATTTAATTTATTGTGATTGATTTCAATAAAATAATCATATTTTAGGCCTTTAAATGTTACCACTAATATTTTAGACATAAATTTATATTAATTTATAATTAGTGTCAACATCCCTATTGTACCCGAAATTGAAATTGTTAATGTACATTTTTTAAAACATCAATAAAGAATATGAATATCTAGTGTCCTATGACGACCCCTTAGCCTACTGGTAGTGACCCAGACAGCGAAGTGAGGTGTCCCGGATTCGACTTCCAGCTGGGTCATATTTTTATGTAATAGATAAAAAATCTCGGATCATGGGTATTAGCTTCAACCCATTAATGGCCCACTACTGAGCACGGGTCTCTAGAGGAGGCCTAGATTGCCTCCATTGCGGAGTGGTGGATTGTGTTAGTGACACAGCGAATCCTTTGTTTATATGAGTGTGCAAGCGTTGGCGTACCATCACTATTGTAAATGAATTACCTAACATAGGTTAATAAATAATTTCTTGCCTTCTTCCTATTAATTCGTTTATTTTTTTCTTCTTTCAGACTCTGAACACCATTTCTGCTGAGAAAAACTCGACAATCGTTTTCCCCCTACCGATTGATCTTCTGACATACTTCATAAAGGCGAAAGAAACCGAATCATCTTAAGCTCTTACTCAACGGACGGCGGACTCGATCAAATTGAACAACAGATTTATAAGCTGTAGTAAATAAGCACATTTTAAAAACATAAAAAAATTACTGTTTAGCAGTTGATCATATTTAACCCATAGTCATGCAATATAATAAAACAACTATATTATTAAGGTTAAGTGAATGTAAGATCTAAAATGGCTTTTGGATGCAAGTAAATCAAGTTTTGTCAGATCAGATAGAATATTTTGTAGATAGTAAGCTTAATTTATTATGTAAGTAGATAGGCAATTTATAGTCTGTAGTACGTAGGATACCAACTTGGAATAGATATCTAACAATATCTATTAAATGAAAGATTATTAATTTGTTTTTTAAAAGCATCTTTTTCTAACAGCATTCTTGGGAAAAATAGGAAAAACTTTTGGATTCTCCCATTTTAATTACGATTGACATTAAAGTAACAGTGCATATTTTTTATGTATGTAGCAGAAAGTGGTTATTCTTCGGTATTGGTTATTCATATTCCTTTTACTTTGAGCCATGATAATATTTCCAGTTCTACCGTTCACATCATTATTCCAATGTACTTACTTCAACAGTAGGTACGTAATCAATAATCATCTGTTCTACATTACTAACAATTCCATAACCTTAATATTTAGTTTTTCTTCATGATATTTCTTATATGCCAACGTCCGCATCCAACAAGCGTTGTAGAATAAAGGGGTCCGTCTCTGGACCTTCACTGGAGATTCATGGCCTCGCTGACATATATTAGGCACCTATCTAATTTATATTAATAAATTGTTATTATATTCTCTAGTCATGATAATACTATAATTATTTTCAGACTACAACATAATATCTTAATTTATGTAGATGTAGGTACCTAGTATAGAAAAAATTGTCAAAAAATAGTTTATGAATAAAAACATAATCTCCTGTAATGTAAATTGTTTGCCTTATTTTTTCTTTTGTATGATTTAATATGATTAAAAATTTCTAGAATTTCTAATGTAATGTTTAATTAATGTGCTAAGACTGTACTGCTATTTGCAATAACAAAATGTATAAAAGACGCCGGTTTAGATCTAATTCACTGAGCGTAAAGTTACAGAAAATATGTAAATTAAGAAACCTACACTCGGGTTTAAGAACAATTGGACTGTTCTAAATTTCTGCCGCAATTTTAACGTAACGTACTTATTATTCTGTAACATTATTAATTCGTAGGATGATGGATTTATTAAATTAAAACTCAATCCACACACGCTTTAAAATTCTTACACATAATGATCGATTTATTATTACAAATTATACTTACTTACAAACACAAACAAATTACAAATTATATTACATTTTTTATTTTTATATTACAAATTATATTATTACAAATTATACTTACTTATTACTTAATTATTAATATATTTAAACGACTGCTCTCTTCTATTTTTGTTATATAAATTTTTGTTAATAATATTTATGTATAGAACATGAAATGAAATAACACAGTAATAAAACAGGGCATTACGAACTTTACGAGGTCTGTTATAATATGTATAAGCAAGGAATAAAATGAGAGTTTCAGGAAATATAATATGGCTGCTCTAGTTATTTTCTCATATTACTTCAACTCTAATTATATGTATAAGTCACAAGAAACTGAGACAGAAAATTTATTATATATTCACTGTTTAGTATAACAATCGACAGTAAATTCTGTAGAAAGACACAACCGAGGTCATTTTCGCTCTTTCGTTGGATACTATATTTCCCATGGCAAGCATGGCAAGCCCAGTTCATTGATTACTGTGTGGCTTGCCACGATAATAATGTCGTTACTCAGATGGTTATAGTTATTGGTAGTAATGTTATCATATCACATAATTAAGATATCATACTTGCAGTTTAGTAAAACTTAATGAATATCTCTACATGACGGATACACTTATTAGTTAAGTGGCTTATTATTATTAAATGTTTAGCTGCAAATTTTTTGTTTTTCTAATCATGAAACCACCTTACACTTGCCTTTATACATTCATATATGCGTATAATTAAATAAGTACCTATAATAAGTTACCCATAAAGTGACAAGTATACCTAATGGTGGCCATACACGATTAAGTATACCTACTTGTCAAATTTGCAGCGGACTGGACGCTGTATCCAGTAAACTTGACGTTGTATGGCCACGATATAGCTGTCTGACCATATATTATAGCTATCTCATGCAAACTGGATGCCGCATAAATCAAACTGCAAACTTGACAAGTACACTTGATCGTGATTGGCCACCATCAGCATACTCCAGCATCTGTGCTGCAGCAGCAGCAGATAGAACATACTCCATCATGCTTCACTAGTATGTATGACTTTAGGGGCAAACCTTAGTTTCGGAAGTCTTTTTTTTTACACACGTCTTACCAGAAGTAGTCATCCAAAAACTCATAATTATTTGGCTGGCTTCAACCCATTAATGGCCCACTACTGGGCACGGGTCTTTCCTCTTGAGGAGGCCTAGAGCATACTCCACCACGCTGCTCCAGTGCGGATTGGTGGAGGGGTTAGTGGCCAACCCGAGTGTGGGAAGTTTTCAAACCGCCCGAGGGCCTCCGACATGGCTTAACGACTGTTATCTTATGATAACAACCGGGACTGAAGGCATTACGTGCCATCCGAAGCACGGGAACTCTTAAGAAATGTTTGCCACTAGCGGTCACCCATCCAACTACCGACCGCGCCCGCTATTGCTAAACTTTGTCAATCACTTAGGATCGACGCAAGCCGCTGGGCTATGAGCGCTTCTAAGTATACAATCCATATTAATCTACATTAATTACTGATACCTTATACTATTAAAATCAATTATAATTTAATAGGGATATGATAATTCTTAAATTAGTAGGTGATCTCGTAGTGGGTTACGTTCTACTCTCATAATATTACCCATCATTGTTAGAGGTTATGGTTGTGTGCTGTCCAAAGGATAGACTTCACACACTTTTGAGAACATTAATAATCGTATGACAATATGAAAACAAAAATGAAAGAGAATAGTAGAATCGAAAACATATCAGTAACATGGACGTAACATGAAAGCAAACAATATCAGTAATTCAGTGATAAAATATTGCGCCCAATATGGGATACAATCGCGATCAGAACCTAATAAATAACCTCTGTGTTATGCCTACAGACACATCAAATTACTAGAACCTGATAGCCTCAAAGTAGGTCAGATCCCAAATAGGCGCTTGGAGTAATAGACCCGAATATTAAGCACTACTACGAACTTAATGAATATTTTTGCATAAATGTTTAACACTTTACTTTAGCTGCTGCTGGGTTATACGGAAATGCTTTTTTTTACTTTGTACCTAAGCATAGCAACGAGGTGATGGTCACCTGATTAAATTAGCAACACTGCGCGTTGCTGGTCAAGAAAGAAGCGATGGAACCGCGTATTGGTGGACATCATGTCTCACCACGGTGGGTATACAGATGTAGGAAGTTCGTTCAACAGTTTACACGTGCGAAGTAGAAAGAGACGGGAAAACCGAACTGTGGACGAACGCCCGGTATCTAGCTAGGAGGTGTTAGTGGTGCTAGTTTTACACTGTATTGAGTGGCGACAAAAATTGACTGCAGTTATAAAACTTTACTAAACAATTCATCAGAATAACCCGATTATACGAACGGTAAAATACGCTGAAAGTCTACAACATCTCGTCTCAACTCAAGCGATTCTAATCCGTCTGTAAGCTTGGGACCTGAGGAAAGTTTTTTATGGTTAATGCGGAAATATGCGTTTTTTCGAAAATAAATTGGACTAAACTTAGCGCACCCCATTCCGAGACCATCTCCAGTATGTCTCGACTTTAAACACAAGTTTTATACTCTTCTCCTTTATCTGCGTCCGAGAGAAATTAATGTGATTGGCCTGTATATCGAGCGTTACCCATATTGTCATCATCATAACAACGGGTACTCCTGATGACAAACATATCTATAAAAAAAACATGAGAGGTGTCAAGAGACACCCGGATGGAACGAAGTTCCTTTCGATTAAGTATTGTTTTGTTGTACAGCGCCATCTCTGTAAAACTTAATTAATCACGCTAGCGTGATTCAGAAAGTTGTACAGTACAGCGCCATCTCTGTAAATTTCACTGAATCACTTCAAAAAAAGTGTCATCATTCGTAAAATCAAAAAGTGTCGTAATTTTCCGTCTAGCCCCCTTTCACAAACGCGCGATAAGGAAATTCGTTCCAATACTAATATTACAAACTGAAGAGTTTGTTTCATTGAACACGCTAATCTCTAAGCTTTGCTGTTCTTGTCGACATTATGAAAATGTTTTTATCGATATTTCGCGGTACTGAAAATCAAGCTAACTCTATCTTAATGCATTTTTCTTAGTAAAATGTGACTAACTTTTTTTAATTAATTAATAAAACTTATCTTTTTTGATTTTAGCTGTCATCGAATCATTAAATGGAAAATATTTTAATTAGATAACACATAAATAGAACACTATTTTAACAACTTAACTAAAAATTGTCCATTGCACGCCTAAACAAAACGATTTTTCAACGCTCATTTTCTTGGTGAATCAAGTGTCGACACTGAAATATCGCTACTTACCCCTCACCATGCCGGATTTATATTTTTTATGAGTGTAGGCTATGTACCTTTCTAAAATAATAATTTTCCATTCATATTAAGGAAGGCACTGAATTAGTCACATAAAGTGCGTAAAAAAAACAACGATTCAATTTTTTTACGGCACTTTTTAATATCAAAATCATCTATAATATTATATTTTGAAATCTGCCGTTGCTGCTACTAGGCCGCGGGTTATAGATACGGCCTATTGACAAATCCAGGACTGCCCCTCACCATTAACTATTTTCTGCAATAGATAGCTACACTCTATTTTTGTCAAAGTGGTCCGTCGAATTATGGATTCTACTAGTTACTAGTTAAAAGGTCTTTAAAAATATGATGGGTCTGCAAAGACCATTTTTCGATTCACGGATCCGTTTACGAAATAATTATATGCAGCTGGCAGCTGCTTATTTTGGTTAGAGTCAACTTTCTCGCCCCCTTCTGCCACCTAAATTGTAGGTAGGAATTAGGATATATACTTTTAACGCCAACACATGCAATAAATGTAAAAATGGTCGTCTGTAAATTCGGTTTACGGACGGTAGTTTAACGTGACAACGTCATGACAAAACATTGATGAAGTAGTGCTCGAATCTCAGGCTCGAATATAATATTATAATTATCTGGAAATTAACTTATATTTAGAAACTTTTATCTTTATACTACAACGCCATCTAGAACTCCTGAACTAAGCTATTTTTTCAACAAGTTCCTTTCTAACTTAATTGTGTATATAGTTTTGTTCATAGATGGCGCTTTCTCCATTGTTCGCTCGCTCGCGGAACGCGACAGATGAGTCATGCTTTTTCGTGCGTGCACCCGGCATCGTTTTAATAGACGTTAACACGTCAAAATATTTCTTATAAATTCATTTTTGTGTGTGGAATCTTTGCAACCAAAATAGCCACAGAAAAGAGTTTTGTCTATGTCAATATTGTCGCTGCCTTTGTCACATTCAAATGACAAATCAAGAAAGATTTACCAACCAAATGTCATTATTGTCATTGTCATTCGACATTCGTGCAAACCGCCAGGCGCCAAATATCTTGAGTTTTGTTTTGTTATGTCATTTCACAGAAGTTGAGGTTATTATTCATTTAAAGTTTATTCGAAGTGTAAATAAACGATTTCCGAAAAGTAAATTCAGTTATAATTTTCACTATGCTTATTCATAGAATTGTTACAGTCGCTAGATTCACGGTACAATGTAATCGCTCGAAACCAGTAGTAACGATAAAAAATTGCGTTCTTCAAACAAATAAATATCGGTGAGTGCATACAATTTTTAAATTTCTCGTTAATATGTTAACCTAACGCTATTTATATTTTGTAAACAACATCTAGTGCCAAACACGTAGATGTGCTTAGTCTATCTTCTTACTTTTCTTAGTCATACCTACTCTTTAATGAAGTTTTGAAACGTTTTGTAGTTTATTTTTCCACATTACCTTTTATAACACTATTTTGCTTGGGACCTTGGGTCTATATTAACGTGTATCAATAGATTTGAGTAGCTATCAACTTTATGGAGAACTATCAAATTAATATTAATATTTCTCGCAATGATATAACTATGTCTCGCTAAAACAAATTTTACAATACATTTAGATAAATAGCAGTAGCAAAATAATTATACAATATTTACAGTAATCCCCCTATAACGCGGTACCCTTCTAACGCGTTTTCAAATTATGCGATTTCAATCCCCCGTATAACACGGGCATTCCCCCATATAACGCGGGGATTTCAACGATGTCAATTACAAAATTAAATCATTTTATTAAATTATTTTTTGTTAAAAGTTAAATGTGATGAATAATTTATACGAGGTCGTAAAAACGCATTATATGAGAATACCCCTATAACGCGGAACCAATCTACCACGTTATAGGGGGGATTACTGTACTTTTGTTGCGATTTGAAATTGGTAATGCACTGGAAACATGTCTCAATTACAGCTGGGTGATGTTACACAAAACGAAAAATATGCAATCAGCAAAACTAACATTTTTTTAATATTTATACAAATTTTAATATTTTAATTTTAAATAGAACTGTGCATCTTAAGGTTTGATGATCTAAATTAGAACTGTAGTAATAAACATTTAAAATTTTATCAGATTATGTATATCTATGGCTGCTTTAAAAACAATTAATACTAAAATATTTGTTAATATTTTTTGTACTCATTTTTTACACAAATAAGCAATGTAATACACTAAGACATATAATTGTAATAAAAAGCTTTACAACAATAATGAGCAATAACAAATATACAATAACAAAATACAACTGACTGTACCATTGTCCCTAACAGCTCTCTAGCTGAATAGATGGTGGCCGAGCGCATTATTAATTTCTGTGACATATAATATAATTAAATTTTTAATTTTATGTTTATCATCAAATGTGGCATCTTTATTCTATTCAATAATAAACTATATTATTACAGACTTATATCAACTGAAAGCACAAAGTCTTCTTCTAAAGCACTGAAAACAGAAAAAGAAAAATTTAGGACATACATTGTCCAAAGATACATAGAATATGTGAAGAACTACACAAAAGTATTGGAAAGTAGATTTCCAACTGCTATGCACATGTACCGAATATTTAGTGTCGGGATTAAAGACTTTTTAAGGGATTTGAAAAGATATATTTCTTTGAGAATACAAGTAGCACGTGACAAAGGATTCTCCAAAATGAATCGTCAAGATATCGAATTATACCAAAAAATGCCATCTGACATGTTGAGAATTGCTCCGGTCCTCATATTATCTGCTGTTCCATTTGGAAATTATGTTATATTTCCTTTAGCGTAAGTACTATAACATAAAATATACAATATTGAAATTTCTCAATTGGTCCCTTTAGTCTTAGGCGACCAATATGAATTATAATTGTTCACTTTTATATCACCATCTTAAGTGGTATTCCTTTAGACTTAGGAAATACCCTGCAAAGATATGAACTGACATAGTCAATTTACCTTTAGTCTTAGGCAAATCCTGAATCAATCCAATCTTTTAATGACAAATAAAAGGAACAATGACTTATCAAAAAGAACAATGAGATAGCACATTATTAATTATGCAATATAATAAATGTACACAGTAATATTAATACAGATATACATAAATTGCCAACATGTGTATAATATTGAAATTTCTCACATCTGTGCCATCCCATTTGTGTATATACACACTTGCACATCATTAATAAAAGAATACTATCACAGTTGTGAGTGTTTTAGCTTATATTACGATATTTACTAAAACTAAAATTCACATACAAATATATAATTCCAGGTTTTTGAAACCAAAAACTCTGCTGTGCTCTCACTTTTGGTCTATACAACAAAAGGCAGAATTTTCCATTCAAGACTTAAAAGAGCGTCTCCGAAACAATAGACCCGTATTCAGGTCCTTACAATCAAAATTAGAATCTGTACCAGATGGTAAAATCAAGAATAAATGGAGACGTATTATAGCATTATTAGGATCTGGGCTACATCCAACACCACAAGAAGTAATAGAATGTAAAATATTGTTTACGAAGGAGCCTTACCATATCTCTTATTTAACCTACAATCATTTGGTGAGTTCTAAATTTGTTGCTTGTTTTTATGTCTGTAGTGTGTTTTAAGGAAGTATGCAGTTCGCCAGTATGTTGGCAGCATTGAAATAGGATTTTCCTAATTTTAAATATTATGTAAAATGTCCCAAAAGTAGTATGACAAACAAAATAAATAAATTAATAAAGTCTTATATACATATTCTAGAAACTAGCATGCTAGATTAGCACACATGCATTAATTTTTGAGTACATACACAATCACTTCAATCAATCCTCACCTCAGCAGATTACATTGTGCATGCTTGTGTGTGCTAGAAACTACTAGAACATGTAATTATATAATATTATATTATGTATATCACAGGCATATAGTTAAGTATATCTTAGTCTTTCAAAATATGTACTTATTATTATTTTTACTGCTTTCAGGGGCATTTAATCAAAATGCACGGATTAAGAAAAACATTGTTTCGAAGAAACTCTCTGAAGTATTGTGCCTTTTTATTATTAGAAATGGATAAAGCTATTATTAGGGAAGGTGGTGTAAACTCTCTCAACACAGATGCATTGCGGACCGCTTGTCAAATGCGAGGACTGAATAGTAGTCATTTAACTAACCAAGATTTAAGAGATTGGTTGCAACAATGGTTGTTGGTCTCACAGTGTACAGACAAAAACTCTTATTCGTTAATTTTGCATTGTCCAGTATTATTTGCTTATAATCATCCTCAAAATTGGATGTTGATATATTAAAGCTTTAAATCTCTGTTAGTGATTAAATATTTATTTACTATTTATTAATTTAATAACTTGAAATTCAATAATTGGACATTGAATAATTTGAAGTGTAATTGTTTTCGATGTTAGATTTTGTTCTTATTATTTTATTAATTATTTATTATTTGTTATAATTTTATATAACATTGTATGCCCGTTTGTGGTGGGAATACAGAGATCCATTTATTTGACCTGTTTTGACACCTAACTTCAAGAGGGATGTTGACTAATTTTAGGATTCAATTTCTTTTTATAGATTATGTTCACGAAAAAAATATTTTAAAAATAACAACGTTCAATTTAAAATCAAAAAGTGATAAACAAAAATTAATATCAACACCAAAAACGTCATGTGACGTCACTAACCGATGTTCAATACTAGCGGTCTATTGAAGTTCGTTGATTCTTATAAAATACGTACAATTACGTCATATCCTCAAAATGGCGTTTGAAGTCACGTGACAGTGAGTACAATTTTTAGCATTTAAAATTTAATGATATTTATTTTATGGTGATTAATTTTGATTTAAGAATATTTTTGGTGCTTAAATGTTACCATTATTATTATTAATAATAAAATAATTTATTTTGGACTTTCATATTGGTTATTAAAATTGAAATATTTAAAACTAGTGTTAGTAGAAACTAGAAATAAAAATAATAAAATCAAGAAAACACCACCACTTTATTAATACTTTAAACATAAAATATTATAATAATTTACAGTTAGTGTCAACATCTCTATTGTACCTGTATTCCGTGCATGTATCAATTGATTGAAAAAAAAAACTATTTTCTATTGCTTAATGTTGTTGGATTGTTGATTCGAAAGATCTTATGGTCTTTCAACAATAATTATTTGTTGTGTAGTAAGTACGTAAATAATTTCGCCACGTTTAACGTTTTTCTTATATTTAAAATGTAAAAGAATCTATAATGGCCATGTTCTGCTTCATTTGTGAAACAAATGAATAAATGCAATAAAATTGTTTTATATTTATGTGTGGCTTGTGATTTTCATTCGATGCTTAGCATAAATCATTACACTTTATAAATTTATTTCATTATAATAATTGTACCTAACATGTTATAAAATATTTATTGATTAAAAATTGTCATTAAATTTTATGAATTTCATTAAAAAATTAAATTCGATAAATATAATGCATTTCTCAGAATACAAAGCAAACATTTTTATTTTAAACTTCTATGATCAAAAGTGACATCATGTAATTACGATTTAAGTACTCTGTGATTGTCAGAATAAACAACATCCCTTGTCACAAAGTTTATATACCTACACTATTCCCATAGAGTACTTTTGACTATTCCTGTTAAAAGTAATAGATCGTATCAAGAGTGTAACTACTTACTGCTTACTAATTTCTTTATTTTACGTCGAATGTATTCTGCTTTTGATAGAAAACATAAAGTACATAAAAACTACAATAAAGAAGTCCAAAGTTCCTAACGCGATTTTAAAAGTTCAAGTACAATACATAGATATATAGGTACTTAAGAGTTTTTGTAAAAGAATAGAAAGAAGGAAAACCTCAAGTAAGAAATCTAATTAAACGTTAACACCAGTGATAAGAAGATTAGTTGGAATTGATCCAACCAATATTATACAGTAATAATGTAACAAATATGAACACATCAGAATCCAGATGAACATACCAGAATCCCCAGAATGTATCTTAAACCAATTTGTATTACGGGACTTCTGCTGTGTTGGCTGGTTGAAAGCAAAAAGCCGTTTGGTAAACACCAAAGAGAAATATGGCGATTAGAATGTGAGTTGGGTGTGATTACAGACTCCGACTGCCCTATGGATGGGGGCTGGTCTCCTTGGAGTTCATGGTCAAGATGCCAAGGGGCGTGTGATTACGTAGGTCACCGTAGAAGATTCAGGGAATGCAGCAATCCACCAACCTCCAAAGATGGTACGCCATGTTCCGGACCAAGCGAACAAATAGAAAACTGTTATATTATGAATTGTTCAGTAGAAGATTTTCATAAACTCATCGAAGGAGACTTACGTAGAACTGAAGCAATGCACCAATTGGAAGTTGTCCCCGCTCTGTTAGAACGATGCTTGCAGATGGAATGTCCTTACGAAGCGGTCGAAGCAGCACTGTCTTCTGACAACACTTGGCATTTAAATTCTGAAACATTGTGGAATTCATTGCAATGCGTTAAACATAACTTAGGTTGCCCAATAAGAGGAGAATGGGGAGTTTGGGGTTCTTGGTCTGCTTGTGGCGCAAGATGTGGCAAAGGATTACGCTGGAGATTGAGACGATGCGACACACCTCCACCTTCCTATGCCAATCTTATTTGTCTAGGTACCCCTCTGCAATCTGAAGAATGTGCCGGAGAACAATGTGCTCTTGAAGCTCGTTATACGGACTATACTTCCAGAGGAACTTGGAGTGAGTGGGGTCAGTGGTCTTCCTGTTCAGAAAATTGCGGAAGTGGCGTTCGACGGAGGAAAAGAACATGTCTGGAAAGTCATATTCCTTTAAGCTCTTTTGCGTGGGGTACACATTGTCGAGGACAGCATGATCAATTGGAGATTTGCATCAATAACAGATGTTCGCTCGATGGTGGTTGGTCAGGTTGGGGTCCTTGGGGCCCTTGCTCTCAAACATGTGGAGCTGGCAGGCGTTCAAGGTCTAGATCTTGTACTAAGCCAATACCCTCCGGAGAAGGTAAAAATTGTGAGGGACTCAGAACCGAAACAGGGACATGTTACTTAGAGCCCTGCGAGGTGTACAATCATTTAGTTGCATTGTTCAATGGAGATTCATATTTACATTATAATTTATCCAATAGAAAGTCAACATTATTTCACTTCTACATTCGATTCATGCCACTTTCGCCTTCTGGAACATTGGTTCGTCGTGGTTCATTACAAAGTCCTTATGTGCGATTAAGTTTACAGAAATGGCACATTTGCTTAGATGCCAGTGGTATGTCTCAATCCTGTGGTCTGTCCCGTATTTGCTCTTCGACAGCCTTAGCATCTGCAGTTTGGCATACAGCTTTGATTGCAGTTAGTAGTGAAACTGCAACTATTCGATTAGATAATGCGATAGTACCTATCGTGGGAACTTTTCCTTGTGATCCTGAATTGGAAAATAGCGCAATTAATGTTTACATTGGAGAGAGGTATAACGGCGAGATACAAGAAATAAAATTAAATTTTAATCGATTAGAACTGATGACTGAAACAGGTAGCAGAAAAAGGCGATCAGGCCTTACCTTTCCTACCTTTACTTCAAATGTTGCTTTTGAAAAAGCAAATATGGCAGAAGCTTTTCTATATCTAGAAAACGATCATTTAATACGTCTACCATGCTTTAATGAACAAGACGAATGGCGATTGGAGTTAACTATAATGTCGAAAAAAGAAAATGGTTTAATTATTTTTCTTTATGATGATATAAATGATAGCTTTTTATATGTGTCTTTACAAGATATGAGAATAAAGGTCATGCAATCAACTGGTGAATTCAGGTCAGAAACCATTACTTCTACTGATTACACACCCGATCAATGGCTTGACATAAGTTTGTCTAAAAAACGAGGGATAAATACCATTGAATCTACCATAAATGCAGGAGAAAAGTTACACGTAACAATGCCAGAAGATACTGTACAAAAACGTCGGAAAGCTGTGATAGTAAGTAATAGACCATTGAAACGCAGAAAGAAAAAAAATAATTATGTATCCATGTGTACCGACGAATTTTTCCTTGGAAATATTCCAATAAATGCTAAACCTGAAATTTTAAAGCAATTTTCTCCTTTCAATGGACTTGTAGCATCTATGAGTATCAACGGTGTGCTGATAGACCTCCATAACTGTACCTTAGAGCGTTTTAGAGACAATAAGATTCAGTTATCATCAAGAACTGCTAGCGTATCACGTACCTACCGTGAAACTGCGTGGGGAATTTCAAATGACTTGAATTTGACATGTCTTCATGCTCGAATGGCCCAAAGCCATAACTTCGCGTCCTGGTTTTTTTTGGACACGTCTTTGAGCGAAGTTTCTAGCAATGATACAAGAGTTGTAGACGATGGGAAAATAGTAAGACTCCATATCAGAAAAGACAGTGATCTCGGAGGATTTTATGCATGTCGAGCACATAGTAATCGAAATACCTACAATGTTATAACATACGGCATAGTTGGTCAGATAAATAGTAACATAAATATTCCTGACTTAACCACATTAGTAGCAGTCGTAACAACAGTCACTCTTGTTGTGTGTACTCTTTCATGGCTGGTCTCCGAAGGAATAAATGACCTTCGTAACGGCTACGGGTTTTTTCGCGATGCTCATTTTTCTCCCCAAGAAGAAGCTGAGGCTGTATGCAAGTACATTGATCAAAATCCCCAATTTTATAGCTCCGAAAGTGCTATGAAATTAGCTAAAACAAGAGCCCGGCGCAAGGGTAGACAGTTAGCCAGTAGAATCAGTTTTGGAGCACAGGAACCACAGGGATTATTACAAATGCAGACAAATGAAGTTCCAGAAATTATTGACGAGTCGGAATCAAGCGAATTGGAAACATTGCCAGCCCTGCCAGAAATCAAAAGTTCAGGTTTGCAAACCTCTAGTGACATCTATAGATGTGAGCCTTCCTATATAACTTCACCTCCGCGAAGTACAGTTATTTCTTCTGATTCGAAACATAATTCTTCATTTGAAATGTCTCCGCGAGCTCTATGTTCTCGTTTACTATTATCTAAATATAAATCACCGTCTAAAGCGAACATACGGTCTAGAAAATATAAATCTAATCGTCGTGGCAACGGTAACTATGTTAATGAATCGAAACTATTTACTATTAAATCTTCGACATTTGTAAATTTGTCACCAGCTCAAAAGGTTCTGCAAAAGTTTCTTAATCTGAAAAGCGATGACTCATAAATGTTAAACTAAACTATTGATTCAGAACCAACACTAGGAAACTACGCGAGTCAATAGGTATTATTTGGTGGAAAACGTTAATAGGTACAGAAGAGATATTATTGCTGCATCGACAAGTCCAAGTCTGCTGTCCAAGAAGATTGAAGTTTCTGATGAACTGCATAAAAACATGTACACTGCAACATGTATGTATCAATTAGGATAATATATTATAATTTTATTAATCCTGGGTTCTACTCCAGTCCCGAATTTGTCAATAGGCCGTAGGTATAGTAAAGGCCGCGGCCTAGTGGCGGCAGCGTCCTAGGGGCGGCCAATTTCGGAAGATGATATATTATAGATGATTTTGCTATTAAAAAGTGTCGCAAAAATTGTAATTCTTGTATTTTTTACGCACTTTCTTTGTGACTAATTCAGTGCCTTCCTTACTATGAATGGAAAATTATTATTTTAGAAAGGTAGGTACATGGGGCGGCGGAAATACATAAATCGGCCTACACTCATAAAAGATATAAATCCGGCACTGGGTTAAAGCCATTAGGTATATCAATTAAAGAGTTTCATTAAACATTTTTTGTGTAGGTAGCTAGGAACACGAGTGCGGGTATTTAAAACATGGGTTTCCGCATCAAGTCGGTTGGGATTATTACACATTGTCAACATTGCACATTGTTCAGGTTCGGGACTGCGGTGAATGATAATACACAAAATCTATTGAATTTCCCATCATCAGAGTTGGAGGTTATGTAATTCACTTCCCAAGTTCGCGTTACAATTAACATATTTGTTTTGCTTAGCATTACAAAATAGTTTTTACAAGACAAACTTACAAAACGTAGGTGTAAGTACATAATTCATCTATGTAAACATAACATTCTTTTGAAATAAAACAATGGTGACATCTCAATACATTTATTACATTTAATTTTATTATTTGATTATCAATTTTAATTATATAGGTAGGTAGGTATACAATAAAACACGTACAAACATTAAAGACGAAAATAAACTTGGCACAGTACAGTTAATACATGTATTTGAACATTTTGAACACCAATAACTACTACAGACAGAGTACACTATTTTAATACAGGTATAATTAGTACTTCACAAAAACATGAAAATAACTACCCGACAGACATAGGTACGTACATCATATCATAGACACAGAAGAAATACAGCCAATATTCTGTATAGGTGAACACCTACCTAAGGGTTATTCGATTACAGTAAGTGAAAAAATGTAAATAAAAAATCGAGACGATACGTAGGTATATCTTTAAAAATGTACGAAGTGATATTGGGCATTAAGCTATAATGATCGAAAAATCTATTTTGAATATTTGAGCTTATTTCATAATCATTGAGCTTATTTCAAAATAAACTTGGCACAGTACAGTTAATACATGTATTTGAACATTTTGAACACCAATAACTACTACTACACTATTTTAATACAGGTATAGTAGTTCACAAAAACATGAAAATAACTACCCGACAGACATAGGTACGTACATCATATCATAGACACAGAAGAAATACAGCCAATATTCTGTATAGGTGAACACCTAAGGGTTATTCGATTACAGTAAGTGAAAAAATGTAAATAAAAAATCGAGACGATACGTAGGTATATCTTTAAAAATGTACGAAGTGATATTGGGCATTAAGCTATAATGATCGAAAAATCTATTTTGAATATTTGAGCTTATTTCATAATCATTGAGCTTATTTCAAAATAAACTTGGCACAGTACAGTTAATACATGTATTTGAACATTTTGAACACCAATAACTACTACAGACAGAGTACACTATTTTAATACAGGTATAGTAGTTCACAAAAACATGAAAATAACTACCCGACAGACATAGGTACGTACATCATATCATAGACACAGAAGAAATACAGCCAATATTCTGTATAGGTGAACACCTAAGGGTTATTCGATTACAGTAAGTGAAAAAATGTAAATAAAAAATCGAGACGATACGTAGGTATATCTTTAAAAATGTACGAAGTGATATTGGACATTAAGCTATAATGATCGAAAAATCTATTTTGAATATTTGAGCTTATTTCATATTTATGTAAATATTATGTAATATTCAATACATGTTCAAGAAGACAATAATTACATCCATTTATTTTATTTTAAGTTATCCACAGCAATACATTTTAGGTATGTAGAAACCTACTATTCATAAATGTCAACTGATTATTACGACGACTATGGCAATCATAAACAATATTTTTATTTTATAATATTATATCGACTTGATAAAACTTCTAAGTAAGCACAATGAATTATAATAATAATATTATGTACGTATTTGCTTTACTTTTGTATTTTTGAGATTCTTTATTCGAAGACCTTTTATTATTTATAAAATAAATAGGTAGGCAGCTACAAAAAAAATCTGCAATCTATCGAGATACACTTTCAGTTTCAACAGATTCTTCGCTTATTTCTATGTCGTCACTATCTTCCTCACTTTCGTTTTCATCATCGTCGTTGTTTTCACCATGTTCATATTTTCCTTCATCGTCTTCTTCTTCTTCACCGTCTAACTCTTCTGCTACTTCTTCTTCAGAATCCGACACATCAGAAAAAATATTTATTAAATTTTCAATACGTATTTGTTTAAGAAATTGATCGATGTTTTTTTCATCATCACTATCACCATCTTCGTCATCATCATCATCATCGTCGTCGTTGTCGTTATTATTGTCATCATTTTCCGTGTCACCTTCGTCGTCACCGTTTCCATCATTTTCGGTATCACCTTCGTCGTCATCATTTTCGATAGCATCTTCGTCGTCATCGTTGTCTTCGTTGTCATTGCCATCTTCATCGTTATCTTCACTTACATTACCCAAATCTTCATCGGCGTCGTCCTCGTTACCATCATAATCACTCTCATATCGGTCACTATCGTCTTCATATTCGTCATCACCGTCTTCATTATCAGTATCGTCATCTTCATCACTTTCGTCTTCAGTGCCATCATTCTCTTCACCAGCATCTTTGACATCGTTACCTTCATTGTTTGGCTCTTCATCAGAATCCGACGATTCTGAACAAAAATATATATTATGTAATTTTGAATCAGGAACAAGTTTAAACTTTTCGTCCCTGATAATCTCATGTAAAAGCCTGTTCTCGTATCTTAAAGATATGGCATGAGCTTTCCAATAAGCTAACTCTTTTTTGACCTGCCGAGTGCTTGATGCTGTGACGGTGTCGGCCCAACTTGTAATTGCTTCGATGACCATTCTATGATGTAGCGTCATTCTGTAATGTTCGGTATCAACAGCTTGAGGTTGGGTCTGGGTAGGCTTTTTAATACGTCTTCTATACCTCTTGCTGCGTCCGTTTTTATTTACACATTTAGGTTTGTTACAGAACATAATTAATTCTTCCGGTAAGTAAGTTTGAGCAGTAGGTACAATACAATAATACGATATTAGTATTATTCTATGATTGCGACGAACAAATTAGGTACTCAACTATTTCAAGTCCAAATAATCAATACTTCTTTCCAGTGTTGCCAGATATCCTACATGCGGATTTAAAGTCCTAATATTTGATGATGGCAAATAATCGTAAATCTAGAAAAATTATACATTCGAATCTATAATAGGAGACTAAAACAGGATACTAAAAATTTACAGAATTGATATAGAGAAAGAAACCGGAAACTCATGGCACAACTGATAATCAGGAAAAGGCGTTTTTCACATGGCATTGAAAGCGCATGAAGGAGCGATTAACTTTTTTTTTCTAATGAGTAACAATAATGTACAAGTGGAATATTTAAATTCTACATAGTTACTTTTATGATATTACATAGGATCGAATCGGGGAGGACATGTCAAATTTTAATATAGTATATTTCATTAAAGTGCGGAAAGCCTGTCATTGCATGCATGCATTGAAGTATAATGACATAGAACCAATGATAATAAACTATAGATACGTAATGCCCTTACAAATCAACCAAAAAATCTGTTCTGACCGAGCTACAACACACACACGTTTATCTTTTGTTTCACTACATCAATCATTGGTAAATTATGTAAAAGGGATGGCACTTCTAAAACTATAATAGTGAAAAAGACAGCTAGACGGCCTCACTCAGAGGCAGCTATCAACTGTCTGAATTAAAATCGCTACACTTGTCTAAATTCGACTGACATAGTTTCAGCGCCATCTTGGCATACCTTGTATATAATATCATTGCATAGAACAGACATCTAGAACAAAATGTGTGTCCCGAAACCGCGATGACGCGTTCTTTTTTCAAACTCTAGAAGACGATTTACACACTTGCCATAGAGTAACTTTGTATAAGACACTTGCCGAACCACGACAAACAGTCAACGACTCTAAATTAGCTCTTCCAAATGTTTGATTTAATGTTTAATTGAATTCACTGAGTAATGTAATACACATAGTTTATTATTTACCAAAGAGTAGGTACTATAGTTATTCTTATCGGGCTTATTTATTTGTACAATTAACACGCTTACGGCTTGCCAAGTGTGTAAGCCCGCCTCATAATTTTTTCAATTCAATTCAATTCAAGTCAATTTATTTGCATTTCATTCAAAAATGGCGGGAACATTACACAATAATTGAAATAAATTCGTTTTAGTTGATTTAAGTTAATATTTTGTTTTCTTACTGATGATAAGTACCTAAGGTCAACTCGGCGAAGACCGTCTGGAGGGTAGGACCGTACAGTAAGAAATACAACGAATTCTGAATAACTACAGCAAATACAACCCAGCGTACAAACACTTTAAACTGTTTTAGTTTCAATAAATTGACATAGATGGCGCTATTTATAACACAAAGAGAAAAAAATACGTATAAAATTTAGTCGGGCTATCAACTTGAAACACGACCTGGCAACACGTTGGCAAAAAAATAATTTAAGTGGTTTTTCATCATATTTATCAAGGTTTGTGTAGGTAATTTAATAAATTATCAATATTATTATCTAAATATTATATTAGAATAGAATAAAACATATTTTTTACGAAGTTACATCTAGTGAAAAAAACCAACCCTCAAATTGCAATAGTGGAGAAGTCCGTCTAGTTCTTGGAGGGAAAGATCGGCATGTGCCGGTCTTCGTCGTTTCCAGATGTAATAAACCTTTTACGCCTAAGCAAATTTTATAAAATTAATCCTTATACATATGATTCGTATATTTAAGCTTCCTGCGTAGTGAGTCTCTCTTAAAACCTCTTAAGGTCTACTCTTAAAATCGATAATCGATATTTCATTTCAATTGCCGTGTTATTTTATTATTTTTCTTTGACTCATACATTTATTTTATTATAATATTCTATTTTATACTTTCGACGAATTTATTAGCACTAGCGCTGAAAAAAAAAACAATAATATTAAGAATATAGAAGAAGGTGTATTTTAGTACCTACTTCGATTAAGTAAGTTGGTTTTTGATCTCTTAAATGGTAGACCTAAAGAAGGCGATTCCTTTTAATAAAACTGATATACAAAAAAAAACGGTTTTCCAATTTGATTTAATTGTTTTTTACCCCTGAGTTTCGATCTATACCGGACTTACCCGACATTCGTATTTTTTTTGCGATTTATGACGATAAGAGCGTTTAATATGAAAAACGATAGCACACATTTAAATGGCATTGAAATACATACGCGTATACAATGTCTATATTCACGTAAACCGACTATTTGTAGGTTTTTTTTCCACAAGACGGTCTTATCCGACGTGGTAGTAAAGTCCGTCTATTTCACCATTGTTTCAAAATTAATTTTTATTTCATTAATCGATAACCTTAAAGTAATTTTTAGAGTTTTTTTTAATGGTCAACTAAATATTTGATTACCTAATTCAATAAAATTTGCCTTAAATGTTATAGAAATGGCAAAATTTGCCTAATGAATTAAATTTTTAATGAAGTATGCCGGTCTTCGACGAGTTGACCTTAATACCATTTTCTTTTTTCTTTTTTTTTACGTGCAATTGTGACAGGTTCGCAAGACGGCATTTTTTCAGTTTGTTATTAAACAATTTTGGCATGCGTCCGCAATGAGCGCAGGCGAGTGACAAGTGAGTGAGTGAATGAAGTAAGCCACCTGGCTGCAATGCATTTCCCCGACTCAATATTCGGGGTGTCTGTTCTATACGAAGTAATAGTACTTCAATGTGTCATTTTGCAAAGAGTTCCGACAAAAGTCTACCCGAGCCGAGGCGCAGCCGAAGGTGAGGAACAAGTTGCAATGACGGTTCCGCACTTGTACTGAACAACTATTTTTAATACAGTTGCGAAAAAATGAAGCAATTTAATAGAATAATAAAAACACAATAGACTCATCATTTATTTTTGGAAAATGGCGCCAACCGTAAAAGCTAAAAGAAGTTATTAGTTTTCTTCACCCATTCTAGGTAGGCAAAGGGAAATATGCTCATACAGCCAAGTCTTCAGTAGATTTTTTTTATTGATATGAAATGAAAATGAAATTTAATGAAATGAAACTTAACCTAACTCATTGAATCAAATCATTAAATCTGATATTGAAACAAATTAGTAGCTTCTTTTTAGAAATATTTGCATAAATCATAAAAACTTATATGATTTTTTTTGTAAAAACCTCGTTTTTTCTTTTTAATAGACATTATTTTGACAGTTGGGAAAGAGAACGCACGAGTTCGTAAAAGGTATGGAGGTACCAGGAGCGGCCCTCCCTACGAAAAAAACGTGCATAATCTACGCAACAAAACATGGCGGTTGTGTTCCTACCATGGCAACTGTATTAAAAAATATTAAGAAATCAGATAGGACAACAGTCATATCTGAAATAGCCTATATAGGCCTAGATAGTATAGTTTGTTGGCAGGAGAAGACAAATCTATGCCAAACTACAGTTTTCTAGCTCTAGAGTGCTCTGCAGTTAGACGTAATGTTGGTAGGATTGAAATAAATGTTTTTTATATATCAAAAACCATTTTAAGAATTAAAATGTTCCCTTTATTTTATGGTTTTTGAGATACTCGTGTAAAAAACACTTATTTCAATGCTACCAACATTACACCCATCCCAACTGCAGATTTATTTGAAGAGCACTATAGACGTCTCTTCCCTATACATGCCACAGAGTATAACTCGTCGGAAATATCTGTGGACCTGGCTCTGGGGCAAATCAAAAAATGGGGCCCCACTGCTATCTAAAATGGTTAGGTTTTATCAAGTACAAATATTAAATATACAAATACTTTAAAAAAGCTAAGCTACTTTATCACCGATGACGTCATGCAAACTGGAGAGATAGCAAAGCAAATCGAGATGTAAAGATTAAAAATATTATTTTGTAAAGTGTGTATCTATTTTTTTGCATTTTTATACAACTTTTAAATCAGTCTGTACTTTAAAGGGTTCCATGCCCAAACGGTGACAACGGGACCCTATTGCTTAGCCCTGGCTGTCCGTCCAACCGTCTGTCTGCAAGCTGTGTCTTATGAACCGTAATAGGTAGACCGTTGAAATTTTCACAGAGTGTAGCTATATTTCTATTGCCGCTGTAACAACAAATAACGAAAATAAAATAAAAAAATAAAAGAATGAAAGTTAGACTAGGTACGTTTATTAATATTTTATTACTAGGTATTAAAATGAGTCCGGAAGAGATTACTTCTTCGACAATAGGATCAGAAGTTAGAATGTCATCGTCATCGGAAATATGTGGATTTCATGGATAGGTATCTATATCCCAGTCACTTCAAAGCTTTTGACGGCCTTTTCCATTGTTGCCACTCGAGTATAAGCTTTGTTAAAAATTGAAGCCGTCGATCATGTGTGATTTTTTACATAAGGATGCATTTTCATAAATAAGTCGCATTCACGAGAATTATGCTGATTTTAGTGATCCATAAAATGTAACATCGAGAGATTGCATCTTGTAGGATGTATGAGGAGATTTATCCATCTAAAACAAAAAAAAATCTATAATATCATTTTCATAGGTTACAATTTCACGCCCCGTTTAATAATACCGCGCCCTTGTCGCGGAATTGTCAAACTCGATCATTTCATTTTATTATCTCAAAATAATACAGTAAAATTTATCGAGGATTCAAATCCATCTGGGCATGAATTCTACAATATGTAAGCATTAGAATAGAAGGAAACAATAAGTTACAATATAAATACAAAATTACTTACTTCTTATCAAAAATACCAGTAAAATTATAAGAAACGCTAGTAAAAACTTGCACGACGCGGTGTTATTCCGTCGCTGCTCGGAGCAACCTGGTCGTGCATGCGGGGAGGGGTACGCACTTCGGGCTATGATTTTTAAACAATGAATAGTGCTAGAAGTGTTTAGGTTTTGCAATACGTTGATGCACGGAATTATCAGACGCGCGGTAATATCCAACTCTCCCCTACTTATTACTTACAATTTTATTTGGCAAAAAAGGTTCTTAATAGCTTACTATTATTTATTAAGTACTTACATATTATTTATATAAGAGTATGTTTACATCGGCAATAAGACCACCTAATCGATCTCTACTTAATGACAAGCAAAACAAGGGCGTAGCTACCGCCGTATCAATTATACTGGGGGCCCCAGCCTACAGGGGGCCCGACTAGCTGTTTAACGGCGGATTTGCGGAAAATTCATCGAAAACACAATTTGTCGAATTTATTTTCTTCATCGAAGTTTCATCGAGTTTTATTCATCGAATCAAATGATATCGATAATTTTCATTATGATAATTAAACATTTATTATTATTTAAAACGTTGCATAACTTTAAAAAGCAGCACTAGGACGCATGCAGCAGGCATGGTTTTTGTCACAGCTCAGGCGGTCCCACGCGGCTTATCGTCGCAATTGCTATTAAGTTTTAATGCTCAACACCGCAGCTTAGGCTTGGCTGGCCAGCAGCAGGCCAGCATTAGCCGCTGCGGTGAGCTTTAAAACCACATGCTCCTCAGCTCGCGTGCCGCCTTGCCTCTCTGCGGGCTTACATTGCACTTTAGGGCAGGGCAAACAAGACTACGTAGAGTCGGTTTGCAGCGATTCGTTTCTGTCATTAACGTTAACATTTCGACCAATACGTGTTCTCGATTAAAGTAGTCGTAATTAAAATAACTTATTTTTAGTTACCTTTCTCACCTAGTACCTGTCCAGGTGTCACAGGGCAAGCTTCACAAGCACGCAAGGTATTCAAAGTACACTAGACTCTAATGAGTAGGTTAAGGTTTCATCCATGTAAAAATAAGTCATGTCTGAGCGCTCTGGGATCTTACTCCATAAGATCCATCCTTACCTTACTCTGAGATCCATGGCCATTGCATATCTCGAGTAGCGGTTCCTTTAAAATGTGTTCTTATAGAAACATTATTATATTTAACTAGCTGACCCGGCGAACTTCGTTTCACCTAACAGTCAAGGAATGTACTTTGTTTTTACTTTTAACTTTTATAGTTTTTGTATGATTTACAAATCAGAGACCATTACATTCTTTGCAATAAAATATACTCTTTAGCCATTTTCTAAGTGTGCTGCTAAATGAACTACAGTGGGGTATCTTTCATCAGTTTTTTTTCTTTTTTAATTTTTTTTAAATATTATAAAAACCTTCCGTGGACCCTAAGGAATATATACAAAAAAATATCCGAATTGGTCGAGCCATTCTCGAGTTATGCGCTTAGCAACATTCATTTTTATTTATATTTATAGAAGATTATATAACTAAATATTATAAAATATAATTATTGAAATAATAAGGCTACTACTTTAATGCAATACAGCATGTTCTTTCATGTAAAGTTTTTTAATACCTACTTTAAAATGTATTCTTATAAAATTTTATTAATTAACATTGTACTTTTTAAATCATTTTAGTACCATTTACGCACGATAGGGGCGCTTTTGCAAAATGTCATACAAATTGCTTACGTCAACGATACGAATACTTTTTCGCAAATATTCGTGATCGACCTACAGATCTAAAAGTTAAATAACAACTTGTAATTGTAAAAAACAAGAACAGAAAAAACAAAATAGAACGGAACCATTGACATGAAATTCCGATACCGGGAATCGAACCCGAGCCTCCTGGGTGAGAGCCAGGTATCCTAGCCACTAGACCATATCGGATGATACCAAATGTGGTAAATATTGTAATATTAATTACAGACACGTAAATTTTTATACAATTATTGTTCCTTAATGTAATTAGTGGAATTTCACGCCACAGAGTACAACATTACGTATTTCACGTATATTTACTTACCAATCCTGTTTTCGATGTGTAACATAATTATTTTAATATATAATTTCATCGATGAAATAATAAATTATGGTTCATATGGTGGATAAGATGAAAGCTATCCAAAGCTTGGCATTTTATAACGAATTTGTACTTTTTTCGAATGTAAATAGTTCAACGGGCACTTCACAGATGGCGTATAGAGCAGTGCAAGCGGGGAGAGACGACGGCATATCAGAGCGTCATACGCTCTAGATACATGTCTGTGGTCATACGTCTATTTTGGTTATTTGGCTAAAGCGTCGGGTATTATGCCGCCGGGTATGCACTAGTTTTTAAATAAAATAACGATGCCATCTAGTAATATATTTATTATTAAATTAACAATCCAAAATGTATAGGTACACAATAAAATAGGAACATAAAATACACAAATTAACGTTTTGGCACAATAAATAATATTTTTACCAATAACTATTGCACAATTTAATATACATAGGGACTACACAGAGAAAATTATTATACATACGGCAGTAAGACCACCTAAACAAGGTCTAGCAAGCAAAGGCAATGAAAATAGATTAAACAAATATTTTCACCTGAGACAATCACCCAACAAACATTGTTTAATTTGGTTTCCTGGATATACAATCTTGCATGTGAGCGAGCGTACATAGGGAGATGGATTTTGTAAAAGTTCTGCTGACCAAACTAAGTCCATGGTTTCAGGGAGCAAGTTGATAGCCTCTTCAATATTTATTTGAAATTTAAACCACACTGAACGATATAATACCACATTTTTTATGGAAATAGCCGTCAAACGAGCTGACAATCCACTTGATGGTAAGTGGCTATCGTCACCCCATAGACATCAGAAATACCAAAGGCATCACTGACACGTTATCAGTCAAGAAAGAGAGAAGAAAAACAAAGAAAGAACTGGCTCTCAACCCCCCAGCCGGAACACGAGACGTTTGGGGGTTTTTCTGTTCTTTGGGTCGAAATAGATAGTCTTAGCTAACTTATGTATTTGCTACGAATTCAACAGTGATAACATTGTTATTATAATACATTTATAATTGCAATAAAATTCCATCAAATTTAATTCGATCTACAATTTGATCGTAAGCTCACACGCATAATGTCGTATTTAGACTGCAAACCAATATTTTATTAGGTAGATACATTTGTTGACAATTGTTAGAAATTACAAATTTCACTTGATCATACATATTTAATGATATACCTAAGTATCAGGTGTTACTTACAGAACTGCTTACTGTACTGTAAAGGTCTTTGTGTAAGTGGTCTTGTAAAAAGTATTAGTTTTACTGCAGTGTACATTTATGGAGTCAAATTTTAAAAATGATTTAAAATAACACAATACAAAACATTAATTAATTAATAACTTATTCATGTATACATACATCTACTATTTTTTGGTTTAGACCAATACTGTGCTAAAATGCCAATGTTTGATATACATATAAGAAAAATGTAACAATATTTGATAATTAATTAGGGAAATGTTGCAATAATATGATACACACTATTACATCGAATTCCATGCTATATTATTCATCCAAAGAAAATTGACAATTTCTAAATTTTATTTTATTTTTACAAACTTTTATGTATTGTAATTTGTAATCAGTTAAGCAGCACCAGCAAAAGAAATCAGACAAGAATATAACATTTAACCTGCCAGATCTTTAACTGTCTTAATATCATTTAATTTGACTAATAAATTAGAAATATGTTGTACATAAGTAGTCGATAAATACCTAGTAATTGAGTAGTCGATAGATGTAAATAGTAACTACTTTGAAAAATTGAGACTGAAAAAAAAACTTCAGAGACATTCAGATCTGAGGTAGATATTAGTCAATGATATATACTCGTATATGTGACTTGTATGAAATTATCTACCAGATAAACATAAGAATGTAAAGCATATATACAAGTGAAATACAATCAATATTTTATATAAGTGAAACTGAACAACTACAATTACAATACATATTTCCCAATAAATAAGCATACATTATTGTATAAATCAGTTATTTTGTGCGTGCAGTTGCATTTTCTTAAAATTATTTATGTGTTATTTTAACAGCTACAATAATAGTTTATTATTTATATTATGACTGAATAGGTGGATCTGTTCTCATGCAGATATGGTAATAGTCGTGAAAAATTTTATCTAGACTACTGAGATTATCGAAAGTTGTATTGTATCTATAACCATTGTCTTTTATAGGGCCTTTATCAAACTATAGCTAATTGTAACAATAGTTACACTAAAACGGGAATGTATCTTTTAAAGTGATGTTAGAAACTTTAAAACTCTTTTGCCAATTTTGAAGCTCAGGACCTTAGGGGAGGCCTATGTCCAGCAGTGGACCTCCAAGGGTTGATGGATGGAAGAATAAGAATTTCTTAAGTAAATAATTCATGATCAAGTTAACACCTACTGCAATCTAGAATTCGGGAGATTAACTTAAAAAAAATAGTGTGTCAGCTGCGACGCACGACTCGATTTTAACGCCATCTAGTTTGCAATCGTTAAATCAGTAACAACGTCATTTAATTTACGATCGTCAAATCAGTAACAACATCTAGTTTCAAGATTATTGCAACGCCATCTAGTTTGCGATTGTCAAATCAGAAGTGTGTACGAATTACAAATATAACGCATAACGTAACGGAGAAAGTTTGATTTTACTCCTCATAATTTTTTCATACCCCAAGCTTAAATATTAAAATCGATTTTAAAGGAGTTAGACTCCAAAAATGCGCAATGTTTCCTAAGTGTTATTAACAAAATCGATCGTATTAATCAATTATTAGCCTCAAATATTAGTATCATTATCAATTTACATTGCCACTCCGAATCCTTCATCAGTCTTTAACATCCTATTATGGAACCCTAAATTTATAAATTATAATAGTCATAGTTTAAAATGAATATAATAATAATGATAGTTTTGATTAGCCTTTACCATTCAAATGTTAAAAACGGAAATATTCAATATATTACTATGGCCTCACTCAGATCACAACTTTGACTAGACATATCCAAAACACTCAGAATAAGTTCAGAACAATTCAGAATAAGTTTTGCATACTGATGATTGACCCATTTCATATTCCAGTCCTATTGTATTGTAGTCTTCGAAAATCAAACTTTCTTATCAATGAGTTCATGGACTTTAAAGATAAAATAATAAGTATACAGAAATCATAATATCATAGAAAAGTTACACAACCAAAAAAAATCTCGCAAGTACATAGTTTATATTATCTAGAATATTTCGGGGACAATAGTATACTGTGAGTTTAATAGATACGTACAAAGTATAACTATTTAGCATGAATTGAATATAATAAATGTAACACTAAGTTCAATAGACAGACATTGAATAGACACACAGGAAATTTGAGATTATACCTGATAATAGAGATGTTGACTAATTTTAGAATTCAATTTTATTTTATAGATAGGACCTTAATGTTCACGAAAAAAGTATTATGAAAATAATAATATTCCATTTAAAAACAAAAACTGATATACAGAAATCAATATCAAATTTCCCACCAAAAATGTCACGTGACGTCCCAAACCGATATTCAATACTAGCCGTTTAATGAAGTTTGTCAAATTTGCTTTTAAAAGAAATACGAACAATGACGTCTTTCGAATATCGTTCATTAGGTCACGTGAAAGTAGGCACTATTTTTAATATTTTAAATGAATGATATTTAATTTATTGTGATAGATTTCGATAAAAAGATAATATTTTAGGCCTTTAAATGTTACCAATAATACTTTAAACATAAATTTACATTAATTTACACTTAGTGTCAACATCCTTATTCTGATAAAACTACATTTAAACATCAATTATAATACACAAAAAAATTACCAAGTATCACAATCCATCATAATTTGACGGACTGAGAAATCACAATCATTTGATTGTACGTCCAACCTTCGCCAATAATATAAGTTTCGCAAAAAATATTTCAATACTCTCATAATTTTATTAAATTTTAGACATTAATGTCATCTGGTTTATTTTGACTAGATCTAACGGCACTAATGTTTTACAAATGGTTATAATACTTTTTTTTATAAGTAATTATATTCAAGGTATGATAATATTATTATAGTAATTGCAAGCCACCAGTATGGGCGTACTGAGGGGGGGGGGGGGGACAGGTACCCCTGGATTTCTGTGCTTACTTGTACATACGCACTTGAATCCATAAAAGTTCTCATTTATTATGCTTTTACAGTCAGTTCCAAGGGTTTTGAATGGGCAAAAAAATCTGATTAGGTTCAAAAACTATTAATTTGTCACCCCTGGCTTCAATGCTGGGTATGCCGATGGTCAAAAGTTAAATAGTGATTAGCGAACAATAAATGCAATGAAAAACTACAAGCTAACATGCCAAAGTGATAGATATTGGCATTACAATAAGTATAGAATAACGCAGATGTACATAATTTATAGTCGTATCGAGTCAGTCTGGGTAACGAAAAAAGTATGGATATCAAATATCCATTTTACTACTTTTCTGGCCTGAACTTATATTATATTTTCTTAACTTATAATTATTCATGTTTATAAAATTTTAATTTTTTTAAAGAGTACATATTCTAAAAATTGACAGTATGAACGAAAATGTATGGAAGCGAGTTTTTTATACTTTTCTGTTACATGTAAAAAAAAAATCTTTCTGCACTCCTCTATTAATACGCTTGAGCTAAGGCAAGGTTTCGTATGTTTGCTTCAATGCAGTCAGAGAGAGTTAAGTATAAGGTAAATATTTTCATTTAAAGATACAAATTTTGTTAAAGCTTTTTAGGGCGCCAATACGGAATTCTAACTACAAAAATATGGTGCGAATATGGCGAATCGATTACAATTGTTTTTATGGAATTAGCAAACGAGCAGACGACCCACCTGATGGTAAGTGGCTAATGTCAGAAACATCAGCAACATCGAAGGCATCACTGATGCGTTGCCGGCCAAGAAAGAGAGAAGAAAAAGAAAGAAAAAAATCATAGACACTATCCACAATAGACGCGCCAAAGTCCATTTCTAAAAAGATGACTGATCAGATCATAGTTCGATTTTACTTTCGAATCTTTTAGCAAATTTACTTATAAGACGTCGATTGATTTAGCATTTTATTGGATCGCCGTATTATTTAGTCGCTGTGGCTGTGTCCGTGTCTACCAAAGCTCTTGCTTCGCCGTCGTTGAGAATCACCCGGAGACGAGGGTACGGTCCGCTTGTAGTATATGGCGGTGCTCAGTACTCCAAAACTCAGTAAGGACGACACGCAGAAGTTTATCAAAAGAAAAGTATCCGACGAGTCGACGTAGACTGTGAAGAGTCGCGCTGAAATCGAAACATCTGTGGAAACTCCATTGACATTTCTTAGAATATTTTTACAACTTATATCTAGGTAAATGATATTAAATATTAATATAATGGTATTAAAAGAATGTTAATGAAATCGCATGCAACTTCTTTGCTACAGCACAGATGTGTGTTAGTGGTATTAATTTAGTTAATATAATACAATGAAGTGTGATACTTTGTGTGGAAGTCGATTGTTTTTAATATATATTGCATTGTTAGATGTAGATCGCCTACTTTAAAAATTAACGTAACCCACGTTATATTATCCTTATTACGCACTAGCTGACACGGCGAACTTCGTATCGCCTAACAATCAATGAATGTACTTTGTTGTTACTTTTAACTTTTATACTTTTGGTAAGTTTAACAAATCAGAGACCATTAAATTCCCTCTCCCTCCCTTCCCCCTCTCCCTCTATGGAAAAACTCTCTGGATGGAATTTTTGCGTACCTTAAACCGTTTACGCAGTGCACGCAACGGAAACTCTCAAAAAGGAATAAATTTTTCCCGTTTTTACAACATTTTCCATTGATGCTTCCCTCCTATTGGTCGAAGCTTGATGTTATAGCCTATAGCCTTCCTCGATAAATGAACTATCCAACACAAAAATAATTTTTCAATTCAAAACAGTAGTTCCTGAGATTAGCACGTTCAAGCAAACAAACAAACAAAAAAACTCTTCAGCTTTATAATATTAGTATAGATCAGTAGCTATAAATGGAAACATTTTTTATTAAATAAATATTTCCTAACAGGTCGTCACAATAACACTGAGTGGGGTAAGCAAATCTTGATTCTGGTTAAAACAAATAAAAATCAAGAAATAATACTCTTCATCTATATGTTATCATCAAATGATTGTGAGTTAATTGACTGAGTGATGTAACAATATTACAAACAATAAAAACGTCGACATTCCAACTTGTAATTCCATACTGCAATCACCATTACTACCAACACACAAATGATTTATTAAAATAAAATAAATATTTATAAATCACTCTTAAAATTATTTTTTTATTTTTATGTTTATTACATGCATTACTAAATAACTAATTAGAATTATTACATCAACTAATTAAATCATTTAAAAAATAAATTTCTTCAGTAAAGTACTACCTATGTAAAAATCATTATTTAGTCACGATACTCACATACATTAGTCAGCAGGGAAATAACCCATGTTGTTAATGACACAGCCTCAGCATTTCCAGACTTTATAATACCAATAATGTAAGTCACTTTAGCAAATCCACTGAGAGGTGTGTTTAAGGGCTGAAAAAAGAAAAAAGTTGAATGTATTTAAGGCATTTTCCCACTTTCCACGTTCCACACAATAAATCTATTAAGAAAACTTTATTAATACAGAAAATTTTAGATTACAAGTAAATACTCACAACAAGGTAATCCAGAACTTCTTTGGGAATAATGCCAAGGACAAATCCAAAAACAGTTGCAAAGTAAATAGCAGTAGCGAGTGGTACAATAGGGAGGTTCATCAAATTGTTATACTTGAGCACATAGTAAATCAAGACATACAGTTGCACAACTATAATGGGGTATTCCAGATACGTCATGAGGCTATAGTTGTTGGTATAGTTGTAGAGAATCATTATAGTGAATCTGGAAAAAACAAAATTTTATGATCAATTACTTAATTATAGCAGCAGGTATTTATGTGATAAAAAAGGTTCATTTTAATAACTTTTATTCACACTCCATTGCATAGTTTAAGTAAAATGGATGATCAATTATTTTAACTTTGGCATCAGGAGCATCACTGATGCTGTAGCAGATAAGATGAAAGGTACCTACTTTAAAACTTAAAACTAAGTGCCTAGCAGCTTACAAAAGTGAAATAGATACACTGCCTTGTTTGTTAGTCAACAGAGAGCATCACTAGAATGTTGAATTGAAGGATGAGAGGATTTACATTATTTCTCTTTGAAATTGTGGAGTCACACAAGGTATGTGGGAGGCGGTAGCAATTTGTAACAAAATAAAAAGTTGTCAACAAACTTTCTAATGTGACATCAAAATTGTAACTTTTGGGCTTTTCAATATTTGAAGTGATTTAAAAACTATAATAATACATTTATTTTGCAATTAACATTGGTTATAGAATAATATATTTATTCCAATTTCTATTGAATGTAGTAAACATTAGAGTATGTTTTGTTACACTATAAAACTATACCTAATCTATTATCATAAACCACCCCTATCTTTGCTTCGGGAAACATTATTCTTACAATCATAAAAAATAACTGAGTAAAAAAATGTTGCAAACCTTCAAATGACATAATATTGCATATAATTGTGATATAAAAATATATCCCATAATAACTCAACTACAATAGATTTTAATTGCCATTATAAAATAATTTAAATAAGGTTTTCTCATTAAGTAGGCATCAATACTCATATGAATCTGTATTGTCATATTTCCCTCTTGACCACGGTTGTAGTGGTACCCTGTAAGGGTGCTTTTCCACCAGAGATGTGCTATGCAGCTATGCTGCAAAGATGTTAAATCCAATAAATATGATTGGTTCAATAAATTGATTCATTTCCACCAATGAATATGATTGGTGGATATCAAACGCATCCAGCAACGTAACATGGCACATCTCTGGTGGAAAACTATGGTGGAAAAGCACCCAAAGTGTGGCATTACAGGTCAGCAGATTGGGATGAGATGCGGCATTTCTTTGCATCTTATCCTTGGTCTGCTTTTCCTCAGGTGATCCGTCGAGCTGTACGGATGTTATAAACGATGTGGTACGTCAGGAAGTGTGGAAGAGAAAAACATATTGCGCCGACCCCAAATAAAATTGGGAAATGGGCAGGATGATGAACAGATTATTTTGAGTTGAAGATAAAAACAGTTCTGTCCTACACCTAGATTGTTACTTATTTACAAGTATCTTCAAAGTGTAGCAATTATTTTAAATTCAATGAAAACTTGCGTTTGAGATAACAAAAGAATATTATTAGAAGCACTGTTTTAAATAAGCATTAGCATCTAGAATTGAGATTATTTGACTCTGGCATAATATTCAAGCAACATGTAGTTTAAGTTTCTGTAGATTTATTTAGTAAAATGGGTTAATCATTACTGGAAACACATATTCTTGAAACTTACGGACTTACACTGAGGAATATTGGATGAGGAGAAATGCAGTTTTAGGAATGCAGTCCAGCTGATTCACCTTCTGGAAGATGTACTTACCCATCTGAATTAATTGAAGCTGAATACATTCCTCAATTAATTTTATATATAGCTATACTATTAAATGAGTGATATTGGGAGTTATCAAGACAATACTTATTTTATTGATCGTTGACATAAAATAAGGAATTTTGATGCAGTTTTATTCATAGCCTGTAATCTCCTATTTGTTGAATAATTTTCCAATTTGGTTGAAAATTTATTTAAGTTTTAATACTCCACACATGAAAAACTTTTCAGTAAAACATTTTATTTTAGAAAATTAGCTGTACCAACGACTTAACTGTCTAGCTCATGATGAAACTCTTAGTTAAGTTTGAACATTCGTAATGTTATAATGTGTGGGAGATCAATGTCTGATCACTAATAAGAAATAGATAACTAATAATTGTTGTGAAATGAATAATCTTACCCACAAATTTCCAGCAGCATGGCCTGAGCATAAAGACCTTTAGCAGACCTCTTTTCCCGAACATACATGATCTGAGGTACTTTCAGAAACAGACATGACAGTATGGTTATCATGCTGAGACCATTGGACACAAATTGTATGATATCAAAATCCATGGTGTGGATACTGTAAGAAAACGGTTAAAGGAGTCAATAAGGTGTATCTTCGCAAGGTCATAAAAATTGTAGTGGTATATTGACCTGTGATTAAATTGTTGGCAGGGGACCAGAGGACTTAACCGTTAGCAATTTACTGTCAAGGCCGGTATACTAAATGTGTACGTCTCACAGAACATGTCTGTGGTATGAGTACATTATACATTACAGGTACCTAGTTATATATTATGACCTTACCTAGGTTCGCCGGATCGATAAAGCTGCGAGCCTAGACTAGAGCCTAGATGTAACTTTTAAACCTAAAACATAAACGATTCAATCGCACATACAAAACTGACTACGATACGAAACAAGAACAAGAATAAATCTACACACGAACAAAATATTACTTTGATAAACTAGAGACGTTTATATTCTTGATTGGTATTGATTTATTTTGAATGATTGTTGTTTCAATTCAACACTTTTCACAATCTATGCTTTTCACCGAATGAATTACTGATACTGACATTACTGACCGACTGAAAACTAACTGAAAATCCTATTCCTTCTACAGGCTACATAAAAAATTTTCAGCTAAACCAACTCTGTGGTCCCACAACTCGCAAATCTCGCAATGTTTATGTACTACTCAGTGTTGCAAAACTGAAATATTTAAAAATCAGTAGCATTGCCAGCTAAAAACCGAGAGAAAGCGGGAGATTCTTAATCTGAATATGGCAAGAGTTGATTTTATGTTATTAACACAATAATTTTATTTATAAAAATAATTTATTATTTAATATTTATTTACATTTTCACCATAATAATTGCATATGAAAATGGCTACCATCTTACTAGCCATTTTCGCGAATATGTCTTTATTTATCTATTAAAATTGTAACAAGTTTTATAACTTGATCTGGTTATCTGTGCGGTAAGGGGTTAATCTTAATAAATAAGTTAATGAATCCTTGTGCTTGTTTTTTTTATTTTTAGTATTTTTTACATAGTCGGGTATTTTATGTTTTTTAATTATTATTTTTGTGTGTATTATTCCTATCATTAACTCAGTTGAAAAAATATTTTAGAACATAACAATCATGAGCCATCACCACTTTTTATGCTATATACCTACGTATATTTTAAATATTATATTACATCGGTACAAAATACAAAAATAGGGAGAGATCGCTAAGTACGACTACCAAAATAAGTAGATCTCCCGATAAATTGGGGACTTTTGCAACAAGTGAACCATGTATACAAACAACAAATACAATGAAATAAAAACTATTTTAATAAGGTGCTGTTTAGGAGACAAAAAAATATAACGACTCTATTAAGGGGCTTGTCTCTCAGACAAATACCTTAATATTGACGTGGTTGTCTCATAGAAACCTTTCTTTGTTTGAAGACGAATATGTTAGATTTAGTTTGGTGAAACAATATCCTAGAAGCACACTGATCCATGCTTGAGCTTGCCCCCCGAGGGTACTGAGAGAGCTGAAGTCAACAGTTAAAAATAACAACGCAATTCAAGTCTTTCGATTTTGCGGTGTCTGCTGGAATACCACCTCAGTTGCAGAGGGTTTAGTTTATTTAAATTTCTTAATGACTTTTTAAATCAATCTGTCTTGTTATTAGTTTCATAATAACATTAAGTTACATTTTATTTTAGTCAGTTCATCGAATTATTTTATGGAAGGTATTCAACACACTAATCAAAATCTATTTTGTCAACAATTCATGCTTTTTAATTGCACGCTGAGACAAAATGTTTTCACGGTTTCACCATTCACTTTCGACCATCAATGCGGAAATATCGATACTAATTATTATTATTCTTACCCTTACTATTTTTCTTCAATTTAAATAGCAACACTTCATCAGTGTTGCCAACTTGGTATCAGGTTTTTGGGCTAAACAGAGTCGCCTCTATTAATTAAGTTAAACTAGTGCTTAATTAATAGAGGTGAGAGCGAAGAAAAAGGTCTTAAGACGCTCTACAAGTATGATAATGGTTATTTTTTCGATATCTTTCACTACCTAAATTGGTTTTTTCGATCGATTGCATCAAAAAGTTCGTGGAAAACCTGAATTTATCCCTTTTTTCAAGATGGTGGAAAATGGTTTTGGGGCGAGAAATTGGGCTAGATGCTAAATAATAATTATTTGAAGGGCTGAAATACCGTAAAAAGGGCTAGACCTAGCCCCGAAAGGGTTAAATTGGCAACACTGCACTCTATTTGTCAATTTGTTCCATCGAGTTAAGGATGGGACCATGGATATAGTATGTATTACTCTATATCCATGGATGGGACAATAGGTGCGACATCTACAATTTAATTCTATAGCTCGGAACATAATGCATACATTTTTAACTCAAAATAGTTTCAATAGATGACGCCACAATGTGCATAATTGCAAAATGTAAAATAACAAATTTTTTGCTAATAATTACAAAACTATATCTATCTATGTCACAATCACGGCGGTTCTACTCTTGAACATCTTTTTGAACTCAGTAAAGCCTTGTCGACGGCCGTCGAGGTCCTGGCATAGAGAGTTTCGTTGAAATGGGCATTCTACATTTCCCGAATGTTGGGAATATTTTAAAAGTAAAAATTAATAATTTCTTAAAAAGAGGCTTCTAACAGTAGACTTCGCGAAGCTGATAGATATAACACATTTGATAGTGAATTAAAACTATTGGAGTACTTTAATTTTTAAATCCCAGAAACTCTCGATAGATGACGTAGATCTGTAGGTACCTACATTGTGCACAATTGCAAAATGTAAATAAATTATGAAAATTTAGTTTTTACTACATACTAACAATTCTGTGCCTCCTGTGATAAGTGATACAAGTGAAAAATTGACAATTTACAGGAGGACGAAAACAAGTTCAAAAAAATTCTACTTCACGAACTAAGTGAACTAGTTTGTAGATAAAAACATTTACTGTCACCGTACATTTAGTTTTTTGTAGTAAATATTATAATATTAAAGTAATTCACCAAAAACCTGTGTAAAAAGTAGTACCTTTTTTATTTCGAATGTATGCTAATATTACGTGATAAATGATACAAATAGAGTAAAATTATGTTGCACCTATAAATAAAATTGTCTTTGTGTAAACTGATTTATCTGATACAATTCTAACTGGTACAATTCTATATATATTCATATAGAATTGTACCCTAATCAGTATTGGTTTATTTTATAGTAATGTAACTTTAAATAAATCAATATTCACGATAAATATATTGAAAAATAAAATGAGAAAATTAATATAATCGCAGTTATAGCACGAAGCACAAAAACTATCTGTAGAGCAATTATGTATAGGGGTTACAACACAGTTACAACTTTAGATATATCTATATTCAGGTTTTTTTGTCGAAAACCTGTGCAGTTATATCAGTTTGCACAAAATTATCTCTAAAACTATAGCAGATAGAAAAACGTGAGTAAGACCAAAAAAAAAATCGTAATTTTTTCTTATAACTTTCTATGTTAAAATCAGAAAAAGGGTACAACTCGACTTAGATCACTTATCACAGGAGGCACAGAATTATAGTATTAATAAAATACCTACGGCACCGCGACATCAGCGGTACACTTGCTTGAACATCTTTTCGGACAATAAAGTCTTGTCACCAGGGGCCAATGACCTCTGAGAGTTTCCTTGGGATGGAATGGGTACCACATTTTCCCTCAGAATAAAGCATAAACAATTTTTCCAATGTCGGGAATCTTTTAAAAGTACTTAATAACTAAATTTTATTCTTTCTTAAAAGTGGCTCCTAGCAGTAAACTTAAACGTAACTTTTAGCAAATAAAACTGTTTTGTCAATAATACCCAATTAACTTTTAAGGAAAATTCCACCACCAAGGGTGAAGTTATATTGAATAAGGCTTTCAATAACATGTTTATTTACTGAACTGATTCTAATGGGATTCGGCGTGCTCAAATTTGTGGAACGTATAAATTATTATTTTGTGATAAAGTCGACAGATTAAAATAGATACAGCGTAATAATTTACCGTGTATTGCGACAATAACTAAGGGTGATAAGTATATGCCCACACTAGGATTCCCTGTGTCGTGGGTGCCATGGACAACACACAAGACAAGGACGTTTACACCCAGACCGAGAACAGAAATTCAAACTCATCATTCAAATTTCTGTCTCGCTGGGAATCGAACCCAGGAACCTGCATGCGCAGACCTTTGCGCCACACGCCACCTCGTATATTTATATTAAAGAGGGGTATTGAAGTATAATGTATCTACTAAAGTACCAGGCCCCCAATTCTCATTTTGTAGAGATAATCTCGAAGTTAGACATATCACTAATCTTTAAATCTCGACGAGACAAGTCGGCAAAATCTCGAATGTATCCAAAAAAGTTATTCTGGGGCACATTCGAGATTTTATCTTTCGACATTACCATTAGACATATAAAATAAACGCTTTACAACGCCGTGATTGGTCAAAACGCGTGACATTTCAATCCTGAACGCTTTACAACGCCGTGATTGGTCAAAACGCGTGACATTTCAATCTCGAACGCTCCGGACCATACGTTGCATGTCGCACGAAAAGTCTCAGAGATATCTCTAAAGGACGCTTTACGACGCTGTGATTGGTCAAACATTTCAATCCCGAACGCTTTACAACGCCGTGATTGGTCAAAACGCGTGACATTTCAATCTCGAACGCTCCGGACCATACGTTGCATGTCGCACGAAAAGGCTCAGAGATATCTCTAATGTGACATCCCGAGAATAAGGAAATTAGGTTTCATTAGAGATCCGCCATGTTTTTTAGAGATATCTCTGTTAGAGATGTATCTCTACGAAATGAGAATTGGGGGCCAGAAGTCAGAACAGACATCACGAACAAAATACGTCTCGCCTGGAGGTTCTATTTTCAAAATTGAGTCTCCGTTCTCGTTTGAAAATCGAACGAATCCATTGAAAATTGAAGCCCATTGGCGCCAATTCATTGGGACAAACTTCATGTTCGCGGTGATGTCGATTCTATACAGTAGCGGAGTTATAGTCCCCACGAACTAAGAATGCATATTTGTCGTTTGTCATCGCAGTGACACTAGAGATGTACAAATAAAATCGATTCACGAAAAATCCAATTTTTGCAACAAATCGATTCAAAATTGTAAGACTTTCTAATCGATTCAATAATTACATTGTAAATTCTAAAAACCGAAACATTTAGATATCCACAAGTAACTGGAATGATACTGCCTCCATTGAGCTACTTAAGTTACTTTACCATACCTATACGCTCAATAATTATGTATTTACGACTATAATAAATATTTTTTTCCTAAAAAAGTCACTGTTAATTCGTCCGCGCCGCATCCAGTATTTGAAATTTGGGTTTCGGTTGAATAATGAATATTCTAACCGTATTTTAATCAGTTCAAATGGCTGCGGTTAGAGATTATCGTAATAAACACTTTTGGTCATGTTCTTATAGAAGAGAAGAAATTAAATTGTTTAATTGTTAAACACAAAGAAAGAAATAAAATAAATTCATTTTTATTTTAAGTTTCGATTATAGTAATGTATCGATTATTATGGTTTTATAAGTGATTTCATGCCGTCACATCACTTAACGTCAGTGTAGATTTTGTCATCTTCATATAACATTGATTCGACGCCTTATTTTTTTATTCAATTTTGCATAAATTATGATGTGATGGGATTTTTACTAGATTATAACGTTTAATATGATTTATAAATAACGTCAATACGAATACGATACAATACGAAAAGGTATTTTAACAAATTTTGGCAAAATCCTTTGTTCGTAAGTAACCAACTATTCATGTCAATTAAATAATTATTCCATTTTGCTCAAAGACGTACGTACAAGGTTGGTTCATATTAATAAATGGCAGCTATCATTAATGCGTTCTTAGCTAATTTTGAGTATAGGGTAAGGCATAACGGAACCCTTATAGTTTCTTCATGTCTGTCCGTCCCTCCATCCGCAACATTGCGTCGAGACCACAGAGTACTTTGTTATAGGTATACCTACTGAAAGTCGAGACCCTTAGTGATGGAAAGCTGTAACTCGGCATGGATTTACACATTTATTATTTTTGTACTGGTTTCAATGGCAGATAGGGGCGCTGGCGTAGAAATCTCGCCCAGGGCGCTGGTAGTGCTAAAACCGGCTATGTTTCTATACGATAGTAATACTTAATACTTCAATGGATGATACCTATAATATGTTAACGAGGGGACACGTTTTTAGTCACTAATTTATGCTGTCTCCTCAATGAGTGCGCATCGACTTGGAATGATGAATATGCACGGCATCTTATGAATGTTGTAAGTAATAAAACGTGGGCAAAGCCACGGGTAGAGCCCTTGTCAAATAATCATGACGTGCTTTTTACAATAAGCATGATGACAGTAAATAAAAATCACTAAAATTATGTATTTTATTTAATCAAGCCCTATTAATGGATTACAAAACACGAATTTATTGTATCATTAAGAGCGTGATTAATAATATTTTGATAAAATAAAACTACAGAATACTGACATTTTGAACGCCAATCAGTCTCAATCAGAGCGAATTACATTATGCCTGAATAAACAAACGAATATGACAATACTGACAATGACATCTTGTAAAAGTAGAAGACTCTACTCAGTCGTGACATCACAGGCGACGCCATGACTCTTTGAATTGTTTTGGTGCGAGCTTTAAACTTATAAAATAAAGTGTATTTATTTCATACTAAACCTTATTTTTTGCGGAAATTATGATACCTATACGTTGTAATTATAATATATTTCCCAACAATATAGATCAGTATGTCAAAGTCTGTCATCATGCCTATTCACTAAAGGCGTGTTCGGCATAATTAATTGTACTATTTGAATGTAAAAGCTTTTAAGTCTATCTCTGATTAATATAAAAAAATATAATTATCTGTACCTAACGCGGGGTGAGTGACACAAATGAGCTATGACGAACACTCACGATCGGAAAACAGACATAAAGGTATATTTGGTGTGGTTGAAATTCGAACGCTCTCTACCAATTAGCAAACAGGGTTCTTGAACGAGGCTGTGGTGCCAGACGTCAGGGAATTCATAAGTGTTTTTCAGGGATGGTAAACTTTAAGTTAATAACGGATGGAGCGTCTAAATTAAATTAAATTAAATTAAATTAAATTAAATTAAATTAAATTAAATTTGACTATCATGAGTTGTAAGGATGTGTGAGTAAGATCCGAGGCTTCTGTCTTGAGTCAATGCCAACTTTCTCTGTTCGTGGTCCAACCTGTTGAAGCTGTTGAAGATTGACGAGGCAATGGCGAAAAGTTCCTCTAAGCCAGAAATTAAACGGTGAATTTCTCGTAGCCCTACCGCGTAGCAGCGAGCGCATCGGTGATGACTGACTGACGGTGACTTCAGCTTGCATGTCGGCAATTTACATACAAAAATACAAAACAACAGGCCTGTCTACATACTTACTATTTGCCGACTATTGATATGAAAAAGAGTTATTCATAATCTAAAGCTGGCCATACACGATCAAGTTTACTTGTCCAGTTTGCAGCAGACTTGATGCGGCATCCAATTTGCATGAGCGGACTTCCAATTTCCATACATAAGATGGCCATACACCGTCAAGTTTACTTGACAAGTAAACTTGATCGTGTTAGGCCAGCTTAATTGTAAACTAAATTGTGTTTTGTGTAAGTATGCAAATTATACCTAATTCAATAAACTAAATATTTAAATTAAAAAAAGTACTTTTATGAATAGTTTAAAATTCTTGTTGGTCCTGCTCGACTACTAAAGTTATATGCATGTAAGTTATTGAAAATGAGTTTCAGAAGTGTTTTAGAAAATTTGTTAAACATCAGGTTATTCTTGGGTATACCGGTAAGTACACAGTATCCGTAATATTTATCGTTTATTTGTTTCGGATCTTCAAACAGATGACGTCATGGCGCCGGCTCCGTGTCGCCGAGACTGTCCTGAAATTAGTCAGAGTGACTGCGCAGAATACCGCTTCAATCCAAAGCGCAGGTTTCACCCCAACCCCTCAGATTTCCCTTCACGCCCCGGCCAACCAACAATTCTAGTCAGAACGGCTCTAACTATTTTACCTGACTCACATACATTCTGTTGAGCATGCGAACCGAACGTACTTTCTAAGTACGAGCGATCTCATCGTACACAATTTTTGAAGTCCTCTATGGACTTGAGTTTAATTTTAATCTGTGAAATTATCATAAAGTATATCATTTAATTTATTATCTTGTTTTCGTGAAAAATTTTTCTTTGCTGAGAAAGTCGACATTAAGTGAAATAAGAACTTTAATTCACATTCAACAACACAATTTACAGTTTAAACTTGACAGGTAAGTAAAAAAAATGTAATACAAAATTCTTGTAATATTATCGTGTATTTATTTGCTTTTTAAGTAATTTAAACATGGGTCACAAATCTAAGTTGATGCAATTGGTGTTTTAAAGTATTTTAAACAACTTTAAGAAACATCTAAAAGTTTTCTAGGTGATCTAGAAATTTGCGTAAATATAATTTAATTAAACTAAATATTTATAAATACAAATACAGTGCAGTCTATTTTATTTATCACCTTGGATTGAATGCATTTTGTGCCCCATATGCTTATTTTCCGTGATTGTTTTATGTTGCGTATCTACGATTAATGGGAGTGAAAATCTTTAATTTTTTTTTGGTGACATACAACATGGTTCATGCATAGTTCAACGAAATATGTTGTAAAATATCTACAATTGGATTTGTACAGTCCATCTTTCTTGTCACCGTGGATTGAACACTTTTCTTGCCACCCATATGCTTATTTATTTTCCGCATTTTGTTTTATGTTAATTTGGTTTGCATGAAGTTCAATGGATTTTATTATAATAGTACTTTAATTTTATTGTAATATTTGCTTTTGTTGTACTTAAGTATTTATTCTTTGTTTTACGGCAGCTCGGTACAGGCTTGTGATTATTTACATATTAAATCATCATTGCAAAAAAAAACATTTAAAACTGTTTTCCTTACTTAAGTTTGTTGTTGTTGACCTTACTTAAGTTTAAAAATCAACCGATTATATTATTCCTGATGAATTTCCGAGTGCTGTGGATAAAATAAAAAGAATAATACTTACTTTTATCCATTGGTTTTTTTATTCGAGATGACTTTACGAGTACCCTGGATAAAAATATCGATTACAATTTATTGCACCTACTTAAACAATTCACTAATTGTAATAGTTTAAATTTAATATTTCACGATTCGCGAGCACAGATTTCTATTAGGTACTTACATCTTCTGATACCTGGAGCGTAGAGTGCTACGCTGCCTAAATGCAAATTATTGCACTCATTTTTAAAAGCCTTAAGGGTTTTCGGACACTATTAATGTCACTGTTATAGAATAATAGTTTTGAAGCTTATTGTCACTTATGATCAGTATTATCATGATTGTGACCGCGATAATTATTTTGGTTGTAAGTAGGTACCTTATAGGTAATAAAAATATATTTTATTGTAAAACTAAAGTAGTGCGGGCATGCTGCCTGACTGATGTTCAAATGATATTATGGACACTGCAGGTCTACAGATAACGTTAAGAACTTTAAAAAATTATTGAGAATTGGATTCGATGTAAAATTATTTTTAAATGGTATTGTGTTTGCTTTAAAATTTAATCCCAATACATCAACGGCTTTGTCAATTGTAAGAGTGATTCAGTTAAGCACCTGTCGATAGATGAATGGATATTAGGGAACATACCAAAACCACGTGCCTCATTTAGGGGGGGGGAGGGGGGTCTTCAAAACACCACGATTGGTCACAGAGGGGAGGGGGGGGGGGTTTAGGTTTTTGTCACGTAGTCAATATTTTAGCAACCATTGCGCCACAAAGTCGTCGAATATAAGCAAAATTATTATTTTTTAACTCTGTTTTTGCAAAAAAGTATTGAAAACCGTATTTATCAATTACCACGTGAAAACTAGAAGGGAGGGGGGTCTTCTCATATACTACGGATGGTCACGAAGGGGGGAGGGGGGTAAAAAGTTGGAAAAAATGGGTTACGTGGTTTTGGTATGTTCCCTTAGTAGGTAGCTAATTCCAAATTGACGTTTGGGTTGCGTCTGATTGGGTCGTAGTCAGTGCCGGATTTATATTTTTTATGAGTGTAGGCCAATTTATTTCCGCCGCCCCATGTACCTTTCTCAAATAATAATTTTCCATTCATAGTATGGAATGCACTGAATTAGTCACTAAGAAAGTGCGTAAAAAACAAGAATTACAATTTTTGGGACATTTTTTAATAGCAAAGTCATCTTCTGAAATCTGATCTGCCGCCCCTAGGACGCGGCCTATACGGCCTATTGATAAATCCAGGACTGGTCGTAGTTGTCGTTAGAAAACCATTTCGGGTGGTGAACTTTCGACACTTGCCTTGGAAACTATTTAAAAAAAGAGACAGTTCCTTCTAAAGGATATACCTAGTTTATCTGTAATAGTTTAACTGTCTCTTTCAATTAAGCAGCGTGGGGAACGAGCTTATTGGCCTTGTCAATTGCGGTTAGAGATCTGTGCTCGTTAATGGGCTCTTAATAGGTTCTAGTCGTTTGGAGTTGTGTGTGTAACAGATGACAGAAAATGGTTAATCTTAAGTTTTCATGGTAACTTAAAGTGAGGATAGTCAGTTGAAGCCGAACTGTTTCGTGTTGCATTTTATTTTTACTTACTTATCCAACTTATGATTCGATTATCATCTGACCACGCTCATTTGGATCAAAGATTAGTAGGGCTTTATATCTAATTAAAATATTTTTGTTGGTATGTATGTATGTTACCGGCCAAACCCGATCTGAGTTCGAACCTAACAAGTCGAACTATGTGGTCTAGGTCAAACTAGTTTATCCGGCACGTGTCAGAATAAACTAGATCGGCCCAGGGCAATCTGTTTTGTCTCGACACGAGTAGGATAAACTAGGTTGTCGTAGTTTAAAACTGAGTAGAACCAACTTGTTACGGTTATATATTTTTTCGACAGAACTTTGCGGCTTTTGATATTTTATTTTGAAATGAATGGCTTAAAACAAATAGGAATGGAAGTGGCTCCATTCCACTTGAATTTGAGCCGACCTTCTTAGTTACTGGTGGACATTGCTGAACGATGCTTATGAGTTTATGAGCTCCGCTGTCCATTGTTATTAAGAACGACATATCGTTCTTAAGGTCGCTGGTATAATGAAATCGATTCTGTGTAATACGCCGAGTTAAACAATAGCGGGCGCGGTCAAGAGTTAGATGAGTGACCGCTAGTGGCAAAATTTTTTAAGCACTTTCGTGGTTCGGAGGGCGCGTAAAGTCGACGCGGCGTCGGTCCCGGTTGTTAACGTAAGATAACAGTCGATAAGCTTAGGTTGGACATTAACCCTCCACCAATCCGCTCTGGACCAGCGTGGTGGAGTTAGTGGAGTATGCTCTAGGCCTCCTCAAGAGTGACCCGTGATCAGGTTCGACGTCAGAATCAGAGTCATATTCGTCGTCATCGTCGGAGTAGTTGGAGTTTGGTTCTTAGTCGTTAGGTTAGGAGTCGGATTTGGGAATCGTGCGGTCCATGGCCCTGTATGGGGCCCCTGTGTGGGCGATGGACATGACAGCCAGCACTTTCGCCATTCTGCGCAAACCGCAGAGGGCGAGGGCCGTCAGAGTCATTCGCGGGTATCGCACGATTTCCTACGAGGCGGCTTGTGTCCTGGCCAGATCCCCGCCCTGGGACCTAGAGCGAAAGTACTCGCGTCATTATATCGATGGCACGAGGAAGAGCGGGCACGGGGCTCGAGGCTGGTGCAGCAGCAGATCGCGCTGCGCCGAGAGGAGCTCCGTCAGGTCTTGGTGGCGGAATGGCGGCAAAGGCTTCTGCGCCCTGCCGCCGACCTCGCTACCGTCGAGGCGATCCGGCCAGTACTCGACGACTAGCTGGGAAGAAGGCACGGCTCCCTGTCGTTTAGGGTGACGCAGGTGCTGTCGGGGCACGGCTGCTTCGGCAAGTACCTGTGCCGCATAGACTGGGAGCCGGACGCTCGGTGCCACCACTGCGTCCATTGCGGGGAGGACACGGCGCAACACACGCTTGCCGAGTGTGTAGCTTGGGAGGAGCAGCGCCGTGTCCTCACAAATGTAGTAGGAGACGATCTGTCGCTGCAGGCCATAGTGCGGAGGATGGTCGGTAGCGCTGAGTCGTGGGACGCGGTGGTGTCCTTCTGCGAGGACGAATGTCGCAGAAGGAAACTGCGGAACGGGAGAGGGAGATCTCGACTCCCTTCCCCGGCCGCAGAAGACGCACCGGGTGCAGGAGAAGGGCGGATAACGCCCTTTTCCAGCCCCCATGAATGGGTCCAGGGGCGAGGGACTTGGGGAAGTCCCCGCCCCCTATTCGATGGACCCTAGTCGCAGGCGCACGTGGGTGTCGGCGTGCGCCTCTGAGGCGATGCACGGGGTAGTTCAAAACCTCATTACCCCGTGCAGGAGACGAGGCCGGGATAGACCTGGCCAGCACTAGGGTGGGGCTGCGGAAGAATGTGGATTCCGGCGGTTCTGGAGTCTGGTTTTTCGTCAGGGTTGGGTCGGGTCTCGTCGTCTGAGTCGGATTTGGAATTGGAGTCGGACTCGTAGTCGGTGTTTGGATCGTAATCGGAATCTGGTTGGAGTGTTGGCGCAAAGATGATATCTGGTTCGTAATCAAGACTCCATCTTCTAATCTGACACTGACCAGACTCCGACTACGAAAAAGACTTCATCTTCGAACCCGAACCTGATTTCGGTTACAAATCAGATTCCGACTACGCAGCAGTCTCAATATTCAAACCGACTCCGACCAAATTCAGAGTGTGAGAGAACCAGACTTCAAATACGATCCAGACTCCTATTCCAAACCCGACTACGACGACGATCCCATACCCGACTCCGACTATGAACCGAAACCCGACTCCGACTAAGAAACAGACTCCAACCACCAGACTACGGCTGCAACGATGATTAACGGCTCACTACACTACTTCGGGGGCTTAGCTTAGAGCATAGTTCACCACGAAGGCTGGTTTGGCCTAGGCATAGTTCGGCCAGAATTCGGGTTTGGCCCGTAACATATAAACTGCGGGCGTTCTTTTGCTGACAAAAAATATAAGGCAAAAACAAATACTCATCGTCCATCTTAATAGATACGGGAATACGCCGAATACGCGTCTTAACTACGTGTACTTACCTACCTGTAGTACCTACTTCTTTTCTTTGTTCCAGATAGAAAATAAAATAAAACTCAAATTCGATATACACGTTCGACCAAATTGAATAGGTACGTGTAAAATATGGAAAGAAACTTGCAGAAATTAGATTTTCGGAATTTTCCAATACAATAAAATAAGTAAAATAACAGTGGTCGACTAGTTGGAAGCGAAATAAATTTTATTCATGGGGGAATTTGGTATTGAACATGAATTGGAATTCTATATTATATAATTTTTATTATGTTTTGATAATACTCGTAGTATACCTAACTAGTGAATAGTAATCCACCCTTGCAGCAAACTTCGATAAAAATAATTTCTGGAGTAAGTAGAGATGTATGTAAGGTATGGTTTTTTTAAATTATTTTACACTAGGAAATCGCCCTGACTTCGCTTCGGGAAAGATAGTAAAAAAATATAATATAGCCTATGTCACTCGGGGATAGTGTAGCTTCCCAACAGTGAAAGAATTTTTCAAATCGGTTCCGTAGTTTCGGAGCCTATTCAATGCAAACAATCAAATCTTTCCTCTTTATAATATTAGAATAGATTTACATGCTCGGGAACACATGCTAAGGTTCGGCTTCATGATACTTTGAGACATCAAGAATTAAACGTAGGCGTGAGATGAAGTGCTAATGTTGAAATGTAAATAGGGGGAAACAGCTACGATCTCTAACAATTTTCACAAAATCCCTTCAGAGATTTCCGAGCCAGTATGAAACAAAAATGCAAACAAAGAGACACTAATCGTTAATAGTGTTTCATTAAATGATTTTGAAGATAAAGAGGTTTTTGAAAACTTCTGGTATCTTAGGATTCACTGGTGTTTGTTAAAAATAATATGAAATGAACGGTTCCTAGTCCAAATAAGTTTTTTTACAAACTCTTCACTAAGCTACCTCGCTATGTTTTCCTGAAGAACTGAAAATATTTTTTACTTATTTTATTTTAACTTGAAACAGCAACGCTTTGACGGCTAGCTACATAAAAAACGAAATGAAAACCATGTCTTAAAAATGTTTCACTTTATAAGTTTTTACACTACGAGTAATATGCGCGCATTATTTTTAAGAGACGGAAATGTGCCACATAGTTTATGTTTTGTATAACATTAAATTTATATATTATCTACGGTAAACTCACATGAAACCCTCTCCCACTTAATATATGTAAGTATATTAGTTCTCGAAGAAAAAAAATGGTGTTAGTCAACATTCATCGGTGCATAGCCGAATTAAGTAAATCAACGTAACAATCTGACTAACACAGTAGAAATTGATTATCGACGTGCTATACACCCGTGAGTAACATCAATAACATCTATAAATATCAAACATTTGGAGTAACATAGTACATTGTACATTGGAATTGCAGTGTGTGTATCGTGTAGTCTGTATATTTCAGCCGATTAAATCTAACAATAGCTACTTGAGTAAAGAAACTGACTGCGTTAAGATACCAACGTATTCACTGCAATCTGACAAAGATAGCCAAATCAATTTGAACCTTGTGTATTTTATTGTATGTATTTTTCATCTTCGACTGTGCAAGGCTATTCTGTTTTGTAACTCGACAGTGAAATCCGCGATAAGTTTCAAAATTGAAGTTCGAGTCCGAGATCTTGATATGTAATTCTCTAATCATCTAGTACGCACTTGCGAAGTGAAGTGAGTCTCGAACTCGAACGTCAAACGACTAAAAATATGACAAATAAATATGTCATTGTCTAATCATCTAGTAAGCATTTGCAAAGTGAAGTGACTCTCGAACTCTAACTTCAATTTTGAAACTTATCGCGGATTCCGCTGTCGAGTTACAAAACAGAATAGCCTTGCTGGTTCGCTTGTTTTGTGATGACACTTCGTTATTTGTTCTGTCATCGTTTTCCACAACTGAAAAATACAAGGAACGTTATTTTCACATGTACGATATCACAATTTACATTTTAAACTACACTAGAGCTACTTATCTGCGATCCGTACTCCTGCAGCCATCATGACAATCAACACGTCTTCGTGTTATGTACTCAAATCCAAACGCACACTATTCCACCGTACACTTCCATCATCATTTTACTCATTATTCAAAATCAGGATCTCACGTATCTGCACATCTTATTCTTAGAAGTTCTACAAGTTGGATGGCTCGATTTATATGAACTCTCGTACCAATACATTTTCTACTACTGTAAACTAAAAAGAAAAAATAAGTTCATTAGTTTAGAATGTTGTTATAAGTTATACTGAATAACTAAACCACATAAGGATTAAGAGTCGAGACCCATTAAAATTTACAATTAAAACAAGGCTGCTTGGGAAAAAACAAAAAGATTTGATTGGTTGAAGAATGGTTCCAAAGTAAATGATTTATTTAGTGTAAAATAACTTGTTGCAGTGCTTAACAAAATAAATAATTTCTTTTTTTCTTTCTTTCTTTCAAAGTCCCAACCCAACTGTTAATAATTATATTATGTAGTTGTTATTTTCAAATATTATATTCTAAACTACTGGGCTTATTTTTTTCTTTTTAGTTTTTTACCCCGTCGGGCTTTTTGTTTTTTTTTAATTATTTTTTTTGTATCAAGCTTATTCTTGCTTGTTCAGTTAACAGCGATTTATTCAATGCCACATCTTTAAACGTCTATCATTACTTGTGTTCTGGGAAAGTAGTTATTTAGATTTATAATATTTAATCTAGACACGCGACAGCGTGTCAAGCCAAGTTCAAGCAAAGGAACTGGCTAGCCAGCGTCGAGTGTAATATTACACGAACCACTTGGTGCCACTTTTGACCCTTCTATAACTCAAAACCTCTTTAACGCAAACACATAAAACTACGTATATGTATAAGCCCAAATTTCATGAAGCTAGCTCAAACGGTTATAAAGATATGAAGGTCAAAAAGTCGTAAATTTTAGCACTGACTAACTGACTGACTGACATATAGTACCTAAATCTAACCTACTTCCAGATAATCTAGAAGGATGAAATTTGGAATCCAGCTCGATAATTGTGTGTAAGCGTAGGAAAAATCAAAAAAATAAAAAAAGTCGAAAAATAAGTGGTGTCCCCATACAAAATTTGTATGAGACCGAAGCAGAGCCATCCAGCGGCAGTGAAGAGAAAAGCTTCGGTCCCAAACAAATTTTAGCCAACTCGCATTTACATTGTGAGCCCGCTATGTCTCGTAAAACTCGCACTAAGGCCTCTAAGCACGCGGGGTTCAATATGGCATACTTCAGCGCATGGAGTATTGAGGTAGAACGTGGGCCATCTCATATGGAGGAAAAGTTGAAAAAGTTTTTCAACATTTTAATTCTGATAAAAACTGGCCAAGTCAAATCTAACCTACTTTAAGATCTCACATTTCTAAATAACAGCAATTGTTATGGGTATCCAACAAAGCAAAGAAATAGAGTTTAATACTTGTTTATAATATTATTTTGTTCTTATAAATACATATTTCGATTTTGCATAGAACTTGGCACTCATTTAGATCTCCATTCTTATTGCGGCGAAGCCCACAGCCAAGCATATTTTTTGTATAGAACTTGGCTCTCCTTTTTTACATTTATGTTTTTGGTGGGATTGTAAATAATAAAAACAGCAAACTTAATATTGACATAAATAAATAATTAATACCTGTAATACTCACATATTAAACAAGCTGTTCCGACGAATTTTGTACTACTTAAGAAATTACTGTCTTGTTTCCCTATCATCTTCCTCTCCCTCCCCCCTCGCCTCTCTTTCCCTCTCCCTCTTTAATTTATTTATTATTATAATATGTAGCTTATTTATTATATGTAGCTTTCTGGACTTCTGCACCTTATTACCTATAACTAATTATATTAATAAATACCCATAAGCTTTGCGTGCCATGGCTATTATCATGCAGTAGGGATGTTGACACTAATTATAAATTAATATAAATTTATGTCTAAAATATTACTGGTAACATTTGAAGGCCTAAAATATGATTCTTTTATTGAAATCAATCACAATAAATTAAATATCATTAATTTAAAATGTTAAAAATTGTACTCACTGTCACGTGACCTCAAACGTCATTTTGAGAATATGACGTCATTGGAACAATTTTATATGGAAATTCAACAAACTTAGTAGACAGATAGTATTGAATATCGTTTTATGACGTCACGTGACGTTTTTGGTGGGAAATTTGATAGTGATTTTTATTTATCAATTTTTGTTTTTAAATTGAAGATTATTATTTTTTATATATTTTTTTCGTGCATATTGAGGTTCTATCTATAAAATAAAATTGAATCCTAAAATTAGTCAACATCCCTGTTGCCTGTAGGCGAATTCGGAGAAAAATATGTAGGTATATGCAATCTTTTATTTTATTTGATGTGCTGAATGCCTTTTAAAAAAAAACCATTGGAAATCGAATAAACCTTAACTATAGATGCAATGCGATTTGTTATGTATTTAAACATTTATAGATAGATTATCTATAGCGTTTATTTATGCGGCCGCTTAATATGTCATCCGCATCGCGCTCTCACATGATTTCATACAAATGCGGCGCGTTCATATGTGCGTTCACCATAGTTCGACATGTGGCACTTCCAGGTGTCAAAGTTGGAATAGATCAAGCGGATGAGGAATTCAAGCAGTTATACTTATACTCGTAATATATAAGTTCACAACACACAAAATACGAATATATTGTTAGGCATATGTATGAGCAATTGACGCAAGTCGCAATAGCTCTCGCAGATGGAACGAAGAAATATATTTTAGTCATGACTACACACATACAAACCTACAATATAAATACAGGGTGAGTTTTAAAACTGTCCCGAAAAAAAAACAGGATTTCGGAAGAGGCAACTGAGATGAACTAGCATAAAATTTCAAAAATCAAAAACGTATAATAAAAAAATACTATTAAGTAAAATAATAGTTATTATATTACTTTTAATTGATTTTAAGTTGTTATACAGATAGAAAAAATGTGAGCCGTCATGGGACGGCTGGCAAATGTGAAACATCGAAATTATTTTATACAACCTAATAGGCATAAAAGTACAGATTATGACAGGAACTAAATATGGCATGGTGAAAAAATACAATATTACGAATTGTCTCCAGAAAATGATGACAGTTTATTTAATAAACATTTATTTATATATGTATATTTTCTAAGTATTTATGTAAATATGCGTATGTTTATATTATAATTTTTAGTATGTTAAAAACAATGTGCACGCTAATCAAGTTCTACATCACCTCTCCTTTCCTAGGTCTGCTGAAAGAGATTTCTGATAGAAATAAGCAGTACCTTTGTACAAAATTTCTATTATTAAGTCTCACATTCTGTATTTGTGTACAAAATTGTTAAATAAATAAAAATAAAATTTTCTTTACATACAAAAATTTTGAATTCAAAAAAATTCAGTGTGACTTTAATATACTACTAAAATCAAGAATTTTAGATAGTTATAATAAATATCTTAAATTATAAATATCAATAATGAATATTTAATATAAGTCCAACCACGATTACAAAATTAATTAATTAATTTATTTTTTGATGTTCATATAAAAAAATAACAAAAATATTGGTGTGCTACTCACTATAAGCTGATTTAAAATGCTATTTTGTCAGTCTTTATTAAAATTCTTCAGGCAATTGTTTTAGTGTATTATTTTTAATATGAATGAAATTAAAATAATAATTAGTATTCATATAATACATTCAATAAAATTTGTGTAAATTTTAATTTACCAAGAGAGTAGATTATACAATTACTATATTTTTACAAAATATACACGTGCTTAATGCAAATAAATGCACACTTTAATCATAAAAATATAATACTTACTGATGACTTGATAGTGTGTCATAGTGTGATTTTGCTTTCTTTGTAGGAGGCTGCATACTTTTAGTTCCTAAATTATCGATGTCAGACATATTTTATTGTTAAAAAAAACTAAAGTAGAAGAATAAAAATTAAAAACATGAGAGGTATCAAGGGACACCTGGATGGAACGAAGTTCCTTTCGATTTAATTATTGTTTTGTTGTACAGCGCCATCTCTGTAAAACTCTCTGAATCACTTCAAAAAAAGTGTCGTCATTCGTAAGAATCAAAAAGTGTCGTAATTTTCCGTCTAGCCCCCTTTCACAACGCGCAATAAGGAACTTCGTTCCAAAATTATCACTTCGTCAGGATTTAAACTCAGGTATCGGTTTATAGTTCCGACCATCTCCCAATACGCCACCGTTTCTTATTTCGAAATTTCGAATTTGTCTTACCGTATGCTACAGCCTATCAAACCATATTTATTTATGATTACCCACATTGTGTTATAATATTTTTTTTTCATATTGACCTACCATAATAATACAGTGCGGCGAAGCGTCGCCACGGCTTGTATCATAACGCCAAAAATCAGGTTTACCCCTCGCCTATAGATGTTTCACATCAAGAAAAAAACATAAAAAAATAATAATTTTAATAATAGTTTAAAGTATAATTTTAGTCGCGCGCCCTATACGATACATGAATGAATTTTGCAATGCTTTGTATTCGTCGCTATTAACGAAGTTACGCTTTATGGTCGTAGCACACATATCAACTCGTAAACGGAACGTAAACGTATCAACTCTTGCATGTCAGTATTCTTTGTATGAAACTCCCTACTGTAAAGCACACTTATCGGATTCGTAACGTAATCGCCTCGCCTCGAGACAAGCTCACGAACCGCGGTACGGTGCGTGGACGACTTGCCGTACCCGCGCTTACGTCTCACCGTACGCTATCCTTCGCCTTTCCGTTTCCTCGTGCACGCCCCGCGCCGCGGCTACCGCTGCGTCGGCGAACTGCTGTCATTCATTCCGTCAACCAGCGGCCGGCGAGCCGTAAGCGCGGCGTCGCCCAGCCGTAGCCGAGTCGATTTGGAGCTGTTGGTCGGTTATAACGCGCTTACGTTAGGTTGACGGCGACCATAATGGTCGTAGCGCACATATCAACTCGGAAAGGGATCGGCACCGGATCGCCTCGCCGTCAACCTAACGTAAGCGCGTTATAACCGACCAACAGCTTCAAATCGACTCGGCTATGGCTGGGCGACGCCGCGGTAGCGCACATATCAACTCGGAAAGGGATCGGCACCGGATCGCCTCGCCTATTCGTGAGCTTGTCTCGAGTCGAGGCGATTACGTTACGAATCCGATAAGTGTGCTTTACAGTAGGGAGTTTCATACAAAGAATACTGACATGCAAGAGTTGATACGTTTACGTTCCGTTTACGAGTTGATATGTGTGCTACGACCATTAGGGATTATTTATGCTACACCGAGCTGGGCACGAGCCGGGCACGAGCCGTGTGCCGGACGAGGCATGGTACTAACATTTTATATGAAGCGGACATCGAGTGTTTATGATACACCGTGCCGGGCACGAGCCGTGCCGATACGAACGTCGCACGGTGTAGCATAAATAATCCCTTGTGTCTTACACGCTCCTTTGTGTCTTGCCATGCGAAAGCAAAACAAACAAGTCAGTAGGGTCAGTTAGTGGGCTGCGCCTTAGGCGCAGCAGTGCGTGCGATATTGTCGAAATTAATTAATCGTGTTGTTTATATTGCGAATTTTTAGATCTAAGTTTAAATCATGCCGAGAACACGAAGGAGCAGTTTACCTTCTCAAATGAATAGTACCTGCGTAGAGGAAATAACACCGATTTCGCATGATATCCGGATAAAAAACCGGCAACCATGACTTTGCGGATAACGCAAAATTTGTCGGACTTTAGCAGTTTTCACTTACCAACACACACTCGTGACGTGATGTAGTAGTTCACCGACACACGATCACCGATACATCGCAGACGAAATGTACCGAATAATTAAACGGAGATGGACATTGAACAACACTTTGGGTACGTTTAGTTCGTAGTTAATGTAAATAGCCAATTGTTGTAAGTACTCAAATATCACGGATTCCAACTTTTTAAATACGCCATGAATACTATAATTATTTTCCTGTCAGTTACTTACCGGCGTAATTATATCATATTTAACTTTAAAATAATAATTTTGCAGGTCATTTTGCAATTTTGCACATTCTCATATTTTATTTTATTTCAATCGTCCTAAGCCAATATAAGTATGACTGAAAAGTTACGGGAGAGTGCGCTGCGGGACGCGGCGCGCGGGGCGATGCAGCAGTAAAGCTGATAGAACACGCGTGGTCATTGAATATATGTATATATATACCTATTGGAACGAAGTTCCTTATCGCGCGTTGTGAAAGGGGGCTAGACGGAAAAATACGACACTTTTTGATTCTTACGAATGACGACACTTTTTTTGAAGTGATTCAGAGAGTTTTACAGAGATGGCGCTACTAGCGTGATTCAACAATACTTAAATCGAAAGGAACTTCGTTCCATCCGGGTGTCCCTTGATACCTCTCATGTTATATATATATATATATATATATATATATATATATATATATATATATATATATATATATATATATATATATACATATATATATATATATATATATATATATATATTACATTTATATATATTACAATCGTGCATTTCTATTCCACAAATTTAATATCTATGTGGGTTCTTTGTTCAATTGCGCTGTTATTTATCTATTTTGTGCTTTTACCATTTTAAATTTCATAAATTTTCTATGCAGATTTAACTATGGCACCTATAGACGACGAATACTCGCCGCTACTCTTAATTAACACGTGGCCTAAGAACAGCCGCGTAGTGTTACTGATGGTCTGCTCCCTTATAGGAATCATAATAAACGGGTTCTTCGTGGCTTCCTTTTTCATCGATAAGATCTTGAGAAGGCGGGGTAAGTAGTAGAGGTTAAGAGCCATTCCCAAGGGGGGTTCTCAAAAATCTCCACATGTCTCTACTTCGGGGGAAGGGGGGAGGGGTTAAACGTAACGTAATATTTTATAAGTAGAAATAGCGATTTCTAACATAGAGAGATGAATATTTTATTGCCTAAACACGTTTTCAGTCTTTAATTATCTATCTATTTTTACACATTTCAACACGAGATAAATAAAAATGAATGTTGTTAAGCGCAAACTCAAGAATGGCTCAACCAATTCGGCTAATTCTTTTAGTATGTTCCTTAAGGCACACGGAAGGTTTTAATAATAATAAAAAATGCTTGAACATTAGTAAAAACAATACTTTTCTTTTCACATAAAAAGCAACGGCGCTGCATACCTAAACGGTTTAAGTTCCGTAAAAATCATGTATGATGGAATTGTTCCGGAGAGGGAGAGGGTGATGTAAGGGAGGGGGAGGGGTAGGTGGAGGGGTAGGGTAAGGGGTAGGGTAGTGGGAGAGAGAGGGATAGAGAGGGAGAGAGGGGGAGCGGTGGGGGAAAGGGAATTTAATGGTATCTGATAATTTTGTTAAACCTACCAAAACTATAAAAGTTAGAAGTAACAACAAAGTACATTCCTTGATTGTTAAGTGATATGACGTTCGCCGGGTCAGCTAGTTATAAACAAAAATGAATTACATATATAAAAATACTAATTTATTTCAAAACACTCCTTATAGGAAATAACGCACTATGTAACCTTCCATCTACAATATTTTTTCCGTCAAATTGTGTATTTTAGTGCAAAGATTCCATTCTAAAACTAGATAAAATCTCACTTAAGAAGCGGGAGGGGGTCCGAGAAATCTTACGTGTCCTTACATGGGGGTAGGCATAGGGGGGATAAAAAATGAGTGAAATCGTCCTTACGTAATTAATTAAATGCCCCTAAGACGATAAATAGTTAAATACCCATGCGTCGCTATGAAAAACTAAGCTGCAAAATTTTAATAATATTTATTTTTTCAGGAAACGTGTACCTTGCGTGCGCAGGAATTCCAGACCTTTTTATAACAGCAGGGGTAATCCCTACTTGCGTAGTGGTACTTATATCGGGGCAAATGCACACAGACCCTGTGTGCAGTGCAGTGCATTTTCTCGGTGTGGCATCAACTTATAATTATAATATGATCTACATGGTAAGTGATTCTCAAAATTTTCAATCTCAAAAGTTAATGTTTTAGATTTTTACTGTATTGGTTATTTCCATAATGGATTTCATTGTTGCAGTTGGTAGCTATGGAAAGCTATTACCGACATTGTCGGACGGCTGAGGAATATGCTGCGCTCATAAAGGCAAATATTGTCATAACGACAATATGTGTATTCTTATTGTCCTTTATGGTAGCCGCAGTCGGAGTTTACTTAGAAATGGACTACAACTATTGCACACGAGCAACTTACGGCAATATTTACTTCAGAGTGGGAACGGCTATATTGTTCCAAGTTATTCCCTTCCTTATAACGATTTTTGGTTTGATTTGCGCCTTCATCGCAGTCCGTCGTCGAGCCCGCAAGAAGGTCACGTACAAGCGTTCTCTTGCTTTTGTTTGTGATCGGTCGAATACGACCGTGAACATATCCGCCTATTTAATATTTGTCATGATCTGGATTCCCTACCTCGTCATCGTCTATAAGTTTCCTAACATCACTAATCCTTACTACTATATTAGCGTGTGGATCGGATTAAGTAGATCGATATTCACGACCGGCTTGTATGCGTTGATGAACCGAGTCTTTTGTAATACATATGGGCGCCTCTATAGGTATTGCTTCTGCAAGAAGTCTCTTTCTAATTCCTTCAAACGTCGCAATCGACGTAAAGTGAATTACAGAACTGCTAATAGAGACACACGGGTCCATAATGTCCCAATCCTGCAACAAGAGTCCACAATAAACGTCCACAGCCCTCCTCGATATTCGTCCTCGTCACGCATTACGACGGGATTATGACCCATATTGGCAGGAGACAAGCGTATGGAAACGCTGGTATGAGTGCTCCAGGCTACGAAGCCGCTTCAAAATAATGATTACATTTATTCATCAACAAAATTCATCGTGATTTTTTCTTCTTTTCTATTTGGTTTTAATGACGTAATATTGATTATACAGGCCTAAATCCTAATTAGTCTTTTTTAATATATCCAATCCATACTAATTTAGTTTACGAACTACATGATGGGAAAACTTGTCCCTTTTTTCAAAATAGTAACATTAATTTTTTTACGTATTTTAAATAAGTTAGTTAAAATGAAAGTATTATTATACTATAAATAGCATCGTAAAAAAGACATACCAACCCTTTTAAAAATGTAACATAAACACTGTATCACAACGTCTACTCAATACATTAATTAGGTACTCTATACTCTATACTTATTCTTTTATTTGAGGAAATAAAAACTTATTCAACAACTGAAAGGACCACAGAAAGTACCAGTAAGGACCAACAATTTGATCACGGTACTGTCCAGGAAGCTTTATCTTAGCCTGCGCTGGTGCAACATCCATGAAGTAATTAACATAATCGTCTCTTGTTGCTCACATTAATATTAGTATGCATTTCATACTATCTCTCGACATATCGATAACAGTATTAATTAATGGCCATATCTTAAGCATTGATAATTTTTAGTCATTGACAATTTCATTGAGCTTGGTCTGTCCTAATTAGTCTTTTCAAGGTTTTACTAAATATACACCAGTCAAGGCTAAAACAGAAATCTATTTCGGGGTTCATCTGAAGACGTTGGTCAATCCTGAGGTTTCACAAACATCTACATTAAATCTCTTTTTCTTACTATTTGATTACAAGGGTATGTCTTTATAAATGTGTCTGTAACATTGAAATTATTAGATATTAATTAAAATAATATAATTATAATATATTGTTCTCAGTATTATCCCATTTCACCATTGTTTTAATTAATATAATTTTCAATTGGTGAAAATATGGACGTAATTCTTATAAGTATGTGATCAACAGGATAATATTACGTTATGGGTTCACATCGGGGGCTTCCCCCACTTCGCCGATGTCTTAACGTAGATGTAATGAGTAGAATAAAAAAAGAAAGAAGGCTTTAATGGTTATGGTGGTTAAAAATGTTGGTTAAGTATAATTATGTGGTACATTATTGTTAGGAAAAAGTGTGTAATAGGAAAATTAAAGAGTTTCCCTGGTTCGGATTTTGGAAGAACGTAGGGTATTAAAATATAATAAGATATACTATGTGTTGTTAGTAGAATTATCTATCATAAAATATATTTGTCTATTCTATACTTACAATGCGTGTACGCTTTGTGTGTTAATAAGGAGATACATATTTTACTATTATCGATGTTATATTAAGAACCAATCTTATTGTGACCGCTTTAATTAACTATAAGTTTTTAAAACTTTTTAAAATACGCACATATTATTGAAGTTTTGATTAATTTTTGGACATAGTTTTTTAAATTTTTTTGTTATAATTATTTTACCTTTTGAAATTTACAGTTTAATTTTTATCTCATTCATGCCCGGTTTCTGAGATCCTTTTTTCGAGAGTTTATCTATTCAAAAACGCTAACGGGTCGATAACTTCCGGCGATAATAGATAAATTCCGTTTTATCTAAGATTAACTTAACTAAGCATATATGGCCGTTTACCGGTTCCATAACTTTATTTGACGTTTCATTTTAACATTTCGTGGACAGAATATGACAAATTACAAGTTACAACTATTTTGAGGTCATTTGTGTGTGCCGTAGGTATATGGATAGCCTCAAGGACCTCAGATTGTTGAAAATACAAATACAATTATTTGCAAGAAATCAACAATTTTTTCTAGATTGACAATGAATGACAGAGGTGTTATTCTCAAATACTATGTTACCATAGTAACCAATGGTAACCAATGGTAACCAAAATAAACGTTAAATTGACGTTTTTAAATTTTATTGTTGATATTTGACTATGATGAACAGACGCAAATAAATACCAAATTTCAATATTTTTTACATATTTACTACCACAAAATAAATACAATTAGTCAAAACGACAAAATAAAATGATAATATCTATTTGAAACTTATCTTTTTATTATCTTTTGAAGAGAGCCATCTAGTGGCAGTTTTAGATACTCGTTATTGGATTCATAGTTATTGAAAGGCTCCTCGCGTGCTCAGAAACCCAGTGACTGTTATCGAATATATAACTTAAGTTTAACTTTATTGATTCAATAGCTGTTGATCGTTTAACTGGAGACTTCAGAAACCGGCCATCAGTGTCACGATTTATTAAAAAAGCTTGCTATTTTCATATAACTCACCCGTAGAAGACTTGTTGTAATCATAATATTATAACAGTAACATTTGAAAGAGTTAATAATGTCAGAATAATAAGGAATCACATCTTAAAATGTATTTTAAATTATAATAGGTATAACAAAATTATTGTAATTATTAATACATGATAAATATTGGTAGATCCCATCTGATAATTTTATGAAAAACTAAGTGATATTAATTTGATTCTTATTCTATCGTGGCAGTAGTATCCAGTAGTATCTATATATTGTATCGTGGGTTTCAGTATATAAATTACTAAATATAAGTACTTCAACAAATTCACCGTTTTTAAATAATACTAATGTAGTAGATACAAATAAATTCACCGTTTTTTAAATTTTCTTCTGTAACAGGTATAAATAAGGTAAAACATAATTTTCGTATGCGAAGCTGCGGACAACAGCTATTTAAACAATAAGACGTTTATTATAATTCTTGGCTTAACAAATTCTATAGGAAGTTTATAACTGAACTAAAATAAGGAAAAATACTTCAAAGCGCATTCAATTCGCTTCAATGCGCATTCAAAGCGCTTCTTGATTGCATTTATTTTGTAATAAGGTATGAATTCCCATAAATGACGATATTTTTTTACAAATCATCTACTTGAAACATAAAACATTCCTTTTTGTGAAATGTTTAAATCTCATTCTTTATATTATTAACCCTCCGTCCTAAGAAACTCTTCGAGTTTTGAATAATCTTATTTTGTACTGTTATATTATTGCTAAATATTAAATATTTTGTTAAAACTGTACCTACCTATACTGTACAAATATAAATATATTATTTTAATAAGTACATCTATCTCTAATTCTGTGTGGTATGACGTAGTAGACAAATACAAAATACTTTTGGATGTCCAGTTTATATTAAATATTTATTTTTATTTTTTTTACTATGTAACTATAAATTTTAGCAAATTGTATCTATTAATATATGGTTAATGAATATTACATTATCACACGTAGTATGTTAGTACCGATAGTATGTTATTCACCATAGTTTATATATCGGCGATTTGAACCTCGAGAACTCCCGCCATGAGAATAACAAAAACTTTCACGTAGAAATATTAATAAGAACATTATTACAATATATTTTGGTACATATCAAGTAAATTAACAGTTTACTCTTTATTATGACACAATAAATTATGCTATGTTTAAGAAATAATACGATCATAATCAATCTGTCTATTATTATTTTATTATTACATATAAAATACGAACAATGTTTGTACGGATGTCCTTTATAGATTCTGAATCCATTCAACCGATATGCCTCTAAATGGTTTCATTTGAAAGGCAATAATCCGAAGGTAGTTTGAGACCTTTAAAACAATTCGGCATATTCAGTCCATTGATAAAGTCGATTTCCCACTTTTCCTATACAACAATTTGAAGATAATATGTAAAAATGGCGCGTAAATAGACTGTAAAAATAAGTCAAATGAAAAAAATTTTTTTTTTTAAACGCTTTTATTTCAATAATGTTTAGTTTATAAAATTAGCTACAAGTTGTGAAAATTTCAAGTCTCTACGTAAAATGTCTAAAGTCTGAAAATCGTTTTTTTTAATTTAACAACAAATAAACAATGAAAATTAGTTTAAAATATGATTTTCGTGTATTGTCATCGGAAATACACATGTCTGCCAAATTTCATCAATTTTCATTAAAGGGAAGTCATTCAAATTAACGTTACAAGATTTGATGCTCCGAAAAATCGTTTTTTTTTTAATTTAACAACAAATAAACAATGAAAATTAGTTTAAAATATGATTTTCGTGTATTGCCATCGGAAATACACATGTCTGCCAAATTTCATCAATTTTCATTAAAGGGAAGTCATTCAAATTAACGTTACAAGATTTGATGCTCCGAAGTGAAACTAAATAAAAGCGTTTAACAAAAACACGGATCTGTCATTGCCATCAGAATTTGTTTAGCGTATTGGAACACGCTGGGTATCCACTAAATAATCCTTTAAGTGTCGTAAATATTTTAGCTTCGAACATAAAATATGTGTCTAAATATATTATTTTTTCTAACTATCTTCCTTTCTTTCTGTCTATTAATCTTTCTAGATCTATCTAATATTTCTAGTAAAATTGATGTATCTTAGATACATCAATATTACTTTGCAAGGTCTATGTATTTCACAGAAATCCAACAAGTAATACTTTTATTAAGGAATAATTTAATTTATAAGATAATGGTGGACTTACGTGTATTATGTATGTTTTTTTTCAACTTAGATTGGTAGCAGGGCTTTCCGTACATATGTAAATATTAGATTACAATATTAGTATTATATTATATTGAGCCCTAATATTGTTAACGATAATATTATTCTTACATGACGCGTATCTTGCATGCTACCATCATCTTGCTTGTGTCAGCCGCCAAACGATTCGTCATGTTCTGGCTGGGAGCTTTAGGGTCACTACGTTTTGTCATCTCTATATGTGTTATTATGTCGGTGGGATGGGCGTCGTTAGCATTGGTCTGCAACCCATCTAGGAGAAGGAAAACTCCAAAATCAAACCCGGATGGTGACTCCGTTAGGCGCGAGTAGGATCCAATCCGAAAAGCGGCAGTTGCCTGCAACCAGCCTGGTGGCTACGCATATATTGGCCTTGCCTCTCCTGCGGGCTAAGCTAGGTTTATGTGTGTCTAAACATATTATTATTTCTAACTGTCTTCCCTTCTTTGTTTCTATTAATCTTCCTAACTATCTTAGATATCATCTTGTTTGTGTCAGCCGCCAAACGATTCGTCATGTTCTGGCTGGGAGCTTTAGGGTCACTACGTTTTGTCATTTCTATATGTGTTATTATGTCGGTGGGATGGGCGTCGTTAGCATTGGTCTGCAACCCATCTAGGAGAAGGAAAACTCCAAAATCAAACCCGGATGGTGACTCCGTTAGGCGCGAGTAGGATTCAATCCGAAAAGCGGCAGTTGCCTGCAACCAGCCTGGTGGCTACGCATATATTGGCCTTGCCTCTCCTGCGGGCTAAGCTAGGTTTATGTGTGTCTAAATATATTATTATTTCTAACTGTCTTCCATTCTTTGTTTCTATTAATCTTTCTAACTATCTTAGATATCATCTTGTTTGTGTCAGCCGCCAAACGATTCGTCATGTTCTGGCTGGGAGCTTTAGGGTCACTACGTTTTGTCATCTCTATATGTGTTATTATGTCGATGGGATGGGCGTCGTTAGCATTGGTCTGCAACCCATCTAGGAGAAGGAAAACTCCAAAATCAAACCCGGATGGTGACTCCGTTAGGCGCGAGTAGGATTCAATCCGAAAAGCGGCAGTTGCCTGCAACCAGCCTGGTGGCTACGCATATATTGGCCTTGCCTCTCCTGCGGGCTAAGCTAGGTTTATGTGTGTCTAAATATATTATTATTTCTAACTGTCTTCCCTTCTTTGTTTCTATTAATCTTCCTAACTATCTTAGATATCATCTTGTTTGTGTCAGCCGCCAAACGATTCGTCATGTTCTGGCTGGGAGCTTTAGGGTCACTACTTTTTGTCATCTCTATATGTGTTATTATGTCGGTGGGATGGGCGTCGTTAGCATTGGTCTGCAACCCATCTAGGAGAAGGAAAACTCCAAAATCAAACCCGGATGGTGACTCCGTTAGGCGCGAGTAGGATTCAATCCGAAAAGCGGCAGTTGCCTGCAACCAGCCTGGTGGCTACGCATATATTGGCCTTGCCTCCCCTGCGGGCTAAGCTAGGTTTATGTGTGTCTAAATATATTATTATTTCTAACTGTCTTCCCTTCTTTGTTTCTATTAATCTTTCTAACTATCTTAGATATCATCTTGTTTGTGTCAGCCGCCAAACGATTCGTCATGTTCTGGCTGGGAGCTTTAGGGTCACTACGTTTTGTCATCTCTATATGTGTTATTATGTCGATGGGATGGGCGTCGTTAGCATTGGTCTGCAACCCATCTAGGAGAAGGAAAACTCCAAAATCAAACCCGGATGGTGACTCCGTTAGGCGCGAGTAGGATTCAATCCGAAAAGCGGCAGTTGCCTGCAACCAGCCTGGTGGCTACGCATATATTGGCCTTGCCTCTCCTGCGGGCTAAGCTAGGTTTATGTGTGTCTAAATATATTATTATTTCTAACTGTCTTCCCTTCTTTGTTTCTATTAATCTTCCTAACTATCTTAGATATCATCTTGTTTGTGTCAGCCGCCAAACGATTCGTCATGTTCTGGCTGGGAGCTTTAGGGTCACTACTTTTTGTCATCTCTATATGTGTTATTATGTCGGTGGGATGGGCGTCGTTAGCATTGGTCTGCAACCCATCTAGGAGAAGGAAAACTCCAAAATCAAACCCGGATGGTGACTCCGTTAGGCGCGAGTAGGATTCAATCCGAAAAGCGGCAGTTGCCTGCAACCAGCCTGGTGGCTACGCATATATTGGCCTTGCCTCTCCTGCGGGCTAAGCTAGGTTTATGTGTGTCTAAATATATTATTATTTCTAACTGTCTTCCCTTCTTTGTTTCTATTAATCTTCCTAACTATCTTAGATATCATCTTGTTTGTGTCAGCCGCCAAACGATTCGTCATGTTCTGGCTGGGAGCTTTAGGGTCACTACGTTTTGTCATCTCTATATGTGTTATTATGTCGATGGGATGGGCGTCGTTAGCATTGGTCTGCAACCCATCTAGGAGAAGGAAAACTCCAAAATCAAACCCGGATGGTGACTCCGTTAGGCGCGAGTAGGATTCAATCCGAAAAGCGGCAGTTGCCTGCAACCAGCCTGGTGGCTACGCATATATTGGCCTTGCCTCTCCTGCGGGCTAAGCTAGGTTTATGTGTGTCTAAATATATTATTATTTCTAACTGTCTTCCCTTCTTTGTTTCTATTAATCTTCCTAACTATCTTAGATATCATCTTGTTTGTGTCAGCCGCCAAACGATTCGTCATGTTCTGGCTGGGAGCTTTAGGGTCACTACTTTTTGTCATCTCTATATGTGTTATTATGTCGGTGGGATGGGCGTCGTTAGCATTGGTCTGCAACCCATCTAGGAGAAGGAAAACTCCAAAATCAAACCCGGATGGTGACTCCGTTAGGCGCGAGTAGGATTCAATCCGAAAAGCGGCAGTTGCCTGCAACCAGCCTGGTGGCTACGCATATATTGGCCTTGCCTCCCCTGCGGGCTAAGCTAGGTTTATGTGTGTCTAAATATATTATTATTTCTAACTGTCTTCCCTTCTTTGTTTCTATTAATCTTTCTAACTATCTTAGATATCATCTTGTTTGTGTCAGCCGCCAAACGATTCGTCATGTTCTGGCTGGGAGCTTTAGGGTCACTACGTTTTGTCATCTCTATATGTGTTATTATGTCGATGGGATGGGCGTCGTTAGCATTGGTCTGCAACCCATCTAGGAGAAGGAAAACTCCAAAATCAAACCCGGATGGTGACTCCGTTAGGCGCGAGTAGGATTCAATCCGAAAAGCGGCAGTTGCCTGCAACCAGCCTGGTGGCTACGCATATATTGGCCTTGCCTCTCCTGCGGGCTAAGCTAGGTTTATGTGTGTCTAAATATATTATTATTTCTAACTGTCTTCCCTTCTTTGTTTCTATTAATCTTCCTAACTATCTTAGATATCATCTTGTTTGTGTCAGCCGCCAAACGATTCGTCATGTTCTGGCTGGGAGCTTTAGGGTCACTACTTTTTGTCATCTCTATATGTGTTATTATGTCGGTGGGATGGGCGTCGTTAGCATTGGTCTGCAACCCATCTAGGAGAAGGAAAACTCCAAAATCAAACCCGGATGGTGACTCCGTTAGGCGCGAGTAGGATTCAATCCGAAAAGCGGCAGTTGCCTGCAACCAGCCTGGTGGCTACGCATATATTGGCCTTGCCTCTCCTGCGGGCTAAGCTAGGTTTATGTGTGTCTAAATATATTATTATTTCTAACTGTCTTCCCTTCTTTGTTTCTATTAATCTTCCTAACTATCTTAGATATCATCTTGTTTGTGTCAGCCGCCAAACGATTCGTCATGTTCTGGCTGGGAGCTTTAGGGTCACTACGTTTTGTCATCTCTATATGTGTTATTATGTCGGTGGGATGGGCGTCGTTAGCATTGGTCTGCAACCCATCTAGGAGAAGGAAAACTCCAAAATCAAACCCGGATGGTGACTCCGTTAGGCGCGAGTAGGATTCCATCCGAAAAGCGGCAGTTGCCTGCAACC
>OZ010680.1:3665483-3707137 GCA_963932265.1 Thymelicus lineola
ATGTTCTGGCTGGGAGCTTTAGGGTCACTACGTTTTGTCATCTCTATATGTGTTATTATGTCGATGGGATGGGCGTCGTTAGCATTGGTCTGCAACCCATCTAGGAGAAGGAAAACTCCAAAATCAAACCCGGATGGTGACTCCGTTAGGCGCGAGTAGGATTCAATCCGAAAAGCGGCAGTTGCCTGCAACCAGCCTGGTGGCTACGCATATATTGGCCTTGCCTCTCCTGCGGGCTAAGCTAGGTTTATGTGTGTCTAAATATATTATTATTTCTAACTGTCTTCCCTTCTTTGTTTCTATTAATCTTCCTAACTATCTTAGATATCATCTTGTTTGTGTCAGCCGCCAAACGATTCGTCATGTTCTGGCTGGGAGCTTTAGGGTCACTACTTTTTGTCATCTCTATATGTGTTATTATGTCGGTGGGATGGGCGTCGTTAGCATTGGTCTGCAACCCATCTAGGAGAAGGAAAACTCCAAAATCAAACCCGGATGGTGACTCCGTTAGGCGCGAGTAGGATTCAATCCGAAAAGCGGCAGTTGCCTGCAACCAGCCTGGTGGCTACGCATATATTGGCCTTGCCTCTCCTGCGGGCTAAGCTAGGTTTATGTGTGTCTAAATATATTATTATTTCTAACTGTCTTCCCTTCTTTGTTTCTATTAATCTTCCTAACTATCTTAGATATCATCTTGTTTGTGTCAGCCGCCAAACGATTCGTCATGTTCTGGCTGGGAGCTTTAGGGTCACTACGTTTTGTCATCTCTATATGTGTTATTATGTCGGTGGGATGGGCGTCGTTAGCATTGGTCTGCAACCCATCTAGGAGAAGGAAAACTCCAAAATCAAACCCGGATGGTGACTCCGTTAGGCGCGAGTAGGATTCCATCCGAAAAGCGGCAGTTGCCTGCAACCATCCTGGTGGCTACGCATATATTGGCCTTGCCTCTCCTGCGGGCTAAGCTAGGTTTATGTGTGTCTAAATATATTATTATTTCTAACTGTCTTCCCTTCTTTGTTTCTATTAATCTTTCTTACTATCTTAGATATCATCTTGTTTGTGTCAGCCGCCAAACGATTCGTCATGTTCTGGCTGGGAGCTTTAGGGTCACTACGTTTTGTCATTTCTATATGTGTTATTATGTCGGTGGGATGGGCGTCGTTAGCATTGGTCTGCAACCCATCTAGGAGAAGGAAAACTCCAAAATCAAACCCGGATGGTGACTCCGTTAGGCGCAAGTAGGATCCAATCCGAAAAGCGGCAGTTGCCTGCAACCAGCCTGGTGGCTACGCATATATTGGCCTTGCCTCTCCTGCGGGCTAAGCTAGGTTTATGTGTGTCTAAATTTATTATTATTTCTAACTGTCTTCCCTTCTTTGTTTCTATTAATCTTCCTAACTATCTTAGATATCATCTTGTTTGTGTCAGCCGCCAAACGATTCGTCATGTTCTGGCTGGGAGCTTTAGGGTCACTACGTTTTGTCATCTCTATATGTGTTATTATGTCGGTGGGATGGGCGTCGTTAGCATTGGTCTGCAACCCATCTAGGAGAAGGAAAACTCCAAAATCAAACCCGGATGGTGACTCCGTTAGGCGCGAGTAGGATCCAATCCGAAAAGCGGCAGTTGCCTGCAACCAGCCTGGTGGCTACGCATATATTGGCCTTGCCTCTCCCGCGGGCTAAGCTAGGTTTATGTGTGTCTAAATATATTATTATTTCTAACTGTCTTCCCTTCTTTGTTTCTATTAATCTTCCTAACTATCTTAGATATCATCTTGTTTGTGTCAGCCGCCAAACGATTCGTCATGTTCTGGCTGGGAGCTTTAGGGTCACTACGTTTTGTCATCTCTATATGTGTTATTATGTCGGTGGGATGGGCGTCGTTAGCATTGGTCTGCAACCCATCTAGGAGAAGGAAAACTCCAAAATCAAACCCGGATGGTGACTCCGTTAGGCGCGAGTAGGATCCAATCCGAAAAGCGGCAGTTGCCTGCAACGAACCTGGTGGTTACGTACGTATTGGCTTTGCCTATCCTGCGGGCTAAACTAGGTTTATGTGTGTCTAAATATATTAATGTTTCTAATTGTCTTCCCTTCTTTCTGCGTATTAATCTTTCTATCTTAGATACCTCAATTTTACTTTGCAAGGTGTATGTATTTCACAGAAAATCAACAAGTAATACTTATGATATTATTTCTATAAGATAGTGGTGAACTTGTGTGTATTAGGTATGTATATATTTTGTCAACTTAGATTAGTGGTAGAGCTTTGCGTAAGGATTATTATTATCATCAAATATTGAATTGAGCCCAAATATTTCAACGATAATATTATCTTTACGTGACGCGTATCTTGCATGCACCACCATATTGTTTGTGTCAGCCGCCAAGTGATTCGTCATGTTCCGGCTGGAAGCTAGGGGATCAATTCTTTTTATCCTGAACCCCAAGCAGAATAGAGATTCTATCTTGGCCGGCAGCGCATCAGTAATGCCTATGGTGTTGTTGCTGCCATATGACTGTTTTATGGTGCTATTTAGTCTTAAAAACTTAACTTAAAAACGGATAATGACAGGATGATTTATAGTTATTTATTTTGTTGCTTATTACGCCGCATGCGCAGGTCCCGCATGCTGCCTGACGACTGAGTCTACCTAATAAATTCGTACTTCTTCTAATTCTTACTGCTAAATAAAAAAGTCGTGTACGAGTATTAGTGTAGTTGTATAGTTATATTAATTGTGTGTTTTTAAAGTATTTTTGTATTTTTATATTTTTATATTTTTATAAAAAAATACTAATAAATCTACATCTTTGAATTTCAGTACATTAAATATGAATTTGTAAACTAAGTATAGTTAAAAAATATTTATTTATTAATTGATAAAATATTAATTGAAATAAGTAGATCTATCTAGGAAATGTTTTAAAAGTATTACTAGGTAGTTTTCTGTGAAATACGCAGATCGTGCAAAATTAAATCGAAGTGTCAAGATAGTTAGGAATATGAATTTTTAGCGTGCAGAGGCTTAACATAATTTTTTTTATGTCTCTATCTATTTTTCATAGCCCTAAGTGATAAGGGTTGTCCACCCCTAACATTTATTTTTTTAGACATAAATTTATATTAATTTATAATAATTAGTCTCAACATCCCATTATAGTGATGGAACTCTAACTTGAATGAGGAGAATAATCGAAGGCAAGTTTTTAACGAGGAACTTGTTGGATTTTCTGTAAATATTTTATGTAATATTTATATCACGGTATGGTTATAGTGGTAGGTACCTATTTGTTATTTTTAAAAAGCAACTATGAACTATAATAATGTAAGGCTTTTTAAGTCTTGTTTTGCATTAAATTAATAATCGCGGACGAATTTGTGAGATGTATTGTTGTATAGGAAAGTAATACTCATTTATTTATCGCTATAGAATAACACTATAATTTATTATACCCCGAAGTTAACTTTATGTAATAAATTATAGTGACTGAACATTCACTTTTCAGAAATATATTAATATTTATAAAAATACCTAAATTAAAAAATGAGGCTAAGTTTGAAATTATTTCTTGGTGTTTTTTAAAAAAAATCAAAAAAATAATTATCACACATCGAAAAAAAAAATAAAAAAACTTTAAAACAAAATAAAATAAATCATTGTAAGTATTGCATTGAATTTGTTAAATATTTTGTCTGTGAATTTGATCTAGATGTAGGGTATTGATGTATGTAATAGACAAGAAACAGAAGGTATATAATAATCACTATTATTAACAAAAATTCATGCTTAAAAGTCTATATAATACAATCTCTACTATTCTTTCATTATATTATTTATGCATGTTTAAAACTGTATATAGGTTTATACTATTCTATGTGTTGTGTATCAATGTCCATAAATGTTAGATTAGTACCAAATTGTGATTTGATTTTAATTCCTTACATTTAATGTAGTCGTAGTAGTGAGTAGTCCGTGGCTCGCGACTGTCACACTGGCGGTTTGCGAGCGTTTTGAAAGCGGAACGGGCGCGCAGCGAACACGCCGCGGCGGGTGCGCAGCGAAGACGTCGCAGATGCGCGGCGAATTCACCGCGGACACCCTTTTGTTGTGTACGTTCAGAGAGTGTATTGTACACTGCCATCACGCCACGTACAAGCGTCGAAGACGCTGCGTATTCGCTTCACGTCTGCGACTTCGCTGCGCACACGCGGCGTGTTCGCTGCGCGCCCGTTCCGCTTTCAAAACGCTCGCAAACCGCCAGTGTGATAAGGCTCTAAGACTTTACAAACGAAGCACTAATTTCACGAAATAAGATATTTATTAGAAAGACCTAAAATAATAATAAGGCTAAGTTTTTAAAGTACATCTTGGTGTCTTTTTTTTAAAAAAAAACAAAAAGATAAATATCACACATCGCAAAAAATGTCAAAAAACTTTAAAAGATAATAAAATAAATAATTGTAAGTATTGCATTGAATTTGTTAAATATTTTGTCTCTGAAGAATTTGATCTAGATGTAGGTATTAATGCGTAGGTAATAGATAAGTAGCTAACAGAATGTATATAATAATCACTAATATTAACAAAAGTTCATGCTTAAAACTACTTATGGCTTCGACCCATTAAGGGCCCACTACTGGGCACGAGTAGAGACTCGTCGAGAGGAGAGCCTCTTGAGGTAATTTAAAGAGGCCTAGAGCATACTCCACCACGCTGCTCCAGTGCGGATTGGTGGAGGGGTTAGTAGCCAACCCGAGTGTCGGAAGTTTTCAAACCGCCCGAGGGCCCCCACATGGCTTAACGATTGTTAACTTATGATAACAACCGGGACTGACGGCTTTTACATGCCTTCCGAAGCACGGAAACGCTCAAGAATTATTGCCACTAGCGGTCACCCATCCAACTACCGACCGCGCCCGCTGTTGCTTAACTTTGTCGATTGCTTAGGATCGACGCAAGCCGCTAGGCTATGAGCGCTTCAACTACTTATAATTATCTACTATTCATTTATTATAATATATGTTTAAAACTGTTTAAATACTATTCTATGTGTTGTGTATCAATGTCCATAAATGTTAGATTAGTACCAAATTGTGATTTGATTTTAATTCCTTACATTAATGTAGTCGTAGTAGTGAGTAGTCCGCGGCTCGCGGCTTTTCAAACTAATCACTCTAATTTCGCGAAATAAGATATTTATTAAAAATACCTAAAAAAAATAGTAAGGCTAAGTATTTAAATTATTGCTTGATGTTTTTTTAAAAAAATCAAAAAGATAATTATCACACCGAAAAATAAAAACACTTTATAACATAATAAAATAAATCATTGTATTGAATTTGTGAAATATTTTGTCTGTGAAAAATTTGATCTAGATGTAGGTAGGTATTGATGCGTAGGTAATAGACAAGTAACAGAATGTATATAATAATCACTATTATTAACAAAAAATCATGTTTAAAACTATAATATCTATACTATTAATTTATTATAATACATGTTTAAAACTGTTTAAATACTATACTATGTGTTGAGTATTAATGTCAATAAATGTTAATAAGGCTAAGTTTTTAAAGTATTTCTTGGTGTTTTTTTTCAAACAAAAAGATAAATATCACACATCGCAACAAATAGCAAAAAACTTTAAAATATAATGAAATAAATCATTGTAAGTATTGCATTGAATTTGTTAAATATTTTGTCTCTGAAAAATTTGATCTAGATGTAGGGTATTGATGTATGTAATAGACAAGTAACAGAATGTATATAATAATCACTATTATTAACAAAATATCATGTTTAAAACTGTATATAATATCTACTATTCATTTATTATAATACATGTTTAAAACTGTTTAAATACTATTCTATGTGTTGTGTATCAATGTCAATAAATGTTAGATTAGTACCAAACTGTGATTTGATTTTAATTCCTTACATCACAGTAGTGAGTAGTCCGCGGCTTGCGACTGTGACTTTACAAACGAATTCTAATTTCGCTACGGATTTCAAAAACAGGTTTATTTCTCACATCCTCAATAAGATCCCCAACTGGTGGGGATTTACATATTTGCCCCTAAGAACCTACCAGCTAAATAAGCAAATTCTAGTGGAGACTTCTGGAAATATGTGGAGGTTGTGGAACCGAAAATTTGTTGTAAAGAAAAGCTAAAACAATGTATCTTTGCCGTTGGACAACAGAACTGTCGTCTCCATAAATATATACGCGATATAGGTCGCGGTCAATTTAGATACAAATTGCTGCAAAAGACCAGGTATTTCCACAAAAGTATTTCCCGTCGTCCGTAAAGGAAAGGGCGCAACTAATTGGGCCTGTCGCCGCGCTCACAAAAGCAGTTACCTACATATTTAAACAGTAATTATGACAATCATTGTATCAAATCAAACTCAGTGAATTGACCTAGAAATATTTAGTGTCCTTAATTGAGTACAAAAAAAATGGAAAAGGTCAGTAGTTTAGTCATAATATTGAAAAAAAATTGAAAAAGGGGTAACTTGGAGATTTTTTTATCCAGTGAATTTCATTTGATCTTGTAACTTAGAGTGACTTTAATGAATACCTAGCCTTAACATTACGGTTATCGGATTATTCCGTTCAATCTTTCTAGACCCCAAAGCCGCGTTTCGCAATTAGTGTTGCTAATTTCTATGGGCGACGATTATTTAGCTGGTGGGGACTGGGGATATCATGAAAAAAATTTACATATCCCCATCAGTAGGATCTTCTTGGTGAGGATTTCAGGAATGAATCCCATTACTTAATCCACAATACTAAGGGATTTTCTGAGTGCCTATATACATACTTATATAGGCATTGTAAAACGAAGTAGGCAAAACTTTACATATTAATGTTTTTGGTGCATTAATAACTTGCCTTATTAGTAAATGTTGATCAAATCCAAAGCTGCATCCAATAGCTGCATTAGAACCAATAGCTGCATTAAAACCATTTTTCCTATCGTACAAGTAAGAAGATCCTGTGGCTTAACTCGGCAATTCAAGGAGCGCCGGAGCTTTTCAGGGATTTTAAAGGATTTGACTATGGCATAAAATATACCTTCTGGCCTAAGGCAGAAGAGCTCGTCAACGTTCAAAACCACAGTTACTAAATGCGCATTCAAATATATTTATCCGCTGGCTAGCTTTATCCATCTAAATTGACTCAGCCGCCAAACGTCTTGTCGTGTTCCGGCTGTGGACTTGAGAGCCAGTTATACCTATCTTCTTTGCGACGTATCGGAGTGATGCGTATTGTGTAACAGATGTCTACGGGCGACAATGGCCACTTACCATCACGTGGCTCGTAAATAATAACGCTTCACCCGCATAGCCCCACACTAGGATTCCTTGTGTCGTGGGTGCCATGGACAACACACAAGACAAGGACACTTTGTATGTTCATTTGTCGGCTAGTTATAGTATAAAAAAATTGTGTTCCTAATGCTGGCCATACACGATCAAGTATACTTGTCAAATTTGAAGCGGACTTGATGTGGCATCAAGTAAACTTGACTTGCTATCTAGCTATATAGCTATCTCATGCAAACTGGATGCCGCATCAAGTCAAATCGCAAATTTCACAAGTATACTTGATCGTGTATGGCCAGCTTACGTCGATGTCAATGCTGAGTGTGGTGACCGCGGTCACCTCATCACGTACCTATTATTTGGTGCCAATGGTGACACTTCTTCGCGTGATGGCTGGCTACGTGCTGGGACTGCGTGAATCTTGCATCTTGCTTTGGAGCGGATTTGGTGGTAAATCAATTTATGCCCTTTCTAAAAAATACTACAAAATTCACCGATGAGAAGATATATTATATCATTATTATTCATTTATTTATCCTTCATTGACCACAATAAAAATATCACTGTACGATTGGCGAGCTTTGCTCAAAGCATTCTAATATATCAGCTAACCATTTTATAAAAGAGAAATGCGCGAAAGGCGCTTTATAAAATACGTAATTATATGCCTACATAAGAATACACAAATAATACACACATAATGGCTTCATTTTAGTCAGCAATTTTATTTTAAATAGGTATTCACTCGATACAAAAGGCGACACGAAGCGAATTCAATTAAATTAATGTGCATACGTGAAAATGGGTCTTAATGAACAATTCATAGGTCAAATACGAGTAAGTGAATACTTAAGGTGTATGTAGGAATTTTACAATAAAAAATTCAACTCATATTTTTCTTGATATTTCTTTAAACCTTTAAATTAAGGTACTATGTTGTTTGAAAGAAATTGATCCTTATGAATGACCGTTTGGGTTCGTATCATATAATACAGGATATTTTTTTCACATTTCACCGCTTCGATTCCCGGCTCAAGCAGATGAATTTTCAAAAATCTTTGAATGCATTTTTACTTATTTTTGAAAATAATGGAATGTTTATTTCAGTAAAATTTGCCATCATCATTATTTAGGGTACTTTTTCTCCAACTACTGTCGTTTTTTCTATGCAGGTACGTTCGGAATTTCATCAATCGTCAAGAGGTGCACTTTGCTGTACAAAGGAAAAGAAACCAAGTTAGTTAAAAGGCAATATCTTTTGTGTCACGGATGTTACGGAACACTCGCCAGTAGGGAGCTCAATACTTCCTTTGTCAAGTATAATAAACGAAAAGCAATATCCAAAGCAAGGCTATAAATAAAATATCACTCAAATTGAGATAATAATTATCACATATTTATCTATACTAATAATAAAAAGAGGAAAGATTTGACTGTTTGCATTGAATTGGCTCCGAAATTACCGAACCGATTTGAAAAATTCTTTCACTGTTGGGAAGCTATATTATCCCCGGGTGACATAGCATCCAATGGTGTATGATTCATCTTGATTGGACATGGGTACCAAAATGGCCATCCAGTTTTGACAAGTATACTTGATCGCTTAAGCTTGAAAAAAACCTATTTAAAAATGTAAATCAAAGCAATCAAAGCTAAATCAGTATTACAGTTAGCTCTTATACAATTTTTTTTCACTATTTTTCTCGAAGCGAAGCGAGGGCGATTTCCTAGTAACATATACATACATACCTGCGACCGACAAAACACTTTTATCTAACACATAAGCCTACTCCATCCAGGAATCAAATACAGGAATCTTAGTCAGCAGAGTCGCTAACTGGTTTTCATCATGACTGAGGGTCGTCATCATAACTTATTTTTCCAAGTTTTTCTGTGTGCGTGAGTTGTGTTTTATACCACATATGCAGTTGTATTTAGTTATTATATTTATTTATCTTGGGAAAAATAGTATGAAGAATACACAAACTCCTGTTAGCGTTCACACAGTCAGCAAAAGTATGCAGTGCACTACGACCTATAATATCATAAACGACTTTCATAAACGTTCGTTTGTGATATTATTATTAGGTCTCTAACTGTGAAATAAAAAATAAAAAATTGTAGTATTTTTTTATTTTAGATTAGGAAATCGCCCTCGCTTCGCTTTGGGAAAAATAGTAAAAAATATATATAATATAGCCTATGTCACTCGGGGATAGTGTAGCTTCCCAACAGTGAAAGAATTTTCCAAATCGTAGTTTCGGAACCTATTCAATGCAAACAAACAATCAAATCTTTCCTCTTTATAATACTAGTATAGAAAGATAATCAAAGTACTGGTCCAAATTATTTATGTATATAATTTTTCCATTTTGGTGGCAGATTGTTTATCCCTTTACTGTAGAAGTCTGCGGGACGGAGGCGATGAAGTCTCTCAGGTGTTGAACTTTTTCCCACTTAAAAAATTGTCTAAACTTTGAAAAAAGTAGAAATCAGTTGGCGCAAGGTCCGGTGAGTACGATGGGTGACGGAGAGCTTTCAGCTGTAACTCTTGTAGCTTTGCGATGGTCTGTCATGAAGTGTAAGCTCGCGCGTTGTCGTGGAAAAGCAATGGGGAAGAGCGATTGACCAGTCTTGGTCGTTGAATTGCGAGCTTCTCCATCCATAGATTCTGTGTTACGAATTACAAACATACCGGAAAAAGTTTGATTTTATAAATTTTCATCCCAATCTCCTTATAAATTTTCATACCCCGGGATTAAATATGAAAATCGATTCGAAAGGAGTTAAACTCCAAAAAATATGTGCTGTAAATCTCAATGAACATTTTCAACGAAAATTGGTTTGAAAAATATAATAGTCAGCAGTTTTTGAGATATAGCACATTTTCAAAAACCCCAAATAAAACTTTGTCATTTTTACAAACACTATGAAAAAAAGTTATTTTTTGCTGGCAAAAAATGCTAATGGTATTATGGCTCTTGCTACTACGGAACCGTTCATGGGCCAGTCCGAATCGCACTTAGCCTGTATTATACCTCTTACTTACTTATTCATGATCTATTTTGTATATGGCATATTATAAAGCAAAGCAACAACCCATAATTGTCCCACTGCTGGGCTCGGGGTCTCCTCTCACAATGTGAGGGGTACAGGCCATAGTCTACCACGCTGGCCAAGTGCGGATTGGTAGACTTCACACACCTTTGAGAACATTATGGAGAACTCTCAGGTGTGCACGTTTCCTCACGATGTTTTCCTTCACCGAAGCAAGTGATAATAAACTTGTAATACGCACATAATATTTGAAAATTAGAGGTGTGTGCCAGGATTCGAACCCGGGCCCCCGCGTTCGGGAGACCAACGTTCTAACCACTAGGCTATCACTGCTACTATGGCATATTATAATCATTGGTTATTGCTCAAGAACCTTACAGAGTAACGGATAAAGCGTTATGTCTCTTGTTATCGAGGTCGCGAGGTTCACAGAGTTCAGTAGCCCTAAGTTATTACCGAAGATAATCTTGTTTTGAATACTCTCAAGGGTCAATCAGCGTCAGAAAATGTTTTGTCCTCCATGTCGACAGTGACTACATCTATCTATACAATAAGTAATAAAACTCAACTGTCTGTCTGTTTGTCTGTCCGGGCATCACATGAAAACCCTTGAAGGGATTTCGATGAAAATTGGGTGAAGTTGGTACTAATATTCCGGGTTATTCAGGAAAATTAAAAGATTTCTCTGGGAAACGGGATGAAGGTTTATATGGAATATTTTTAAAACATCCACCGATTTGCTTCAAATTTGCGATAAATGGTACTTGTTTAAATTGTTGGAATAACAGAACATTTCACTATTTATTAAATGTTCTGTGGTTGGAATACCTACACATTTTTGAGTTTTTCTAAATTTTAAAAGAAAATAAATTCACCCCTTTTTAAATTTTCTTCTGCAAGAGGTTAAGGTAAAACATAATTTCTTTTCAGCAGCACAAAAATATTAAGTATTGTTTAGAATGGCAATGAATATGTTTAATGCAATTGCTGATAAACTTAAGAATTACCTTTTTATTAGAATTAAGAGACGATACTTGTAAAAGTAAGACCAAACAAAATGAAAGGTCTTATGATAACTTACAGCTTCACATAAGACAAGTTGAAGAAAGTTGAATGACAAACTATTAGTAAAGTTTTATATTTTCCTTCCGTTGACAATATGATATCGGGAAATGGAGAAGGCTTCTAACCATGCTGTTCTGATGCCGATTGGTCAAACCCACGTTACCTACTATTGGTAAAAAAATTGTCCTCAGGTTTTATTCAGGATAAGAAGGCCTATGTTATGTGATGCATACCAAAGCATAACAAAGTGATAGTGAAAATGAAATGTGCTAGAATGAGAGAGATCCTTTGGAATAATGAAAAGTACCCCGCAATGCAAATGGTTTGGGGTGCGTATACAACGTACATTTCGTCCAAAAAAGCGTTGGCGCCATATTCTCCCTGTATCATAAACACCATAATACGGGTGTGAACAGACTATTTCCGTATGGCAAGCATGTCGTTTTTGTTGAATGTCAATCGTCATATAGCCTTGCTCAACGCAGTGTTTCGGGTTACGAATTGTAACGGTGAAAGGCGGACGCCCGGTGGGGGCAGCGCGAGGTGCGCCAACGCAACCATGACAGTCAGTCGCGAGCGCATGTCCGAGTCTGATACGTTCAGGATCTTCTGCGCACGAAAATCAAATGGAAAACTTTTACTTTCGCGCGAAATATTAAAAAGTTCAAATACCCCTTTTCTCCCAGTGCGCTAGTGACGTGCGTGTGATACTAAGTAATATGAATTAGTGACAGTTTTTTTCCGGTTTTTCTTTTTAAAGAGACAGTTGCAAAATGCTTCTTAGTGTATGCCTTGTTATTTGGAGCGCTGCCTTCGCGCCGGCTCTTGCCCAAGGTGAGTCGAACAATGCAGTATCCAAAACCTTCCTTTATTACGCGAAAAACCTCAGAGCTTGTGAACGAGCGTTGGGGTTGTCGTATATATTGCATACAGTAGGTACCTAGTTAGCTACCTAAGTATTTAAATATTGTTAAGAGACTTCATTATGACATGCACTTTTACTGTCGCAATAATAGCGACACTGCCTGTAATTTCGTTTCAATTATTAAGTTGAACTGCACGTCGAAAAGGTCTCCAATTATTCACGTACATTTTATTCAAAGTCATTTTAAAGAAATTCAATTCTTTAATTTACTTTAAAATCGTTACACGTGGATTTTTGCTATAATTTGGAGACATATTACACTCGTGCATACACTAATATGGCTTCAACACATTAACGGCCCACTGCTGAACACGGGTCTCTTCTTGAGGATCTCGAGCATATATCATATATATATCCATACATATATATCCATACATATATACACACATACATATATACATACATACATACATACATACATACATACACCACGACGCAGCTCCATTGCGGATTCATGGATGGGTTAGTGGTCAGCAGCATAGGTAGGTAGGTATATTAATATAATCATATTTTATAATAAAGATGAGCTTTTATAAAAGATCGGCTATCCACTTGCATCGATTGATTTTATAGCAAAAGCTTTTGTATACACAGCATAAATGTGTATAGTTATATGTATAGAGCATGATAAAACATATCTTTCGTTTAAAATTAAAATAAGTTTACATCTCGATAAAAGATATTTTGGATTTACAATTATTCAACTTTCTCACGTAAAGATTGTACCTGTAAATTCAACGCGACAAATCTACTAATGCCTCTTAATATTGAATTTAACTGTCAATTGTGTTTATTGTACGTACAAGTTGACCAGCGGCAATGAGAAAGTGGAAAACGAGGTCTTTACCTCGAAGTGGTCCGAAGCCGCTCAAGCCAAGTCGCGGTTCCTATTTTATTTGATAGTGGGCGAATAGAATCATTCAAAATATTGTAATAATGTTATAAGATAATAACAAATCTTTGATTATACATGATTATATCTTTGATTATATATGATTCAACTTCCATGTTGAAACAGCTTATCTGAACACACATTTTAATGTCACTAATTAGCCCTTTTAATAAACCGATCTCGGCTTAAGAGCATCTAAGATCTTATAAAATATAATAATTATTACATGCGATATATTTCAACATTTCAAATAAAATCTTGAAGAAAAGGTCATAAGATCAGTTTATGATACAGGCCTCAGAAATTTTTACGTCAGTATGAGCAAAATTAGATAAGTTAAAGTAAAATCCTCTCATAAGTCATCTTAACGTTGCACATTTCCTAGAAACAACAAAAAAATTTACGCACATGTGCGTAAAACGGACTACAAGATGACACTCGATGTTTTTGAATCGACCCACTCTATTGTTTTTTGCAAAGCGCAAAAACATTTCGAGACAGTTTTGGCTATTTATGGATGGCAAGCAACGTTATCCTAAGAATATTGTTAATACATAGTTAAATAAATAGGCAGTGAAAACAAGCTTTGTTAAGAAATTAATGGTGTTTCCGTTCTGTGATAAAATTTGATTCAAGTCACGGACTTAAAATTAGGTCCGTGATTCAAGTATTTATAAATCAGTAGTATTGATAATAACATATTATATTGACAAGAGTATATTATAAAATATTTCATTTTGCAACTTTAACAAACACTAAGAAAAAAACAAATAGTTCTCGGTGTGATATTATCTTCATAGATTCAATTTACCAGCTAATAGAAACATTTTAAAATTTTAAATTGCCATGGTAACACTGTCACTATTAGGTATTTACTGCACATAAGTACTTAAAAAGTAATATTATTATAAAATTATTTAAGTATTACTAAAATTATATTTGTTTCTTGTAAAAAAAACCAAACAAATAATAATAGCTATACTATAAATAGTAACAAATAATTCCAATAAAATCTATTTCAAAACGAAACCTACAAGAAACATTGAAAACCGACCGAACGCAGGGTGCAGTCTTTTCTCAGAACAGGGAAGCATTCTCCATCACGCTGAACTAAGAAACATTATTAAGTCAATATTCTCCAGGATCGCTCCCACACAAACAATACAATATTGTTCTCATATAATTCTGATAAAGACATTAAGTACCCTCAAAGGGGTGCACTAGAGCAATATTACATTTCAAACAATACTATGATCCGTATTACGTCTATTCCTAGATTCGAATTTATTACCCATTGAAGCATATTGTGTTTTCCGAAGCTGAACAATATCTATTATTGGATTATTGATTTACTGTCCGAGTAATTTGCAACAGAACTTGCCTGTTCCCTGAAGTCCTATTGTCACGTTTGCGCCCACTACATGAGCTCACCACCAAATATTTCCCTTCACATCTAATGATATTTAAAACTTCATGCCCTTACAAATCGACCAAAAAATCTGTTCCGAAAAGAGCTACAACACACACACGTTTATCTTTTGTTACACTACACCAATCACACTACAATAATTCACGAAGGCATTTTAACGTTGTATGTCAAATCACAAGCATTTCTGTCTTTTGTCTTGTAATGACAGAGCGACTACGAGCAGACGAGGTCAATTGACTGCTCTAACGATTTTCATCTTAGGCGCGCTACCTCTTTTTTACTTATAATATCATTGTTCACATCCCTAGTCATAAGTCATTACTTTTGGAACGAAGTTCCTTATCGCGCGTTGTGAAAGGGGGCTAGACGGAAAATTACGACACTTTTTGATTTTACGAATGACGACACTTTTTTTGAAGTGATTCAGATAGTTTTACAGAAATGGCGCTGTACAACAAAACAATACTTAAATCGAAAGGAACTTCGTTCCATCCGGGTATCCCTTGACACCTCTCATGTTTTTATTTAATCTCTTTGTACTAACCCATCATTATCCTTAAGTCATAGTTTATCTGCTAACCTTAAGACTTTATTTATTAGTAAATAAACATTCTTACCAATATCCCGTCCTATTCCCAAACCATACAGGTAGGTAAAGATCCTTGTCCAAAACCCTCATTCTATTTCCAATTCCATAAACATCTTCCGCTGTATCTTTTGTTAAAATAATCTATATTTATAATTCTATTTGTTGTATCAAAAATAAAAATGTGTTTAGTTTTTAAAAAGCAAATTTTATTATTTTCCAAGTAACACACAAATGTCAAGTAACTTTTTCACGATCGTATTTTGACCGCAGACAGGTTTTAAATGAACCTCTGATTCTGGTTTTCTAGTTTCACCCTCCCATTGCTTCTCTCAATAATTGAACTGTCTAAATGTCTGCGTTGCGTTAGCTATTTTAGTTTTAGTTGCCTAAAACCACCTTCGTATGAAATGAATTGATTGGATTCGGTTTGGGGCACAACAGTTGGATGGTTTCAAAGTCCACAAAAGATATAAAAATACGAATAATTATATTTTTAATCATTTAAAATTGTAGAATCCTGATTGATTAATTATATTTCTTCTTCTATTTAACCTTTATTGTCCACAACAAAATATCACAGCACAAATGGCGAGATTAATGTTGAACGCCAGCTATCCATTGGCCAACGTATTATAGAAATGCACGAAAAGCGGTTTAGAAAAGTAAGTTGGTACACAAATACGTATATAGTAAATACATAAATAGCTATAAATATACTTATAAGTTCACATAAAACTACATAGACGTACTAATATTACATAACTGCTAAGAAAATATCCTTAGTTACATTGATGACAACCTTGTAGATGAGACCTGAGGGTCTTTTTAAAAGTAAGTTTACCAGGGTCTTCTGATTCTATCTGGAAGTGCATTCCAAAAACGGGCCCCTTAGACAGTGAAAGAATTGGAGATAAAACCAGATCGATGCAGCGGGTTAGAGAGATTCGGTTGAGCAAAGCAGCTGATCATGGGAAAAACAAAGAAATTGGATTTTAGATTTTAAATATACTAAAGAATGGGGATCAAAAATAATACAGAAGAGAGTAAACAAAGTAACAGCCAGTTAAGCTTGGAGAGACTTATGCACTCTCTATATATCTTTATGCACTATTTTACTTCCAGATTTCTCAATGTGGGTTTCATAAAATTGTCCTCCGCATGTTTTTCGGTCGCCAACGCGTTGGCCTTTAAGTTGGATGTTGCTGATGTTTATGAGCAACGGTATCCGGTATAACCATTAGATGGATTATCAGCTTGTTTGTCGACACCCTACAAAAAACAAGAAGTTGAAAAAAAGGACTGAAAAACTTATGTACTCGGAACAACAAAGAAACATAAAAGTAGCGTAACAATTTTATTAATATAACGTACAATTTGAAATGAAGACATTAGTATAACGAGGTGTTATGCATGAAAGGTTCTACATCCGACATTTGGTTTCTTGTAGCCACTAGCACAGCAGTATAGTGAGTAACAAACGCCTTTTACAACAATAATATATACAACGCCTTTTACAACAGTAATATACCACAGTCGCAGACTTTTTCTGGCTCGCAAAATAACAATACGAGTGTACACGCAATCAAAAAATTCATAAGTTTGTCTATTAAACTTTCTTTGAAATCTAGAGTTACAAGCAATAAACCTGGACTGTTTAAGGTATAATACCTATTATGTAGTATTTTCTAAGTTACCTGCTGATTGCCAACTTGCCAGTTAAGAAATTTTAATTATGTATTGCATGATTTAAATATCGATCGTACGATTTCTTCTTAACGGGAAAATAGGAAAAACAACTTAATAACACTGATAAAATAAGAGGAAGTGGTTCAAATTAGGCTTGCAAGCTCTGACCAAACAAACAACAAACAGGGCAACCTAAATAAAACCATTTAAAATACGTAAATTTTACTTAGTAGAAATACGTTTACTTATTTAGTGACCTATTTCCATTTTTCTAACAAGCAAAGTGCAATGAATGCAACAGTAATGAATTGTTTAATTCCCAGAAGCGTTTAGCTAAAATGGATACATACAAAAATTATGAAAAAGCTGATTCGCGGTGTGCCTGGTTAAACGTAGGTACCTTGTGAAGTTTATTTATTTATTTATTAACAAAAAAACTGATTACAGTTTTTTGCAGTGAGTATCCATAAAATCTGCATGAGGATAAGTAGCGTTGTGTATAACAATAAGCGAAATGCTTTTCTGTGTTGACAAATTCGAATCGAGTGATGGGGAGTGATGTATTTCACTAACGACGTAGCGTAAGCCATCTTCCGAGGTGGCTGAGCCAAGAAGGAGAATTAAGATTTTTTTCTGTCTTTTACCTTTGAACGATGTTGTAGTAGTTTAAAAGAAATAATATATTTTTATTATTTTCACAATAACTATTCAGCATATACTACAGCATCTTCACAATAACAATCAATCAAAGTGCAATTACCAATAATTAAAATTTGGCGTAAAAAACGCCTGTCAGGATTCTGCGCTTTTCCGTTTTAGTATTTAATAAATTATATTAATTTTACTAGTTTACTTGTTACTAGTTTTGAGTTGCAAATTTTTTTTAGTCCGCTTAAAGTCAATGTTCCAATTCAGATAATGTCAATTGCTTAATGGTCAATCAAATTCTCTGAAATCAATTAGCAACAGTTTCAGCGTAGATTTAATTGGTTCTTCTTTATATAACTGATCGTCATTGCGGGTGCGTTATATTCGGAAACATTTAACTTTTCAATAAATTTACCGCCTACGGTTGTTTTCAATTCAATTTTCTGTCTATCCATGAAAACTTCTGAAACTTGAGTTGGCCACCAATCCCTTTACCAATCCGTACTGGAGGAAAGTGGTGGAGTAAGCTTTAGACCTCTTCAAGAGGAGAAACTCGTGCTCAGTTGTTGGCAATTAATGGGTTGAAACCAATGACGTCTGATTGGTGGTTCTGTAATCAAGATTGATGGTAATGATTATTGTCACTGTTTACCTCCCAGCTAGTAATTTAATTTTATGTCAGTCTGTTTACAGCCAGAGCTATACCGTAACATTTTCACTTTCATGAGGTTAATTAAAAAGTAAAGTATCTATCGATCAGCGGACGCGGTATCGCGTGTGCGTGCGCATGATTGCTTTCACTTATCCCTTCCTTGTGTGTGTCCCCTTCGCTTGTGTACGCGGCCTACTTAAACAAATTACTGAACGATATACCATACCGGTTCCTTCGGTTGGTTGGTCGTACGATCGCAATGCGAGGATAAACATTACTTTTATCATCGCCGTCATCATCTACAAAACCACTGCCAAACTTATCACTTTATTAGCTCTTTTCAGTAGCTTTTGTGTGAAAAAGTACCAAACATCGATACATCCTCATAAATAAACAACAACAACAACAAAATCCTTCTTCTATTGGTCTTATTCTTCTACTGGAATTCTTCTGAAATATGAAATAGGAAATTTTAATTACATAAGAATTCTTGGCTCTTTCTTTTCGTCTTACATAATAACGAAATTGGCTATTTAATTTCTTGTACCTAATTCTATTTGTATCACCGCATAGGCACTTATACCTTTTTTACTTATACCATTGTAATACAATTTTTGCATAATGCACATAATTTTATCAACGTGATTTTGTGTAAAATAAATTTAGGAATATTACATAAAAAGAAAGTGTTACAACTGACTCATGATTGGCAATGATAGAGATATCGAGGTATACCAGTCTGTCTATTAGGATAGGAAATAATATAACAACACAAACAGGCCGGTAAAGTACGAATGTCAGAGCGGTGAGAGTGAACGAAACGTGAACCATGAAAGCCAATGCCATTATAGGACATCTAACTACAGAGTTCCGACGCCAGATATTTTATAGTGTTCGCTTTGCGTGCTATTCACACAGCATAATTAGTTCATTGATTCACACATACCGCGTGTTAAATAGCGCCAAACCTTCAGAATACATTTTATAGACGAGACTTAAATCGTAAACAAACTTTTTATGGCAATATTAATATAAATAATTATTGGTGAACGGAAATTAGTTTTGGCATTAAATACTTATTTATCTTTAACTTATTATCATTTTGTACCAATTTTAAATTACAAATAAGGATAAAAAGACAGTGTAAGTTTATTTATATGTATATTATGTAATTGACTGTATTAATTGGCGGATATAGTATAATGTATATTTAATTACTTAGTTCTAGCTATTGTTCTCAAGTAAGTGACGTTTGTCTTTTTTTGAGAATAAAGATTCTATAAACATAAGTTTGTTTACTAAATAGGACGCGTCGTAAAAACGGAATAAACCTAACTACCGACCACGTCAGACAATGTTCGACTGTGTTTCTGCTAGTTCGCGTGCTATTCACACATACCGGGTGCAACAAGCGTCAAACCTTTTATAAACGTTACACTTTCCTTTTACACTATTTCATTGTGCATAAGATCAATTTCAACATAACTAATTAAACACCTTTTAAAACGGATCCAAAGTATGAACATTACGAGTATAACCCCTAATCGTAATGAAACAAAAGAAAATATTGTAATACATTTATTTAAAACTAAAATACGCTTAACGCTTGGCGTTGTGTTTCGGGACACCCTGTATAAACCTAACAGTATAACAAACATAATGTAGCCTATAGGTACGTGAAAACTAGCCAAATCAAATGTAGAGCTTGAATTATATGTTCTTGTGAATAAAATAATAGGATTTTCTACACAGATTCCATCCATCCAGATCCATTCAGATCTCCATTATTTTTTTTGAACTTGGCTCTCATTTTACATTTATGTTTTTGATGAGATACCTATACGTTACTAGTATGCGTTTCAGTCGCAGACGATACATTATAGCTTCCTCAGATTCTTCACAATTAAGGCATCAGTAAACGGATGGGCAGCTTATTTGTACATAAATGTCGAAACAAGGACTTACCTATGTCGAATGACCATAATGTCAAAATAATAGTAAACTACTTATATCTCTTAAAATGACCTATTAGTAAATGATTGCTAGTTCAATTGTTATTTTATATCGCAACTAAATATCGCCTCTATAGCAATATGTAAGACTTAATTGAAGTTGTAAACTCCGAAACGATTGGTGTAATTTGCTTCGCAATATTATTGCGGAACTGTTTTATCGACGCCATTATGTTTTTTTTTTATTTCACACCGGTTACAGCACTGAATACTGAGAGACATGATATGATGCGTAATATTAAATCCTGTCAAATACCAAACTATTGTCATGGGTAACTCACGACAATGCCTATCACGTTCAGAAATGAAAGAATTGTTGGCATCAAATAATACTGTCTTTTTACATAAATAAGGAGTATTCATTTGTACCTATCTACTCAGTGTTCAAATTGCTTACATTATTATTAGTTTGAAAAATAAATCCCTGGCGTTTCGTTTTTTAATTAGCGTCCACCCTATTAGATCATCTCAAAGTCCCTGATTTCCAGGCCTTTGCCCCCAGAGGTGTTCCAAGCTGAAATGAAGCTATGAGAAAGTAAGCTGATTTATAAGATTTCTTTTAAATAGAACAATGTTTTTTCAAATGCTAGAAGGTAGTAATAATACAAAACACAGCTAAAGAATGTACTTAATTATTTAATGAATAAAAAAGTAATCTTCATGCCTACAGAGAGAAGAGATCATATGGAATAACTAACGGTTCACGCCCACATACGACAGACAAAAAAGGTTTTGAGTGTCTCAAAACAAAGATAATGTCAGTTGTATGAAAACGTTCTTAAAAGCTTTTAGAATTGTATGTTATATGTAAGGTATACACGAATTTAAAACAAACAAACATTAAAAGCTACTTTTTATATTATCTATTCATATTATTTTAATACCTTACTTATCTTGTAACTTTATCATGCAGATTTTTACATAATTAATGAAAAATTACTCCCAATCTGTACTATATTAAAATCTAATGTGATTTAATATCAACATAAATATTACACTTTGTGAATTAAATTTAGAATGTAAAAAGAGAATTTATACAATTCCACGTAGCGCTCATAGCCCGGCGACTTGCGTCGATCCTAAGTGATTGACAAAGTTAAGAAACAGCGGGCGCGGTCGGTAGTTGGATGGGTGACCGCTAGTGGAAAAAAAATTCTTGAGCGTTTCCGTGCTTTGGAGGGCACGTAAAGCGGTCGGTCCCGGTTGTTATCATAAGATAACAGTCGTTAAGCCATGTCGGAGGCCCTTGGGTGGTTTGAAAACTTTCGACACTCGGGTTGGCCACTAACCCCTCCACCAATCCGCACTGGAGCAGCGTGGTGGAGTATGCGCTAGGCCTCTTCAAGAGGAGAGACCCGTGCCCAGTAGTGGGCTACGTGTGAATTAGTCAACAAAGGTTTTATTGTACAGCTTTCCTATAAAATAGCTATTAAAATTGTTCTCACTTCTTTGCAGTTGAACACTCGGAGAAAAAGCCATTGGACAAATAAATTTTAACATCTACCAATTTGTCCACACCGGGCAATTTCATTAATTGAATGAATATGTGCCGCGGAGAATCGTTTAACTTAAACACGATAACGTGTGAAATTCTGTATACGAAGTTATTATATGAGCCTGCGCCCACCTCACGGAAAGAAATATAGTAAACTAGCTGACCCGGCGAACTTCGTATCACTTAACAATCATATTAAAAAATAAGGGTTGATCGTAGAAGGGTGAAAATTGAGGATTGTATGTATTTTTGTATGTTGTATCATAAAAAAATAGAAATTAAAAATTTTGTCTAAAAAATAAAAAATAAAATTTAGGGGTGGACTACCCCTAACATTTAGGGGGATGAAAAATAGATGTTGACCGATTCTCATAGATACCGGATAAGCACAAAAAATTTCATCAAAATCGGTCAAGCCGTTTCGGAGGAGTATGGCAACGAAAACTGTGACACGAGAATTTTATATAGGGTAAAAGCCGGATAGTTCCCCCACTTTTCAAATAAGCTCTATTATATGAAAATATGCAATTACTAAGAATAATGCAACATGTATATCAAAACATAGGTCTTTTATCTTTTATATTAGCCTGTTTTTGTAAACATAATTAATATTGGTTTTGAGTAAATCACGTTTTATTTGACCTCTCAAAAAGCGGATACTTGCCTACTGTGGCGGATACTAGCCTAACGTTAAAAATGCTTCGGGGGATACTTGCCTCGTGCAAGGATAGAGGCCTCAATATGATTTTTTTAGACAGAAACAATCAATTTAAGTACTTGGTCTTTTTTATTTACTGAGATTCTTTATTAAGTAAAAATTACAATATAATAGAACGTAAAAAATAGTGTTGTTTTCTCATTTTAAACTATAAAAATAAAACAAAAATAGCCTGGAAACTTAAAAGTTACGTAAGTTATTAGTAAAATTACTATTATTTATCGCAAAGAGAACAATAATGCCTGTAATGTTAGTGGTAATATTTTGGAATGAATGAATAAATAATATGGCAATCTTTGGCAGTAGCATTATTTTACACCAAATGCTAGGATTTTCACTTTTCAACATTTCGGATGTTGCAATAATGTTGAAATAAAATGTTCAGTCACCCATTTATAAAAAAGATCTGAAGAAATATATGCCAATTTCTTTTGCATGTAAACTTTGGAAGAAGGCGGAAGACCCTCAGAACTGGTTCGTTGATTCCTTTTTGTTTTTTTAATTCTTCGAATGCTAGTACTAAACTATCTTCTGACCAGGTAATATGGCGCAGTATCACGCCTGATTTACACTTATACTTGCGAGGCATTTTGGTTAGATACCTAGAATAAACGCATGACAAACTTACCTAAGTAATTTATTAAAATAGGTTACAGCAATCATAATAAATGCTAGGATTAGGATAGGAAGATAGGTGGGCATACACAGTAGATATAACAAATAACGTCGGCCCCGAATGGGATTCCCACTCTGGACCCCTCATTCGGCAGGTACACTATGTACCTGCAGTAGCGCTGGGCGAGAGAGCCAATAAGTTGGAGACAACATCAAAAGAAAATATTTGACTAGCTTGTTAAAGAATTTATAGTTATATTATTACTTCTGCGGAAAATTTTCCCAAAGGCGACTATCCGCAAAAGTAAATGGGGCGGCTATCCTTTTTGATACGGATACTTGCCCTTTATATTTTCTAAGTAAATAGTAAGAAATTAACAGTAAAACGTATTAAATACTATAATTTAAACTATAATGCATCCATAGAAACAAGAAGTCGACTAAAACCCAATCAGTATTAAAAAATATTCAATAGAAATTACATACCAAAATAATTTCGTCGCCCGTCAAAGTTTCGTCTTGGAAGATATTTGCTCACACGGACAAAACGAATGCATATACTTTCACGGCTTACATGGCACTGAAGCCTGCGGGAGGGGCACTTCTTATTGTAGTAAAGTGTTAATGTCACCAACATTCCTAACATAGTGTATTCGAAACCGGGGCAAGTATCCCACTGAGGCAAGTATCCGGCTTTTACCTATTAGATAATTTGTATGAAAATAAAGTATTCCAATCTTATCTGTAAACACAAAAAATTTTATACGGATGAAAAAATCCAACCGGTATACCCCAGAATGGTTTTATATGAAAGGCAATAATGCGAAGATGGTTTGAGACCACTTAAGCAATGCATTAGGCACATTTTCGATTTTCAAATTTTTCCATACTTTTGCGAAGTAGCACACGCCAAGTATCCTCTAGCAATATGATATGAACATGCATTAATAATTACCATCGACATTATTATGAAAAATAATTAAACTTTTGGCATAAAATTTATACTACTTAATAAATGAATGATACCTCATTATTTTTAATTACCTTTAACTGAGTCGACACGTTAAATTAACTAGCAAAACCGGAACTGCAAGAAATCACACCGAAAATTGTCAACGTTAATTAAATTCACTCGAACAATGTAAACTGTAGGGCGTTCGCATGACAAACAATGCTTGGCTGGCACAATAACTTTACGAGACAAGTGTTTTAGTTTCTAGCTGCATTAAATTATACTCTAAAGTTTTAATAAATTATTATGTAAGTGTGAACAACTCGTGACGTAATCCACGAGACAGTTGTCATTCTCATCACAAGTCTTAATGGTTCCCACCTGGTCTCGGGTCTACTCTGTGGGCTTTGTGAGGGGGCATCACGCTGACCAAGATTGGCAGAGTAAACTACTTTGCAACAGCATATTACATAACAGTAATTAAGAGTATTTGTTGTTACCTACATATTTCAATGAGTCACCGAATAAAATAAGCTAATTGAAGACTAACAACATCATTAGGGTAGTTGCTAGGATTGTTATCTGTATGTTTTCTTTATTCATAAAGAGTTCTACCTTGTCATAAATCTTTCTATATCTTTCTTTCCTGGGCGACAACGCAGTGGTGATATCGGTGGTGTTGCTAAAATCCATGGGCGATGATTGCCACTTACATCAGGTGGATCGTCGTGGATGTTTCCATTAAAAATTTAAGTTTAAGAAAATATTAATGGCTTCATAAAACGTTCTACACCTATGTCACTACTATATTAATACTAAGTGTATTATGAGCCTACAATACACAATAGAGGTCAGTATCAAAGTGACATTTAATATACAGATATTGAATTAACCCAAGAACTAATATATTATATTATACTAATGTCGTTCACTGCATTAACCTAATTATTGTCAACACAGTCACGTCTTCAAATGTCATGAATTCAACATAACTATGTAATAGGTACGCCTGCCGATTATAGTTCATCAGAAGATTGTAATTAGGGTATGTGTAACATGAACTTTTCGGAGAAGTCCTTTACAGTGTAGGTTGCAAAACAATAAAATGCAATACAATCTCAATACTATACCAGTAAAATAACAAAAAAAAATTAAAAATATAATTTAAGGATAATTAGTTATTGCATTTTTCCAGGCATCGGGGTAGATATTAGTGGCAATTGATACATACATTACATAGAAATCGTAGTCTAAAGTCTCATGTAAAGGAGGTATGCTCAAAAAAGTTTACTTGCAATCAGAAGGAATTTTTGAAAATTCATAATATTCTAAAGGTGTAAAATATGGTGTAAAACTATTCCACGGACGAAACCGCACGTACTAGCTCGAAAAATTAAAATCTAAATAAATGCAAACACCAAGAGCGAAGAGATAATAATTATTGACCTTGGTTTTAGAAATGTATCCGAAAAGCATTTTTTGCCCGTCCGGGGAGCTAAACAAGATTCGGTTTCTAGTCTAGTGACTTGTATTATAACTGGTAGATGTTATGACCACAAAATAGCGAATAACCGTTACACTGTATCTTGGAGTGGAAATACTTTCTTATGTTCATGGATTACGTTGACACCATTTTTCGGTTACGACCAAGTTTTTATCGTTTAGTAGACAAGATATCTGCTATTTAATATCCAGAAGTTATTTAATAATAATCAAAAGTCATAGTAATATCATATCGTTAGGAAATATTTTTGGAGATAGTTCTGTATTGTATAGATACAGTTATGGAAAAGTAATAAAATTAAAAACGAAACGAAACGAAAATGAAACGAATTAATTTTAATAATATAAATACTTTAATGACAAATAACTATAAAGTTTATTACATATTTGAAACATTATGAAGCTAACTATTATAAAAGTATCAAACTATTACTCTGACTGAAGGTAAAGTTCAACAAAATAATTCAAACAACATTCCTATACTTGAATTACTACTATGTATCTTATGTTAAACGATGTTGATTTTCTGCGCTACATATGAACCAACATTCTGTTCTCCTGTCTTATTATGAGTATTTTATTATTTATTTTATTGTCCAGAATATCTAGTTTGGTATAATTATGTTCTTTCGGTAATTTTTTTTATGTATTTAATTTTTGAGTTCTTTATATTATTATCTATCCATTTATCCTCATTATTGTAATCTGCAGGTATACGAATTCACTTTGAAACAGTCTTTAATGATTTGAGTGTGTGATATGAATATTAATGAATTTTACATTATCAAACATATAAAAACTGTTGCAGATAGAATGAGAAAATTAATGTGGGTGTTTAAAAAGCTACGGGGTATTGCAAATGAAAGTGTCCTTATAACTACCTATAAAGCCCTTGTGAAATCGGTTCTTGGCTACTGTATTCCCGTATGGGGTGGAGCTGCTAAAACGTTTTTACTTACTTTAGAAAGAACTCAAAGAGCTTTACTACAAGTAATGTTTAATAAACCAATACGTTTCCCATCATTTACACTGCATAATACGTATAAGTTACTTACTACTCGCCAGATCTACATTTTAAGCTGTTTAATGAGAACTCACCGGACACTTCCATATCAATATTATAATACACACAAACGTAGAATTCCCTCCATCTGCCAATTACCGCGATGTGATTCAAAATTTAAACAGAAACAATATTTGTTTATGTCTTCTTTCCTATACAATAGGTTTAATAAAAAACTAAATATATACCATCTAACTCGGTTTAAAGTAAAACAATTAATAACTAAACATCTAATGGAATTAAATTATGAGGAAACTGAGAGATGTGTCAATCTCTCTCAAATATAGCAGGTAAAATTTGTACACGCACATACAAACTCTCTCTCACACACACACACATACACACACACACACACACACACACACACAAACACACACACACACACGACACAAACACACATATTGCGAAATATCTATAATAATGTAAATGGTTGTATTTTGTTGATTAACACTGTATTTTGTCTCGGTGGATGAGCGGGGTACCTGTAACACAGGTGATGAACCAAGTACAGGGCCCTTGCGACATGTGAATGTAATGTGTTTATATCAATAAAATATTTTTGATTTTGATTTTTTTTTTTGAAATTCCTTAATACGAATGATTCCATCTATGTTTATTATAACCTCCTATGTACCTCGAACTGTACATGCAACTAAATACAATTCAGTTCCAACGTGTTCAGATTGAAATGGTATTACATACAACAGAAATGTTATTACTGTGTCTATGCTTGTCACGTATGTGGATAGGTCTGTTTACATTGTTTGTTTGTGGCACTCATATTGAATCTATATTGTGTGTGCCATCAGGAGGTCCGTTGCTTGTTGAAACTGTATGTTGTCTCTTTGTCTCAATTCAGTTGTTTTCGATGAAAATGACATGATTGTTGTTGTTGTTGGTAAAAGTTGGTATAGCTATAAAATATAAACAGTTATAAAAGATAAATTTATTATGAATACGCGATACATTTTTCCATTCAACCACATTATTATCTGCGGGTTAAGAGAGCTTTATTTGTTATTTCAAATTATTATAATTATTATTGAATTGAAATTATTAAAAACTTTAAATTATTATTAAAACATGAGAGGTGTCAAGGGACGCCCGGATGGAACGAAGTTCCTTTCGATTTAAGTTTTGTTGTACAGCGCCATCTCTGTAAAACTTACTGAATCACTTCAAAAAAAGTGTCGTCATTCGAAAAATCAAAAAGTGTCGTAATTTTCCGTCTAGCCCCCTTTCACAACGCGCGATAAGGAACTTCGTTCCAATAATTAAGCTACAAGTTTGATCATTCGCATTAACATTATCGTGCAAAGAGAACCTGTGTTTTCCTATGTGGCAACTTGGCGAGGCTCCCAACTATTATAACAGATGTCCGTCGGGCGAACCTTGCATGTGCTACGAGTTTCGACTTAAGTTATATTTTGTTGGAAGTCCTCCTCATCAAGGCTTTAATAATATTATTTGCATTTCATATCATGTTAGGATGTCCTATTGTAACGACGCGTCGCCGTGGTCCTATAAACCGGTCGGTTACAATAAACCTTATATTATGTATTTTCTGTATAAGTAGATAACAACCAGTTGACCTCAGTGTGCTTGGAAGTGAGTCAGTGTTTCTAAATTCAGGGTCTTTATTAATAATTATTTTAGAACCAAAATTAATGAATTATAGTCACTCATTTAGATTATTTTATGTTCAGTTATCTATTAATTTACCTATTTTTTTTTAAATAATCTGTTGAAATTACAGTCGTCCGCTCTAATATATGAGACACCTTATTTTGTTGAACCGCTAACGTAAATCTAGCTGACTTAAGAATATTTATTAACTAAAAACAAGTACATACATAATATTAATAATCGCAAATGTAAATAGAACCAGTATAAATCTCGGAACTGATATGGTATGAACAACTTATAATCTTAAGACAAAATGCCCGACGACCGTGGTAAGTGAACGAAGGTCGACCACTCCACGAGTGGCTATTTCGTGACATGTGCTTGACAAGCGCGACTCCAACAAAACTCGGCTCCGCCCTATGCAGAGCAGAATCACTCAACGAAACTGACAAAAACAAATAATGCTATAATAATAATGCTATATTATATTATATGTATATATTGTATTTATTTGTATATATCTTAATTAACATATATATGTTTTATTTATGTACCTTCTTATCTACATAGTTTGTTTTATCTTTTGTTTTAAATATTAATTCGTAAACTTTTTACTGTTTGCACCTCTACCTACGCATTTCTTGAACGACTGTGTCCTCTACCCTTAGGTTGTCTGGTAGAAATCGCTATTTCAGCGATAAGACCGCCTATTGTGTCTAATAATACTAAAATTGTAATATTTTATGTACTTCTAGTGTGCACAATAAAGAATATTGTATTGTATTGTATTGTAATGGTGGTTTTAAAATCAAATAGGAAATGAAAAAACATTGAGTGCAGTTCACTTGCGATTGAAGTGAAACCTTCATTACAAGTACGTAGAATACTCGGATGAGAACAAGTATTATAAATATTAGAACAGTGAAATGGAGATAGATATCTATGCTCCCTTTTCAACAACTTTACACTGCCTTTTCTCTCGCTCCGACTCACACTCATAAGCATAATCTACAACGCAGTAGACAAGAGTACGAAGACTAAGAAGCACCACAGACAAAATACGAAGATACCGTGAACTCTGTATTTACGTATGTCCGTGCTGTATATTGTATCCTATCCTATCTCATCATGGACGTCTATCTTTGTCACTTTTTAGCAACGCTCGTTTCATTTCGCAAGGTCAAAGAAATTTTCAGTACAAAAATAAAAATGAAACACGTGTATTCACAATCACTTCTCACCGATCAATACCAATTTACCTATTGATAATACATTCTAAGTGGCGTCGCGGCGTCGCGCGTCGTGTACTTTGATAGATTTGCCCTTCACCGCGCTGCAAAGTCTGCATAATTCAATGTTAATGAGAGTTCGTGTAGACTGTAGAACTGTAGACACGAAAACAGTGGTTACTACAACAGCGTTTGATGACAAATATAAAATTGGACATTTGTATGAAAATTTTAAAATATAATTTTGGTATTTTTTTTACTTTTACTAATCAAAGTATTGGCCCAAATTATCTACATAATTTTGCCATTTTGATGAAAGTTTGTTTATCCATTCACTGTAGAAGTCTGCCGGATGGGAGGTGGTGAAGTCAGTGAAAGCGTTTTGTACTGCCTCTCGGGTATTGAACTTTTTCCCACTTAAAAAAATGTCTAAATTTTGAAAAAATTAGAAATATGTTGGGACAAGGTTCGGTGAGTACGGTGGGTGACGGAGAGCTTACCGTTGTAACTCTTGTAGCTTTGCGGTCGTCTGTCGTAAAGTGTGAGCTCGCGCGTTGTAGTGGGGAAGCAATGGGGAAGAGTGATTGATCAGTCTTGGTTTTTGAATCTCGAGCTTCTCCATCATTGTTTGCAATTCTTGGCAATTGACATCTAACGTCACTGTTGTGCTATTCGGTAAGAAGCTGTGATATACATGTACGGAACTGGTCCACCAGACAGTCATCATCATTTTCCTATGAGTAATCTTTTTTTAGCGCACTAATTAGGTGCTGTACCACCCACTGAAACAAATGTTTATTGTTGTCGTACAAAATCCACTTTTGATCGCAGGTAACAACAATTCCATTTAGAATTCCCTCGTTTCTATACCGATTCAGTACAGACGCGCAAGTCTCGCTGTTGGTCGCTTAATCTTTCCTATTTGACGCAAGTACTTCAATATTGTTTTAACATTAAATCCAAAGCCCGCAGCACTCAGTCGTAGATTCAGTTCCACTATTGCCTATTGTCGTTCTCGATAGTGGCTCGATAGTGAATGAACCAATAACTCATTTCGAATATTTTCCGAATTTTTAGTTTATTCATAGCGCCAAAAACTACCACAATTTCATAAAAACAAAACACTATCTAAAAACAAATGACTGAATTTGAAATTAAAATAACCCACACGCCAAATAACACAAACACAGACAATTGAATCTGAAAATGCTAGTTATAATATCTCCAATTTCATAGGTAAAGACTTATTATAATGTAAGTTTTAAGTAATCGTTATCGTTGAAAGTGAGAAACTCAAAGAACTTTTGAAGACGTTATTATTAGCGACGACGTTGAAATCTTTTGACTTGGGGAACAGAAGCTTTTACATTGTTTGGAGTTGATTGTTTAGTGCAGAATAAGTGTGGAACAATGCTGCGTAGAATTTAATTAGTTTCCGTACAATATCATGAAATAAAATGAACTAAACATTTAAATGAAGAGAGAGATATTACAAACGTAGTACCTGACTGCAATTTCAAGTAAGTTAAACAGCATTGTCTGATTTATTCAAATTACGAGTAACAGAACATAATTTAATTCAATGTTAGTATTTATGTGGAGTATGTTGATTCCGTTATGATTCAATTTAATCACATTTTATATAGATTGTAGACTTATGAAGTAGCTAGAGCTGTTTAAAGTATTTGTTTCTTGGTTTAGTTTTATATCTTATGTTGCAGCTGATGTTCTGAATAGCCAATTAGGATAGCAGGCAAAACAATAAATTCTATCAGACACTACTATTTCTAGGTAGTTTATCTTATTCACCTATTTCTTACTTCGCCACCTTACTGCACGGAATTAATCGTCTATTCCGTTTATTAGTGTCTCGTAGTATTCGTAGGTACTTCATTGTATTTTTATTTGACTTAAAAAATGATTTTATGTTAAGCCCTTATTTTTTGTGTTTACATTGTCTTTATTTCAATATAACTTTGTGGATGTTTTGGATGTTAAAATTATATTTGGAAAATCAGAGATGCATGAATTGTAATCGATTAGGTATCTTTTAAAATGATTGAAGGGAGTTTATGGCAGATATTACATAATCTAAGTTAATCTAAGTTAAAATTGATGTTCGTTACTCAAGAAGCGTTAAATTAAAATGTGTTATTTATTAATACAACAGAAACTAGTACAACATTTGTGAAGGCTGTCTGGTGGACCTTGTTCTCTTACCTTTACCATGTTAGAGGATAATATCTTTTAAATATAAATATTACGGTATGCTGTTCTTAGCCAATGAGAATCAAGGCTCAGTTGATAATATGTTATGCCTCTCTAATGTGATAACATACCTCTCTTTGTCTTAAAACATGAAAAGAAAATTTTGTCATCTTTGTTCACACGGTGCGCGCATACCTACTAAGTTTATAATTTTAAATGCCTAACTAAAGTTTATATTTAGAACAAGTACAATACACTGCCAACAACAGCTACAACAGCTACAATATAAATAATATATTTATCAAAATCGCTGAATGTATACCTATAATATTTAAGGATCAATTCACGGAAAGGAAAAGGAAAATCACGTTAAAGATACATATATTACCGTGACTAAGGTTTCAATATATAACAAAGTACTCTGTGGACTAATACAATTAAACAGACCAGTATTAATACTTATTTGACTTGTGTTTTAAAAAGATTATTTCAAAGGAATATTAAATACGTAATTTGCGTATAACTAATTACGTATTGTATGTTGATAGCCGATGTTATCAGAAGGCTAACATGTAATGTATCGCAGCTAACAACACCCTGCTAACAACGGAAGTTCGACCCATATGACGTCACGTCATTTTTGTTGAAGATAACAGGGTTCCGTAACATAATTATGTATTTGATTTCAGCGGTGATCGTACAAAGTATTTAGGTGTTCTATGTGGAAATAAAAATGTGGCATAGTGCGGAAGTTTGACAGTTTGCTGAAGTCAAATCAAATTATGAAATCACACTGCAATCCTTTTAGATTATTTATTAACACCTGCTTCGAAAGATTGGAGCGTGACCATGTCTTTCATAAAAGTCGTGATGTTTTATAAAGACCTAATAGGGTATTGCGTGTGGTTCACGCCGCGCTGTTACCGAAGCGATCTCGGTTGTTGCAATAGCCTTACCAATTGGACACTTATCGTATGAATCGTGCCTTGTATAAACTATTTCTTGTGCAACGCGAAACATAGCCAAATATTGTGACCACTTATTGATTCTAATGTTATTCCTCTCACGTTAGTTTAACTTACTTCAGTTACGTCAATCGTAAACAGTTTATCGAGTTAAGCAACGCGGATGCACTCAGAAGTTGATTTCAGAAGGCACTAGATGTGCTCGATCCCCTTTGCTATATTTAGATAGCAATTAGTTGGGCTAGGGCCCCTCGGAGGGATTATATTGGTAATAATGATAGAGTCAGCCGCGTCTCGTCGTGTTCCGGCTGGGGACTTGAGAGTCAGTTCTTTCATTATTTATCTTCTCTGTTTCTTGGCCGGCAACATATCTGTGATGCCTTTAGTGTCCCTGATGTCCATGGGCAACGACGGCCACATAACATCAGGTAGATCATCATTGTCAGGTGGCTGGTCAGCTAGGAATTTGCACTTAAGAGTTTTCCATTATATTCAAAAAGCTATGTGAAGTTTGTCATCTCGTATATGGCCATTTTGGTGGATAATGGTTCAGACTCTTCACTCTGAGAGTAGAACAGAGCCCAGCAGTTCAACCGTTAAATTGGTTGCGATGAGCTGAGTTAAACTACGTCTAGAACCTTCGGAGTTCGAACGTAGTATTCCCAAAGAATAACCGCAACATTTGGGTTGGCTACTAAAATTTCCACAAATTTGCACCATCATCGCAGCTTATAAATGTAAGCTAATGACCTTTATCTCTAAGGTCATAGTCTAATTCCGCACGGCCCTACATAGGATTGGAATCACCGATTGCCTACCGTACTTCGCATTAAATAAAAAGGTTGATCTATTCAAGATCTATTCATCTTTTCAAGATTTTTCTTTTCAAGATTGCTACAGTAAGTGCGTACTAAGCCGAGAAGCGTACTATGCAGCCTCAATTGCCTCTCTTTCCGATGTATTCACTGTGAAGGTAAATCCGATAAATCCAATTTGTATTTGAAAAACATGAAAATAGAAAATGCCAAGGTTATTTAGACAGGCGATAGTTTTAAATATTATTATTTATTTATTGTTTAAAATAATTAAACCACAGAAGACATAATATTACATATTAAACTTCAATTAATTAATGTATTATAATATAATAAATTGGAATTTAATTGATACATTATACTAGGTGTCCGGTATCTTATGGACCAACGGGATGTGGGTGATATCGGAATTCAAAAACTGGTCAATGACGGGGAGACTCCCCCCCCCCCCCCCGTAGGTCTACGAAAGGGGGGCTCGAGAAGAGGAGCACTCCGCCATTAAAAAAATACACGCCACTCAAATCGAAGTCAGTTTGGTTAAGTTCGTTACATGGCTGTTTTTATTTCAGGAAAAAAACGCGTATCAGTGTATGTATATCAGCCTAAAAAGAAGCCTAGTAAGTTTTTACCAGTATAACTAGCAATCAGATTCCTTCACTTAATGAACCACAAACAATTGGATGCCCTGCACTTGCGGCCAGCTTGCAGCGTCTTCCTTCGCGATACCGGCAATGCATGATGTTACGGAAATGCAATCATGTAGGTGACGTCATCAAGTACGTAACTCTAGTGCCCGTTTGCTGTGAAATGGTAACACTACCATAAATAACTTGGTAATGCAGGTTTCCTTATGACCTAACCATAACTTGATAACGAACTTTCAACGTGAGAGTATCCCGCTCTAGGATCATCGGTGATCATTTGACCTGCAGTAGAGTATTTTATCTCTCTATCTATCTCCGGCTTAAACCCGTTAAAGGCTCACTTTCGAACACGGGTCTCTCTTGAGGAGGCCTCACCATGCGGTGCGGATTGGATTTGCGGATTGATATCTCTGGACTTAAAGGTCCCATAGATGTGAAAAATCTATTAATTGAAATGTAATTATGTAATACCATCTATTCATTACAAAAAATATTGGATGAAGTTTTAAGTTCCAAAGGTCATTAAAAAATATGATACTCAATGTAGTCAAAATTTTCAATAGGTTTTTTAAAGTTTTTCTAACATACTTTAAAAACTAGCACATTAACGCACCTTTTTTAGTACATGCATTGATAAACCCGGATATTATGTACAAAACGACACCAAAATTATTGCTCTAAGTAGCAAAACTGGTGAGTTATTGCTGTTTGAATATGAGCCTTATGCAAGTTTCCATACTTCTTGCGTCCAGCTACCTGCTAAATTGATAAAAAAGACTGCCAAAAAAAGGTGTTTTTGTTGATAAAATTAGGTATATTTCATGCCCAATTGTCGCTGGATACACTGTATATAGATAACAACCGGGACTGAAGGCATTACGTGTCATCCGAAGCACGGAAACTCTCAAGAAATGTTTGCCACTAGCGGTCACCCATCCAACTACCGCCCGCGCCCGCTATTGTTTAACTTAGTCGATCACTTAGGATCGAACAAGCCGCCGGGCTATGAGTTACTAGATTCATTTAACTATACATTTTATAGATTTAAAATGGGTTAAATGCACACAATATGATCGGAAACTTCAAATAATTATGCCTGTTTTTTAGTGACGTAATCCAGATTACACAATCAAAAAGCATTATTTGGCAAAAAACTTCACATTAATTTGTTGAAATGGGACTTTAACAAGTTATTAGTGTTTTAATGGAAAGACTCGCTGCTAATTGAATTCGTCGATTTACTTTCATTTTCGGAGTTTTAAAGATAAAAGCTTTTCCAATTGACACTTTCAAATGCTCTTTGCATCATTTGCATGAGACGCAATTATTCCCGCGTTCTCATGCAATCATCTAGTAATCTGGAGTAACTACTTGAAACTGTCAGAAGATTATAAATGATAATCTAAACCTATTTTAAGTGATTACATTATTAGTATTATTACATTAAACTAGTGGGACTTAGTGACACGTAGTCGTTTCACTAACATGAATTTTGAAAAACAAGTACATACCTATTACAATTTTAATCAAACATTAAATTTTTCATATTATGTTAATTAAAATAAATATGAATCAAGTATTATTGTAAACAATAAATAAATTATGTTGCGCATTAAAATCTAGTTTATCCAAGTTCATATTATCAAGTTCATGATATTTTGTATCATGTTATCTAATTATAATACAAAGAATAAAACATTTCAGTGATTTGCTTTTATAAAAAACACGGCCAGAGGGAAATTAAAATTTTCAACACAATGTTTAAGTTACAGAATAGAAGACACGTAATATTTCTAGATTCGCTCCCTTTTTGTTACTGATATAGAATGTATGTATCTGTAGTCAATTATATTATGTCTTCTGTCTCTCCACCAATCCGCACTGGAGCAGCGTGGCGGAGTATGCACTAGGCCTCCTCAAGAGGAGAGACCCGTGCCCAGTATTATAATTGGGCCATTAATAGGTTGAAGCCATGTCTTCTGTGGTATAGTCAAGAGTTCTTCTATTTTCGTGTTCCATACTATTTATTAAAAGCTCTGTTGTAGGTCGCTCGACTTTGTACACAATTAAAAGCAGTATCTAAATCATAAAAAAATATTTCAGCTGGAATTATTTTCCAATAAACATTTCTTTTCTAATTTAATGAAACATTCTCATGTTCATTTATTATAAAAGCTGCATCTATAAAACCACAACAGAATCCCAGTTCGAATCTCTAAGATTTTTCTCAAACGACTGGGAAGCATTCAACAACAAAGGAACAGAGAAAACAAAGGGATCTTGGATATCAAGCAAGACGTCGGACTTGTGAATGCTATTGAAAAAGATAAAGATAAATAGGAAACTTAAAGTTGTTTGCAGCGTTAAGCTTAGGTAAAGAGTATTGGTACTATGGATTGAATTGAAATGACGCTTTTTGCACCGTTTATATTGAGTGTGTAATAATATAATAACATAATGACTTGAAATAACGTTCATAGGATTTCCATATGGTATAAAAACAACCTTATTTCATGTGATCTAATGTTTATTTCATATAATGTTATACTAGCTGATCCAGCGAGCTTCGTATCGCCTAAAAATCAATGAATGTACTTTGCTGTTACTTTTAACTTTTATAGTTTAAATTATAATACTTATTAAATACCTACTGTAGTTTTTGTATGTTGTGACGTCACAAAGCTGTAATTGAGACAAAGTTCCAACGCATTACCAACTCGCGCAGCATATAGGGTAAAAGCCGGATACTTGCCTCAGTGGGATACTTGCCCCGGTTTCGAATACACTATGTTAGGGATGTTGGCGACATTAACACTTTACTACAATAAGAAGTGCCCCTCCCGCAGGCTTCAGTGCCATGTAAGCCGTGAGAGTATATGCATTCGTTTTGTCCGTGTGAGCAAATATCTTCCAAGACGAAACTTTGACGGGCGACGAAATTATTTTGGTATGTAATTTCTATTGAATATTTTTTAATCCTGATTGGGTTTTCGTCGACTTCTTGTTTCTATGGATGCATTATAGTTTAAATTATGGTATTTAATACGTTTTACTGTTAATTTCTTACTATTTACTTAGAAAATGTAAAGGGCAAGTATCCGTATCAAAAAGGATAGTCGCCCCATTTACTTTTGCGGATAGTCGCCTTTGGGAAAATTATCCGCAAAAGTAATAATATAACTATAAATTCTTTAACAAGCTAGTCAAATATTTTCTTTTGATGTTGTCTCCAACTTACTGGCTCTCTCGCCCAGCGCTACTGCAGGTACATAGTGTACCTGCCGAATGAGGGGTCCAGAGTGTGAATCCCATTCGGGGCCGACGTTATTTGTTCCGTTGTTCCAAAGTTTAGGTACATGCAAAAGAAATCGGCATATATTTCTTCAGATCTTTTTTATAAATGGCTGACTGAACATTTTATTCCAACATTATTGCAACATCCGAAATGTTGAAAAGTGAAAAGCCTAGCATCTGGTGTAAAATAATGCTACTGCCAAAGATTACCATATTGTTCTCTTTGTGATAAATAATAGTAATTTTACTAATAACTTACGTAACTTTTAAGTTTCCAGGCTATAGTTTTGTTTTATTTTTATAGTTTAAAATGAGAAAACAACACTTTTTTACGTTCTGTTGTATTGTAATTTTTACTTCTCAGTAAATAAAAAAGAAAAAGTACTTAAATTGATAGTTTCTGTCTAAAAAAATCATATTGAGGCCTCTATCCTTGCACGAGGCAAGTATCCCCCGAAGCATTTTTAACGTTAGGCTAGTATCCGCCACAGTAGGCAAGTATCCGCTTTTTGAGAGGTCAAATAAAACATGATTTACTCAAAACCAATATTAATTATGTTTACAAAAATAGGCTTATATAAAAGATAAAAGACCTATGTTTTGATATACATGTTTCATTATTCTTAGTAATTGCATATTTTCATATAATAGAGCTTATTTGAAAAGTGGGGGAACTATCCGGCTTTTACCCTACATACTTATAGTAATAGCTAACTATTCTGTAATTAATTAGCTGTGAATCTTCGGTACAACAAAGACGTATTATGATTAATTGGATGCGCATAATATTGTATTCAGCGCATCACCGCCAACGCCCGTCTAGCTGAATTCCATACAGCAACGTTCATAGATCGCTCACTCTTAACACAACCGAATAGAGTTGTTTTGATCATTTCAACTATTTAAAGAATGTTAAACTTGAACTTGGCAAAACGCAGTAGGCGATCCAATGTAATCTGTCAGTTGTAAATTCTATTCTATAGAAATATCATTATTGTTTTATGTGTTTAGTTACAGTATAATAAACAGAGACATATCGCACCTTCCGTGGAAAACAGGCATAAGATGAAAATTGCAATTTTACAGGAGAGCAAAAAACAGTCAAAATATCAGTAAGTAGTCAAGGAATTTACATTAAGATTTCTTGCACAAAACCGTCAATATTAATGATAAAAATTTGAAAAAAATTGAGCATAATATGCAGCTTTTGTCCCTCTTTCCAATCACATTGATAACTAAAATTCAACGTAAGACGACTAATGCTTTTTTCTACTGAAGGTGCGATATTTTATAAAATAAAAGCCACCTGAAGCAGTAAGAATTGCCTTTTTACGTTGGATGGAACGAAGTTTTTAAATACTATAATACATATTATATATAATATTATAATAAAATATATTTCAGTTCCCATGTATTACAGATTTACATACACATACGTCTAATATTCTCGGATTAATAAGCCTGAAACATTTTTGCTCTAAAGCAAACAGTACCTAATTCATAGTAGTTACATAGTATGGTAGTAGTATACATATTTGTTAATTAAACGAAATGTTGGTTACGAGATATTGCGAGAGACAGAAAATATATTTTTCCATCCTAAAACTACTTTACGAAAGAAAACATACGCTCAGCGGTTTGGTGATTTTATTTAACATACACGAGTTTCTGTTTACATATTATAGTAAATGAAAAATATAATATTTATGCTTAATAAATGTTTCGGGACGTCAAAGGGAGTCATTTATTTATTTATTTATCTAATATGTACCTATTATCCAATGTAAATTGAACGTGCTTGTATCTGTCGGGAACATTTACAGCTATTAAAGTGCATAATAATTATAAAGTGGAGCTGGAAACGGAAGGCCAATTAAAAGTTTTCCGACGACACGATATACGATTTCAAAGCCAGCTAATATTCAAGAGTGTGTACCTATCGAAGAATTTAACGACAATAAGTTGAATCCATCAATACATAAATAAAACAGTAATTTTTGTCTGTTTGTCTGTGCGTTTGTTCCAGTTAATCTAAGGAACGGCTGATGTAATGCAGTAAGTTTGGATTAACATTTAGTGTTTGTTTGATTCAATCGGTTCACAAATTAATAAGTTATGTGTATTTAAAAATTTATCCATACATTTAGTTTTAGTGATTACTAAAAGGTTTACCTAAGTGAAGCGAGGGCAATAACTAGTAATTTAACATATGAATTGCGCTTTGTTTGTGACGTAAAAAAGTTAGTATAATAAAATGCAATAACTGGAAAAACCTTTAAATCTTAAGTCCTTAGTTAATTGCCTTATATACAAAAAAATATAATTATAATACACAATAGCTCGACCACGATGCATGCCGTGGTAACCTTTAATTAAGACTACATTAAGTTTTAAGTCTACCCTCTACCCATGACTTGGTTGTAATGATAATGTAATTGTCTTGTTGGTTACCCTAATAAAAAAAAAAAAAAAAAAATATATTTTGCGGGAATATTCGGGTTGTCGGATTGTCCTTGCAATGTCACGGTCGTAGCATTATGATAGAACACACGTGCATGCAAGATTCAAGTATTCTGGATAACGAAGGGCTTGAAAAGAGGAACTTGAGCGTAATCAAGGACAACCGAGTCAAAGCAATGCTATCTTACTGGCGCTGGTGCATCTCTTTGTGACGGATTAAGGTCGTAGCTGACTTATACGACACCGCTCCCATCCAACCAAAGTATGAGAATATAAACTTAAAATCGTGCTCTGTAGGTGCACTTTACAGTAACAACAAAAATTAGCAGCCCGCGCGCGGGAAGCAAGCTAACCGCAACCTTGCCACTCAATAGTTGTACCTACAGAGCACGATTTTAAGTTTATATTTGAATTCTCATACTTTGGTTGGGTGGGAGCGGTGTCGTATAAGTCAGCTACGACCTTTATACTTCGTTAGATAAAGGTGAAGAGTGAAGACATGTCAAATTTTACTAGACTCTTAAAAATCTGTAAGGCAACACTCTGTTCTGGTATAAAGTAAACTGGGGCATAATATGAAATATACATATGTAAAATGTTAGGTTGGTTTGTGTACCTACGCTTCAAAATCTGAAAAGTTCTTCAACGATTGAGCTCTCGACACAATATACTATACGCTTCAAGGATGGTTTTTATCTATACTAATAATAAAGAGGAAAGATTTGATTGTTTGCATTGAATAGGCTCCGAAACTACTGAACCGATTTGAAAAATTCTTACACTGTTGGAAAGCTACACTATCTCCGAGTAACATAGGCTATATTATATTTTCAAAAAAATTAGGGATCCTTAATAAAACTTCAGTATTGTAACCCAAGGTGTAAAAAATAAAGAAAACCGAAGCAAAGCGAGGGCGGTTACTCGTAATTTATAAGGATGGTTTTTATTTACGACTACAAACAGTTACTTTTACAGTCAACTTTGTGCCAGTAGCGCTATCTATCGGAAGCGAAGGGGACACGTGCTGTACAAGCCAGCAAAAGTAATAATAATCACTGAAATCATTCCTAAAGGAGGTATAAAGGGAGTAATTTATTAATAATATTATGACATTTCTGTTAGTATTTCTATTAGTCTTATCCATAATATTTTTCGCCGATTTTACCCTATTTTACGATAGTTTACCCTACTTCAAGAAGAGCGTTGCCTTTTCATTTTTTTTAAGTTTTTTAAAATTTTATTATGTATGTATTTCATTTACATTGGTTTTTCACCGTGCTAATAATAATAATAAATAAATAAATAATAAATAATTTACACCACGCACTAGAACTACTATTTGTAACGCAAACAAGCAATTAGTACACCGCACATAACTTTATTACATAGGTACATCCATTGAAATAGAGACCAAACTACGGGCGTAAAGTTGGAAATGCATCAAAAGCGCTTTTGATAGTTAGATTCGTAACTTGGAACTAAAATTTATAGAAATGTATTTATAGCATACCTAGATATGTGTGTGTTATAATATTGTACTGTTTAATCCATGAAGGAGCATGACATTTTGTGTCCTGAGTCTGCTGAGAGCACTTCCATTCCGCTGTACCTATCGTGTTCAGTGCAAATAGTGCAATTGAGTCGGGCCTTTTGATTGAAGTTTAGGCGTCGTGTACTACTATTAATTAAATAGTTATCATGGATTGAACGACGCATACCTACAAGTTAAAATATGATTTTACATAATTTGTGTGTGTATAGAGAAATAATTAC
>OZ010680.1:3707337-3882449 GCA_963932265.1 Thymelicus lineola
AGGTCACATTATGAGTGGTAGGTACATAATTTATTTTGCTAGCCATAAGCGGTTGTCACGCTCATAGCCCAGCGGCTTACGTCGATCCTAAGTGATCGACAAAGTTAAGTAACAGCGGGCGCGGTCGGTAGTTGGATGGGTGACCGCTAGTGGCAAAAAAAATCTTGAGCGTTTCCGTGCTTCGGAGGGCAAGCAAAGCCGTCGGTCCCGGTTGTTATCGTAAGCTAACAGTCGTTAAGCCATGTTGGGGGCCCTCGGGTGGTTTGAAAAACTTCCGACACTCGGGTTGGCCACTAACCCCTCCACCAATCCGCACTGGAGCAGCGTGGTGGAGAATGCTCTAGGCCTCTATAAGAGGAGAGACCCGTGTCCAGTAGTGGGTCATTAATAGGTTGAAGCCACAAACGGTTATCAAACTTCATTAATGACAAGATACAAGTTGGTATGACTAAAGCAGTTTACTGTCTCTATAGGTATCACGGGTCCCTGATTTTGCTCCATTTCAATTTGAATGAACGTGTTGGTTCCGCCCACACGCTAACTGTTAATGAATCGTTTAACAATGCTTACGAGTACCTAAAATTGCGCCATTTTAACGAGTTCATTGCTCTGTTATATGCAGTTGTATTCAATAACAATGTGACTTGTTATTATAGTGCGACTTAGAAAAACATACATATAAGTATATTCGTTCATTTTAAAAATCTGTCGTTATAAAATATAGTGATACTTTTCCCGTCATACAATAATAATATAATATTTATAAACTTTAGGTAGGTATATTATAAATAACACAACATCTATATTCATTATACATTATAATGCACGACGTCATTTACGAAAACTGCGGAGAGATGGGCTGTTCTATTTATTCAGCATCAGGCAGACTTACACAATACGTATATAATATGAGAGAAATATAGAATTATATCGTTCGTAGTTAATAGAAAGTAAATCAAATAGATATTAAACGTTTCGTCAATCCATTAAAGGACTTAATTACGTCACATGAATGCACATTTTAGCGAGTCCAGGCAGGAAGTGTGGCGTCGCTTTCAAACGTATAATACGTAGGCGAAGTCACGAACATGGCTTGCATTCAATATCTTCCAGTATTTACCAGGGACCTTGACATTTAATCTTCTTAATATATATAAATTACGTGTCACGTTGTTTGTCCGCGATGGACTCCTAAACTACTTAACCAATAGGGATGTTGACACTAATTATAAATTAATATAAATTGATGTCTAAAATATTAGTGGTAACATTTAAAGGCCTAAAATATGATTCTTTTATTGAAATCAATTACAATAAATTAAATATCATTAATTTAAAATGTTAAAAATTGTACTCATTGTCACGTGACCTCAAACGCCATTTTGAGAATATGACGTCATTGGAACAATTTTATATGGAAATTCAACAAACTTAGTAGACAGATAGTATTGAATATCGTTTAGTGACGTCACGTGACGTTTTTGGTGGGAAATTTGATAGTGATTTTTATTTATCAATTTTTGTTTTTATAATGAAGCTTATTATTTTTTATATATTTTTTTCGTGAATATTGAGGTTCTATCTATAAAATAAAATTGAATCCTAAAATTAGTCAACATCCCTATTTTAATAAAATTTGCACACCGTATGCTGTTTGATCCAACTTGAAAGAAAGCTTACATCTCAATTTATAGTCGCAGTATTATACATAATTACCGCGCGCGAATCTGCAACAGCTAGATTATTTATATTATTTACTCCATTATAAAGTGCCGTGGTAGTCCGGGTATATATATTTTGATTAAGAAAAGAAAGCACACATCAGATTTTATCTAAATTTTAGTATCAAAAAGTGGATGCAATATCATGAACCGTACCCGTTGGATTACTTTTGGTTATTCTTTTTTGGAATGACTTTACGTAGCAGATAAGGACCACTAATAGCCTTATCGACCAAAGTAAGCAAGTACTGCGAAAACCGGCTCTATATATTATTCTTACGCTATGTCCACAATATATTCAAACTGACTCGGATTTTTATTCGGACGTTCACATTTGTTGTGACTTGATATTGACATATATGTTGACATATATATTGATATAGTTTGATATAGATTTCATTAGTTAGAAACCAACGAACCAAATTTTAGAAAAGTAACATACTTAATATATACATCCATACATTACCTACATCAACCTAACAGACTTATCGAAGATAATTATAAAAATATAACATAGTGTACGTAGGTACGTGAAAACTAACCAAGTTAAATGTAGGGCTTGAATTACATGTTATTGTGACTAAAATTTTAGGCTTTTCTACACATAACTTATGCTTGGCACCCATTGAACATGGCTCTCATTTCACATTTATGTTTTTGATGAGATTATATTATACTAGTGGATGCCTGGCGTATTCCACTACACTAAAAAAAATTCTAATGAGAATGACAGATCAGTTTTTTTGTGTTAACGTTGACATTGGTGCACCATCTTTACATATCATTTTCAAATTGTTATAAGGGAAAAGTGGAAAATTGACTTCATCAATGGACCGAATGAACCTAATGGATTATTTTGGTAGCTCAAACCACCTTCAGATTATTGCCTTTCAAATGAAACCATTTTTAGGCATGTCGGTTGGATGGTTTAAGAATCTATAAAGGACGTCCGTACAAACATTTTTTGTTTTTTATGTAATATGGATACCGTAAAAAATTTTACTTTTACCTTCGGACCGACCGTGTGATTCCAACCTTGACCTAGTATTCTAATTTTATAGTCCTAAATTATTCTAAGTATCGTTCCGTACCGTGTCATAAATGTAATTATTTTAATAATAATTATTATACCATACGTAGTGCTATTTTTGTTCTATGTTACTTAGACAATTTTGTCCTTCTATAAATATTATTTTCTGGTCATCGTATTTCATGACACTGAGTGTATTCTGCAAATATGATTCTCCGCGTAATTAATGTCTGTATGTGAAACTCTGCGCAACAGGATGCCGTTCCGGGACGTATTCCAGAGCTTCCAGGAACAGGAACTGTAGTTTAGTCAATGAACTAATAATACTAACGTGTTTAGCCCCAAAGCCTCAATTGGCAAGAGGCATGTGTTAAAGTACATTTCTTAAGACAGTTTTCAAACTTATTTCTTGACCCGATATTTCTCCCTATCATGAACCATGTAACTAGATGGAATCATGTATCTGTGTAAACTACAAAAAATATTTAGTGTACGTAGCTTCTTACTAGCGTAGTGTGTCTATACGGCACATCATAACAGCCATCAAAGCATATTTTTATTACCAGTTTTCCATATACGCGCCGATGACGAACAATTTATTAACCGAAACCGAACAAATTTTTGTTTCATTGGACAGTATTTGTTGGGCCTATCGACCTTTAAAGCTTAACGCAGTTACATAAAATATTTTTAGGAATCAATCCATTTGAAACACAGCGGATTACGGATATTGGGAAACAGAGGTTTGGAGTGCACTACACAAAGTTAATGGTTGGTTTTGCTTTCAATTCGTTAAAAATGAAATGTACTGCACATTTCAACTTTTTTTTCATCAATACATAATATCTTTCCATTGAAACCTATAGATGTGCATTTGTTTGACTGACTTTAAACACATTTGAGAACTTTGTGCGCAGAATTCTTGACGATATTTTACTTTACCAAAAAAAGTGATAATTTTCTTCTTAAATTACCTACTTCGAAACTTAGATGTACTTTAAGGACTCCGTAAAGTAGTTCTGTGTGATGTGTGTTAAGATAATTTTTTTATAGAAAAACCCTCTTATTTTCTCCTCTCCACGCTTCTCCACACCTTTCCATTACATTCCAACTACACATAAGTTTTATCGTATATTTAGCCACAATCGAAACCTATACATAATACAATTAATTTCAAAATATAAAAATTCAAAAGTACCTTCTTGTAAATGTTTATTTTAAATAGATGGAATGGTTTATTTTAAATAAAACAAGGAGACAGATAATGTACTAAGCCGAAGTTGACCCAAAAGCTAACCTAAATATTTAAAAATACTTTTAAATCCTCCGTGGTAATTTTTACAAGTAGGTCATATGCCGCTGACATATTTCCACGGGATTCCCGTGTGACAAGACAATGCACTTGCAATTTACCTAAGTAATTTGCGGCCCATGACGGCAATCAGAATGTTAAATGTATGTGGGATTTTTATTCTAAAGTGTTGTGTTGTGACTTCTTTCTAAATGATTTATTACATTTAATTCTAATTGTATTTATATTGGAATTAATATAAATTAATTGATTACAATTATTTATGAATAGCTTTTTCCTGCCACTGTGTACGCGGGGAATGTTGAAATGTATTTATATCTCGGCTTCTAAAGCCGACGAATCAAAGTGAACATGCACCAATTTTTTAATTACACTGGAAAATGGAATGGAATAAAATGGAACCGTTATAAGATCACTCGTGAGTCTGGGCGACCGCCGTTCATAGCCAATTTACTCTGAATCTACTGGACCAAATGAATTGAAATTTAGTATTCATGTATTTTTTGTGACGTAAAGACGTAGGTAAAAAGCAAACAACTGAATTTTGAAAAAAATGACAAAATCAAAATTAAACAAAAACTGTGCTGCAAACTGTACCGTGTGTATATCAAATGCTTGTTGTGACGATCCCAAATATATTTTTGTTATAGTTCTACAATGGATAGTTTTAAAATAATTCAAGAAAGAACGAAAATTAAAGCCAAAAATTGACCATTCGCTCCCCTTATTTCCGAAACTGCTGAAGCTAGAGTTTTAAAAAAATACATACAATAGTTCATTACTTAAATATTACAGGTAAAGGATATTTTTATACCTTAAAAAAACCGCAAAAATAAATAAAATAGAAAAATAAGATAAATAAAATAGAAAATACATAAAATAGAAAAATACATAATCAACGTACGGAACCCTTTCCAAGCGAGTTTAACTCGCACTTGTCAAGTTTAATAAAACGGCCTAATAATATTATAATTTCGTCTAGTAGTATTTAACGTAACTTTCGGTCAAACATACAGACAGACTTCTGGAATAATTGTTCGCACGTTTAACACCATCCGGCAGTGTCTTTTGTGTGTTCCATCTAAATTACCCTGGTTTGTTGTAGGTTCTTTCATTACTTAAGCTGTTATATAGAATTTGTTTACTTTTTCATTTTGAAAAACGACACTGTATCGTAATTTTTATTCCGTCTGCGCAACGTCGATATAGAAGTTTCACTTAAAAAAATCGATGTCTCTATGACCATAATAAGCACTATCCTTCAGGTAATTCAATTCAATCTTTTCTTGAGGTTCTCTTGCAGTCCATCCCGCATATTATCATGGTGGTAGGTTTTTCACAATCCTGAACCCTTTCTTGAGTTAGCCGCCAAACGACTAGACCGGTTTTTTTTCTCCTCTCTTCAATCTTGACTAGCAAAGCATGTTGTCTATGGTGCTCACTGTGATATCCATGGGCGTCGATGATAACTTCCCATCTGATAGGATAAAAAAGTTTGTTTTGTCCCTCTAAACTTGTTTTCCAGGTATTTAATAATATGTTAACATTTACTAATGATGCAGATAGGAATGCGAATAGACGCAATAACGTTCGGAGAACATTTCATATCATATAAACTATTTAGCTAATAACGTTGCTCACAAAACCACAAAGACCAGTAGATTCTCTAAAATAGATTTCAAGCTCGGAAATGATGAACATTCAGAGTAAAGCTGTTGGCAAATCCCGTCATTATTTCGCGGAGTTGCAAAAGCATTTAAACACAAGCACATGAGTACTTCAGGAAATGCTATTATTTGAATGCAAAGTTATTTGTGAAAATTCTTGCTTTGCAAATTACTTAATATACGTATGGAAATATAAAATAGGTTATCTTGTGAGCAGTAACTGCGAGCAACAGTCTTATGTCTATGACGGAAGTGTGAAGTAACTGTTGTTGTTAAGTATATTCGGATTTAAAGCGCTAATTTTGGTTAGAGTTTAGTGTCCCCTCCTGCCAGCTGATTTACTTTGCTTTACTGCCATTTGGTAGGTGATGGTATACTTAAGAAGTTAATGTGTAATAGTCGATAAATTTATAACTACGGAACCTTGCATCGCGTGGCTGAGACGCACTTGGTCGTTTTTTTAATGCTAGACTTACTACACACTCAGGTCCCAGCCACTTTTGCAATTTAGCGTTAGAGGATACATACTTCAATTTACGAGTGCATTAATTAACTTCAGAAAAGTTAGTTTAGGATTTTTCTACGAATACAGATCGTAGTCTCGCCTTCACAGAAATTATGATTAATGTTTACAAATTAACATTTAAAATATTTCGCTGAAAATACCTATAATATTGACTACTCATATAATAATTTTGCAATAGGATAATTCACTTGTAATTGTGATAGGCACATTTAAAATAAACATACATATTTAAACAATGTAACAAAGTTATTTAACATTGATAGTAATATAAACGTTCAGTTTTATCGAACAATATGGATAATATATTACCCTGAATATTGAACAATTTCTCTGAAAACTATACATTTTAAGAGGGCTTTAACAACCGCTGCACGGCACACTTTCGCAAAATCAAATTCGCCATTATCATTCGTCAATCTTCTAAACATACATATTTTTTTAAAAGATGTGCTGAGGAGTTTCTTTAGGCTTTTCTTCTCTTCCATGACAAAGCACCTTCCGAAAAGCCAAAAAATGACGTGCATAAGTGTATCAATGATACCTATATGAATAAAATATTTTGACTTTGACTTTGACTTTACAATACAATAGTTTCTTAAATCAGTAGGTAAGATCTATTTGCCAACTGATTCAAAGCGACGCGCCGTACGTTTAAGCTTTGAATTTTTGATGTGAAATATCTAATGCGACGGGTTGAACTGGCTTGTGGTTCTCCTGGCCCTCCCCCATTGACTTCGCGTTCCCCCCACCCACTCAAGCACACTGAGCTGTTTATAGCGTAAGCTGTGTTCTTCACTTCGAAACTCGTTTCCTGTTATTATACCTATTATTTTTATTAAGAATATCATATTTTCTTTTCACAGTACTGTCAATATTACAGTATACCATCTGCCTTTAAGATATATATATCGGTGAGGCCATGAATCTCCAGTGAAGGTCCAGGGACGGACCTCTTTATTCTACAGCGCTTGCCTGATGCAGAGGCTGGCATATAAGAAATGTCATGTCATATTTAGATTAGGGAATTGTCAAGAATGTAGAACAGATTATTATTGATCACGTAGTGTGGAAGTACTTTGGAATATTGATGTGAATGTTAGGAGAACTGGAAATATATCATGGTGTAAACTGGTGTAAAGTAAAAGGAATATCATTTCATAACCAATACCATAGAATACCTCCTTCTGCTACATATACATATATGTGATCGTAAACAACGACAATAGTACACTGTGTCGCCGCTATTTACGCCCACCTTGGAGAAGCAAGGAATACTTTAAATAATAAGTACCTTAAATCTATTATAATAATGACTTACTTTCGTTACTTATTTGTATCGGTATTGAATCTCTCGTGTTATGTGATTCTTTTCACGTTATATTATTTGCTGAAGAATCAGAACTTGATTACTGAATTTTGACATATAGCAGTCTGGATAAGTACAGTCGGGCATTGTGAAATTTCGAAACCGTAGTTTCGGGGAAAACCTTTTACCAGGCCGTTCGATCAGTGGTTTCGGGGAAAACCGTTTACGTAGGCGTAAAGACAGCACCTCATACTGTTCAGACACTAACAGTGAATTCAGAAACTGGCAGCTTGTACAATAGATTATTAAAGAAAATACATTTACAGGCAAATTTCTGGAATTTCATTCGTAGCTGTAACTGGAATCGGTTATTTTTGGTGACAAAAATGTGCCATTGCAACAGGGATGTTGACTCTTTCGGATCCAGTTTTATTAACGCTTTTATTTAGCTTGCCCTGTATGTTGTTTATCTGTTTGAGTCAAATTTAGTTATTAAAATTTTACCCCCACAGGAATTTTGACAGATTGATCTGATGTTTAGTACACACATTTAGTTCTGATAATACAATTTTGTGATAAGCATGTCCTGACCACACACAGGTCATGTGTCGTCACTAACCTGCATACAATTGCATATTGGTGGTCTAATTGAAGTCTGTTCAACCACAGAAGAAATAATAGTACATATACACCGTGTTACAAAATACCCCGTAAAAAATATAATTAATTATCAAAGCCAAAAATTTTGTCAACCCTAGTAAGCTGTCATGTTAGGGACCCAGATTATTTAACAGAAAGGCCTACGTACCTATTTTACCTAATAATTGTCTACTTTAATAGTTTTTTTGTCAATCGGAATTCGAAGAGGCGATTGACGACTTTCCTATTGCTGACTGGGATTACTTTGAGGTTACATTGATTGCGTGATGGAGCTTCGGCACATTTTGCTCGCAACGTACGAGAACATCTTAACGTTCGCTTTCCGCGAGGATGGATCGGCCGCGGGGAACTGGTGCTATGGCCTGCTCGTTCTCCGGACCTCACACCCTTGGACTTTTTTTTGTGAGGTTATGTGAAGGACATAATGTATTTCTCCGATTGCCCAACGGTTGCCGAGATGGAACAGCGTGTTAGATCGGGTTTCGCGTCAATAACACCGACGATGGTGTGAAATGCCACACAAGCCATATCCCGACGAGCAAGGTTGTGTATTGAGCAAGGCGGAGCACACTTTGAGCCGTTTCTGTAAATTTGACGTTTATTATGAAAAAGTAAGTGTTCGTTTAGGTTGTTTCGTTAGGTTAGGTCTTTTAAAATTTTTGTCGTTCCGCAAATTAGGTAGAAATGTAGGTACATTCTGCGTAGCTTACTCTTTAATTTTACCGAAATAGGGTGTGCACATCAGTGAAAATAATTATATTTTTTTGGGGTATGTTATACAGCGTTACTACGGTTCTTAAATATTGTGAATGAACTCATTATAAGGCCCCATTTAACCTCTTTTCGGCTTTACGGGTAGTTTTGTAACACCCTGTATTTGAATTTAATTTTGAAATACGAATGATGACGTCATACGCATTCAAATGGCGTGAGAAATTAATTTAGTACCTATTTTTAGTTAATTAAGGTTGAATTTATTCGCGAATAATATTTTAGCAGTCTAAATAAATACAACCAAAATATTACAAACATTGTGAATTTACTGTTAGTTTCAACTTCGCTCTAAATAATTAAGTAGCCTCTCAGTTTCATCATACCTGACATTTAGTCGATACCTCTAATATAATAAAATCCGGGTTATAATATATTTAGAACTAATATGTAGGAATGTAATAAATTTGTTTATTCGTACATAACTATTTACTCTACTCAGTCATGTGTTTTTGTGTTTATATAAACAAAGATACACACGCCTAAATAATTAAACTCATGTTTATTTAAAGCTCCGAGAATATCGTTTGTCAAAGATTCAAAGATAACTAAAAATCCAAAAACAAGAACATTGACGTAAGATTTAGTTACTAGCCGTAATTAAAATCAACCGCGAACACCATGTATGTCCCAATGCATTGGCGCCACGTGGCTTCAATCTTCAATGGATTCGTTCGATTTTGAAAGGAGAACCGGGGCTCAATTTTAAAAATAGAACCTCCCGGGCGGGAAATACATTTTGTTCGAGATGTCTGTTCTATGACATTAAACTTCAATGCTTTTTCACTTTATTTTGAACTTATGTTGGACGAACAGATTATTATTATAAAATTTAATATACTTAAAATATCTGATATTGTATTGTCAAGTCGGTTTGTTGTTATAAAGTATATTCAATAGCACACCATTCAAATACGATTAAATATTGTATGTGCTCTAGTGGTTGGTTTTGTTGATAAGAATAGCGGTTCAGCGGTTTGGAAGATAATATGAGGTACCTGATAAAGAATATTACACACATACAAGATACATACGCACGAAAAACAACCCTTTCTGGCATTTGGGTAAAAAACTATCACACGTTCCTGCCTGCAATCTATGCTGCCTGCCCATGAGGTGGATGTCTCCAAAAAGAGTGAAATAGGCTTTCACTAAGTTAATGTACTTACCAACTTGGACCACATCTCCACTTACCATCAGGTGGGATTGTGGTCAAGCTGTTTAAAAATTAAACATTTACTCGTAAAATTCTACGCTAGGATTAAAAATTATATTTTATTAAACATAGCGCTAATGACTTTAATAAAAAATAAGAAAATGCGAACTTTGGGTTGTTTAAATACTTAATTAATAATAGTCTGGCCAGGAATTATAGTCTAGTTAACCCACTCGCGATGTATTTTTAAGCATACTAAAATGGATATAAAACACTTTTAAACCAATAATTAGATGAGTGAAGGCCACGGCGAGTTCGGATCTTTTAAGACGACGTCGCATCGTGATATGTCGTGTCGTGAGTGGTGTCGTGTACTACTAATCAGGGTTAAAACGTATCGTGTCTACGTGACACGTTGATACGACGTCGCATCGTGATATGTCGTGTCGTGAGTGGTGTCGTGTACTACTAATCAGGGTTTAAACGTATCATGTCTACGTGACACGTGGATACGACGTCGCATCGTGATATGTCGTGTCGTGAGTGGTGTCGTGTAGTACTAATCAGGGTTTAAACGTATCGTGTCTACGTGACACGTGGATACGACGTCGCATCGTGATATGTCGTGTCGTGAGTGGTGTCGTGTAGTACTAATCAGGGTTAAAACGTATCGTGTCTACGTGACACGTGGATACGACGTCGCATCGTGATATGTCGTGTCGTGAGTGGTGTCGTGTACTACTAATCAGGGTTTAAACGTATCATGTCTACGTGACACGTGGATACGACGTCGCATCGTGATATGTCGTGTCGTGAGTGGTGTCGTGTACTACTAATCAGGGTTTAAACGTATCATGTCTACGTGACACGTGGATACGACGTCGCATCGTGATATGTCGTGTCGTGAGTGGTGTCGTGTAGTACTAATCAGGGTTTAAACGTATCGTGTCTACGTGACACGTGGATACGACGTCGCATCGTGATATGTCGTGTCGTGAGTGGTGTCGTGTAGTACTAATCAGGGTTAAAACGTATCGTGTCTACGTGACACGTGGATACGACGTCGCATCGTGATATGTCGTGTCGTGAGTGGTGTCGTGTACTACTAATCAGGGTTTAAACGTATCATGTCTACGTGACACGTGGATACGACGTCGCATCGTGATATGTCGTGTCGTGAGTGGTGTCGTGTAGTACTAATCAGGGTTTAAACGTATCGTGTCTACGTGACACGTGGATACGACGTCGCATCGTGATATGTCGTGTCGTGAGTGGTGTCGTGTAGTACTAATCAGGGTTAAAACGTATCGTGTCTACGTGACACGTTGATACGACGTCGCATCGTGATGTGTCGTGTCGTGAGTGGTGTCGTGTAGTACTAATCAGGGTTAAAACGTATCGTGTCTACGTGACACGTGGATATGACGTCGCATCGTGATATGTCGTGTCGTGAGTGGTGTCGTGTACAAATCTACGACATGTAATGTAAGTTGCTGACCCTGAAAGTGATTCGAAATAATTGATTCTGGGAAATTAAAAGCAATGTGAATTTTTACACGTGTATGGATTTTGTAGAATCGAGAAAATTTTGTTGTTTTCAACATTTGTGGCATTTATCAAACAATCATTCCAATGTTACACTAAATAAAATTATGTAGATGATAATTGATGATATACGAGTATACGCTGCGTTTGTTGAAAATATTACAGGGGAACTTTAAATTATTATAGAAAATAGTTAACATACGATAGGAAGATATAAGTAGCTATAAGTTATAAGTAGGTACTTGCAAATACACAATCTAAGAGCAAAGTTGTTGGTGCCAAATTAAGTTGTAAATACAAGTATGACCATAATTATGTATATTATGTTCACAAAAACGTGTGAAACTCGTTCGAAAAGTAATCTTAAGCTTGGACAGACCTCCGGTAGAACTTCTTTCACCTCCGCTAACGATCTAATATAATTGCATAATCATTAAGTAAAAAGTTTCACATTTTTATTGACTTTATAAAGTAAAAGCACCTAATTCCACGGTATTTTCACCAAAACTAGAAAGAACAGTAAAAATTAAATATTTATCAAACCTCTCTGTAGAGGTGGCTATTTTTATCAAAAGTGTTATTTATCTTGTTTTTGAAATATCCTCACAGTTTGACAATACAAGTTTATTAAAAATGTAAAATTATTCAAAAACGTGAAAAAGTCAAAGGCACCCAATCCCGAGGTAAAACTCCTGATTCCGAGACATTTGGTTCCTAATTCCTAGTGTACAGAATACAATGGAAAGGAGGGGAGAATGTTCAAAAATCAAGTTCAAAAATCAAGTCATGATGTTTTAAAATCATGTCTGTTTATTGTCTTTGGATTTTTTAATCAGTCTTCGTCTCTTTGTAATATGATTATTAAAATGGCACCAAAATATGTTATTAATACTTTGTTCGTTCTTCTTTACATAATGTAGGTATGATATTTGATAAAAATATTTATTCCGGTGAAGAAACCCTCTGCCCACGGTTTTTCTTGCGTGTTCCAGGATATTATCATATCAGATCATCTTCCTGTGTGAAAACTTTCACTTTTATATTTACTAGGATTAGTCGAAAATAAGATAAGCAACGCGTCTGAAAATAGTTTTATTTGAAAATTTATTTAGTCTTTTATTTAGAAAATCCAATAAAAATCGCTGACATTTAGGAGCACATAAAATTGCTTATATTTAGGTAGGATGTGTAGGAGGTAAGTAAATAGGATTGTGAAATGGTAAAATTCTGTATTTCAGTTTTCCGACGTACGTATTCATTCACTATTTAATTCCTCGATTCGTATTGAACAGATGCAGCGAGATAGAGGGGATTCAAAGTAATCCTTATTTCAATCAAGCTTTTTTCCATTGTTTCCTACTGACACATATCAATAAACTTATGTTGTTGAAACGTGCAAATGGAATGGATAATTTGATTTATTTCTTCATGTGGGTTGTGAGATTATAATAAGGTATTATAATATCTTGTATAACTGGTTGTGATATTATAATACCTTATTATAATCTCACAATTATGTTTGTCCACTCTTTATCGATAAATAGATAGAAAATAAAAATGAAAATTTTATCTATCTATCGCAATGTATATTATTTATAGCTTCAACTCGTTAGCGAGCTGCAGAACTCCTTATTAAGAGAGAGATTGATAGATATCAGCTCCATCCTGGCTTATCGTCTGATAATTAATGATAACAATCATACTAGGAAAGGATGAAAAGTGTTGAAAAACTGGTGGCAAATGTATTAATAATATAGTCTAAAAAACAAAATATTATTTATTTATTTATTTATTTAACACTTTATTGTACACCAAATAAAATAATACAACAACAAGTAAACAAGCAAAGCAGACATATGAGGTACAAAAGGCGGTCTTATCGCTACACAGCGATCTCTTCCAGACAACCTTAAGATGCGGAGAGCAGATTAGAGTAAGATTAAATGAGGTAAGGTGCACGAATAGTAAGGAGGAAATTACAAATATTAATTTAAAAATTACTACCATAAATATGGATAACAAGATTAAGAAGAAGAGAGAAGGGATTAAGGAGAGAAACTGATTAGTTAGAGAGATAATGGGCTTTTACCTGGTTTTTAAAAGAATTTAAGGTACTTGCGTTACGAATACAATTAGGAAGGGCGTTCCAAAGGCGGACAGCTGTGGCTGTGAAGGAATGTTGGTAGAAGGAAGACGAATGAGCAGGAATAGCAAGGCGCAGAATTCTTGAGGAGCGAAGAGTTCGGTCATGGGTGAGATAGAGGAACTGGAAACGTGTTTTAAGGTAAGGAGGATAATATGGATTGAATAGTACACAGTAGAGAAGAGAAAGAATATGAGCATTCCTGCGAAGGCGTATAGGGAGCCACTTGAGCTTAGTGCGAAATTCTGATACGTGATCATATTTCCGCAGGCCAAATATGAATCTTATGCATAGATTTTGAAGGCGCTCAAGCTTATTCAGCTGCTCTTCAGTGATGTCAAGGTAGCACACATCGGCGTAGTCAAGTATTGGAAGAAGTAGGGACTGAGCTAGCAAAATTTTAGTCGGAATGGGCAGCACATTTTTTAGTCTCTGAAGAGAGCCAACTGCAGAATATAATTTTCTGCTCACTTCTGCTATTTGAGGACTCCAGGAAAGGTACTGGTCCATAAATATTCCTAGATTTCGAACCTTGTCGCTGTAGGGAATAATTTCGCCATTGAGCCTCACTGGTGGTATCTGCGACCGGTCAATTTTAGCGATAAGCCGTGAACTGCCAATAATTATAGCCTGTGACTTTTTTGCGTTCAATTTTAAACCGTATGCCTGACAGAAGTTGGCTATACTGGATAGATCAGCGTTGATGGATAGAACAGCTTGAAGTATGTTATCTATGGGAGCTTGTGTGTAAATTTGCAAATCGTCTGCATATAGATGGTAGAGAGAAGAGATACAGGAGCTAATTAAATTTATGAAGATAGAAAAGAGGAGCGGAGACAACACGCCACCCTGTGGAACGCCGGCGTTAATATCAGACCAATTAGAATATTTATCCTGAATCTGGATACGCTGTCGACGCTCGCACAGGTAACTACGAAACCAATCAACTGCAGACGGAGATATGTTGAGAGAAGGCAGGACCCCAAGCAGTATATCAAAATCAACAGTGTTAAACGCATTGCTGAAATCTAGAAGTGTCAACACTGTAACCTTCTGGCTATCCATCCCCAGGCGTATGTCGTCAGTGACCTGCAGCAAAGCAGTGGACGTGCTATGGCCTGGTCGAAATCCGGATTGCATATTATTAGATATTTATTTAACTTTTTCTATTAAACTACGCAACACATTATGTTGCAGATGTAGTGGTCAAAAGCTTCGGCAAGCCTACGCAAGCCGAGGCAAACCCCGATTTATAGAGCGTCGGATAAATGTAAATACGTGGAAAATGTTCACAAATGTTATAGCTATAACAGGCTATATATATAGCCTGTTAATAGCTATAGCTATAGCTTTTAACAGGTTATTGATAATACGTTATTAATAGGGTAAAACGGGGCAAAATATGGCAGACAAAACAAAAACAAATATTACCGCAAATATGACATTTATGTTAAAAATTTATCCGACAAACTATTGTTATACTGCGAGTATAGTTATCCATAACAGATGACATGGACATCCGAAAACAACCGAAGACCACACAGTGCTGTTTTATGACTCAGTTGACTGTACCCCAATTCCTTGCCGTCGTAAAACCAGAGAAAAACCATTGACCATTATGAAGCAGCCACCAATAAATCATTCGGCACCAAATGCTTGTAAACATCTGGTGAACATATACCGTGGCTGTTCGGACCTTTAGTTAAACTAAGTAGTTGGACCGCTAATCGATATTGCAGATTCTACACGTCAACACGTTTATTTCGGATAATATGCGCGGACAATGCGAGGTACAGGAATACGCGTAATATTTAAGGTTGATGATTCTATTGAAAAATATAATAATATAATTATACATAATAGGAATTAGAACCTCTTAAATTTTATAAAACAATTTATTTACCATTGTTTCTGTTCCTATTTAATTTTGTGTTATGTTATATTATTAGACATAGTATTGTTTAAATATTACTAAAGGGATCGTGTTTTACATTTTGCTATTGTCCGAAAAAACAGGGTGTTTGGGGAAAAACATTGTGTGAGAATAAATGCCATCAAGTAAATAAATTGCTTCGCAGTACTACATACTAGAGATTACGCTCTCAAGGGTAACCGGTAATGTCGTAAATGTCGTAACTTAGACCATTGTAGCAATTTTCCCACAATTAAACACAGATTTTACCTACCAATAGTATAGCGTATCCTTAAATTAATTGTTATACGGATAATTTATAGGTAGGTACCTACCTCCGTCTTTGCTAAAAATTAATATCGGTAAAAGTTGAAATTCTTTATTTATTACTTTTTAGGGTTCCGAAGTAAAATCGGAATCCTTAATGTTTTTCATGTCTGTCTGTCCACAGTATAGCGCCGAGACCATTAGTGCTAGAAAGCTGTAATTTTGGATGTACATATTTATTGAAACTACAAAATCGTAGGATGAAATATTGAAACCCTACAGACTACAGGCAACGTGAGAATACGGTTGCCATACGGGACTGTCACCGTATTTGACCATCCCGTCCCGTATTACTACATGTCCCGTATTTGTCCCGTATTTCGACAAAATACGGAAATAGAGGTGAGAACAATTGTAAACGAAATGTTCCATCATTTCGAATAAAAACTTTGTTTTAATATTTTTTTATTTAATTTATTTTATACTTTTGATACGGTTAAGATCACTATGTACACATGTATGCTATGTATGGTATAGTTGAAAAGCCCCGTATCGGGTTTTGGGCATCGGAAGAGAAAACGTCCCGTATTAGTTTCTAAAAGTAAAGGCAACCCTACGTGAGGATGACATTTTTTTTCATCGCGTACCCCATAGTGTGGGATATCGTTGATAATATAAGGTCTTTGAAAAATATTATGGGTCTTTTAAGCCCATTTTTCGATTTTGGGGTCTGTTTGCGAAATATTTCGCTTTAAATTGCTAATTTTGGTTAGAGTCCAGTGTACCCACCCTGCTGGCTAAACGGTTGGAGTTGGACAAGTTAAAAAAATCTCAAAAATAGGTTATATAATGAATTGTATTACAATGTCTTTGGCCATTGTCCAAGTATGACGAGTATTACGGGCCCTTAACCCAGATAGTCCTGCGGTCGCACTCCATTTAGCAAATAAGTAATAACGTCTCCACCACGAACAAACAGTTAGGTAGAATGTCTTGACCAATTTAACCATTTTGACCATACGTGGCAAGTGATGAGTGTTTTGTCTTGTTTGTTTTTTTCATCACAACCTCGGTACTCGCGATATGTGTTTTTTAATTCACATTAACACCGTAAACTATATACTAGACCCTTTGTGTGCTTGAAGTTAGACGTATAATGGCTCGATTCTCAAATAAATCATGATGACTTTGTTTTGCTACCAGTTAGCTACCTAGCAACAACCCATAATTGTCCCACTGCTGGGCTCGGGGTCTCCTCTCACAATGTGAGGGGAACAGGCCATAGTCTACCACGCTGGCCAAGTCCGGATTGGTAGACTTCACACACCTTTGAGAACATTATGGAGAACTCTCAGGTGTGCAGGTTTCCTCACGATGTTTTCCTTCACCGGAGCAAGTGATAATTAACTTGTAATACGCACATAATATTTGCGAATTAGAGGTGCGTGCCAGGAATTGAACCCGGGCCCCCGCGTTCGGGAGACCAACGTTCTAACCACTAGGCTATCACTGCTGAGCTACCTAACTATATCTATTTACTGAATATGAAAGCTTAATGCTGAACAGTGCATGTTGTGCTGTGTTTATAACATCAAACTGTGATGTTTTTCCATTTAATAGCTTTTCCAAAAATGCTAACCCCTCTTCCTTCATTGACTACCCGTAGCAAAGAGTGCACAATCCTTAATAAGTTATTCCATTATCAGTCGTATGAATTTTTACTTTTATTTTTACCTATAGGCCCGGGCTCTTGCCCGGACTAGTACCTAACCAGTAACCAAGCGTCCTTTTATTGATCAAAACGTGGCGTACCAAAAATAGCTCGCGAGAAGCCTTAAAGCTGCTATTGTTGACGCAGCTTTAGATGTTTTGCGACAATACTGTTTTTCCCGATACAGCTACTCGTAAAGTTGGAGCGGGCCCCTCAACAAAATATTAATTCAGGGCCTACTTAGGGCTTACTATGCCACTAATACCAAGCCACCACCATCGTCATTGTCCCCTGTTCGGCATAGTGCATCATAGAGCGATGTCATGATGTTGATTCAGGTGGATGGAATACCTTACCTTAGGCCCCGAAAATCCTATATTATTTACTATATTAATTTTATTCATATCCAAACAACGATCAGGCTTCATGCAGTGTTAAGTAACCGCGGCTAATGGCTAATGGCCTTTATAGCCATTATTGTATAAAACCAGTTAAAACAGGGCTATTAACAAAGTGACCATATGATATTTAATATAAGAGCTAACATAGATACTATGACCGACATTTATGTAGGTACTTTTCGTGAAGTTAGAATGAAAATTTTGCTCGTGCAATTTTATTGATGCAACAAAAGTAGTGTAGCATAATCCACATTAATGAATCCTATAAATGAGATTTATTCCTATAAATCTGAAGCGTTTTGGATCCGTTTTGGATCCCACAGGATGTGGGATCTTCGAAGGGACCCTATTTAGTCGTTCTATTGAGGTACATTTAAATTAAATGGATTATAATGATAGAAATAAAACAGAACATTACTAGATTCAACCGCGATGTCCGTAACGACGCCTCACGCATTCCATGCAAGCTCACGTGTGCCCTAACACGAAAACTATACGTGGTCTGTGCCCCAGAGATCGCCTCTACACCGGTACCGTCACGTAATGTGGCACATCACTATAGGTTTTTATGTTTAGAACAATCGGTGACCGTTAGCGGCCGGCATGGCGGCATGGCGGCATCTCGGACGCGTGAGGAATCACTCGACCCCTTGGTCTCAAAACCGTCACTTAACTTAGTTACCAGTGCGTATTCCAGTTTACGCTGACCGACAGATCTATACTTGTCTGTGAGGTAAATTATTGGTAAAATGCAGCTTAATACTTTATGCAATACCTACCTAATGACTGAAAATAAATTGTTATGTTTATAATAATTTAGAACCAAAATGTACTCGTAGTTATTAATGGAATAGAGTCACCCAGAGCGCACATGATCATGGGTGTGCCCCAAGAATCAATATTAGGACCACTACTGTTTTTAATAGTTATAAATCAATGATCTTCTTTATTTCACTAAGGACATGTGCGAAACGGTATTGTTTGTTAACGATGCATTTTAATTTTTAAAGTAGATAGGAGGAAAAATGTTATGACGACGTAAATAATACTGTTTCGCACGTATTACACTAGTTAACATGTAACAGCTTCATGTTAAATGCGAAACTAAATGTGTCAGATTTGCCTTACCAAAATGTAAAACAGATTCCAGCTGAAATTTTTCTAAATAAGGAAGTATTGGAAGTAGTAAATTCTGCAACATTTCTCGGTATCACCATAGACTCTCTACTATAATGGGATCCTCATATTGAAGCCTTGTCAGAGAGGCTTTGTTCCGCTGTTTAGGCTATTAAGAAATTGAGGCTCTTAACTGATGTAGAAACAGCAAGCAAATTATTAAGCTATTATATTTTCACAGTTTAACTTCCTACGGTCTGTTGTTGTGGAGCTCAGCTACAGATATTGAGACAATCTTTGTATTACAGAAAAGAGCAGTTCGCGCTATTTACAACCTCAGGCCAAGGGACTCTCTTAGAGAACTCTTTAAAGAAATCAATATACGAACTGTTATTTCACGATAAATTTTGGAAAATATTATGTACGGTAAAAAATACTCCGGTACTTTTCTTAAAAAGAAAAAAGAAATAATTCTAGACTGATTGTGCCTTTTTATTGTGCGGTTTTAGACTCAACATAACTGATGGCTCTTTCATGGGTATATTTGTCAAAATCTGTAATAAAATCCCGTCAGAATTAACATAAATGCCATACTGTAAATTTAAAACTTATGTTACAGATATTCTCGTAAAGAAAGCACAAAAGTTGATGAGATACTACAAAGTTGATGAGTATTTAAATGACAAGACCGCTTGGATATGAGTTTTTTCACATTAAATATCGCCATAAGTAAGTGCTGTCTGTAACTGTGAGTAGGAAAAAAAATCCCGGTAGTTTCTTGCCGCTTCTTCTCCCGGGACCACTCACGGTAGGGATTTGTTGAAGCGATGGCGTTGAGTGACTTTCGCGTTTTTTGCAAACCTACTTCGAATAAACTTATTTCATTTCATTTCATTTCGAGGAGCATGATCTCCCATCTTACATTATAATGTCACTTTTACATACGACACATACGATTTAACATGTCAGCAACCTACGTCAGCATCTTAACAAAATCTTATAATAGATTTATTAATTCGGGCCTTAAAATAGTATGCAAAATATAATTTCAACATCAACAACATGTTAATTTAGCCCTAACCGAAGCGATATGCAAAGTTTATCATAATAATTGTTTTGACAGCCATGGTTTGAAAAGCCGTCGGTGTCATTCTGTTGGCTATGTTCGCAATTTTGCTGTATGACATAAATTATGTTCTATATTTGTTCATGCATGATGTTTATGAATAAACATAATCTGAGGAATACACGAATACATTAGAAAGGACAATTGAATTAATTTATTCTGAATAACGGTGTCAGGTACGTCGTGAAATAATGTATCGAATCTTTAATTTTAGAACAAATTATCGTAATTTAATTATTTTGTCTTATATATCTATAATAACACTTTAACAACCTTTAAACGTACATATTTATTTTGAAAGTAGCCGGCAAACGAGCTGACGACCCACCTGAATGATGGTAAGTGGCTATAGTCTCGTCACCAATGTACCAGGAAATCAGCAACACCAACAAGAAGATCACAGTACGTTCTGCGAATAACCATTTAAAATATCGGTTTATATGGTAGTAAATGGAACAACAATGATTTCTCTTTCTCGGCTGTAAACTGAGGCAATAGATCATCAGAATCTTTAACACCTTAACGCGTTATGAAGGCCGCGTATTGTAGACAACCTCGTTTTGGTTAAGACGAAATTAGTTACGCTCGGCCAACGATATAGTAGGTAGGTAGGTACGTACTTCGCTTGGGGTACCAAAATTGCAGTAATGTGGTTTTTAATGCTGTATCAGTTCCTTTATTATTTATTTATTCTGAGCCATATGTAGGTGATGATAATGGGTATTAATATAAGTTAATGGGTTACAGAATATTTGTAAGCTTTAACTGGCTGTCGCTGTATGTAGGTACTTGAGTCGAAACACGTTAAAAGATGTAGTTAGACAGGTGAGAAACTCCACTACCGTCTATGAATATAATACGATGGACGGCGAAATTCTACAGGAATAGCCCTCCTATTCCTGTAGAATTTCCTTGCTCAATTGATTTTATTATGATCTCATCAGGTTCATAACGAGCGGGGTAGGTTAATTTGGACCCAAACTATTTACACCCCATAATTTAACATAATCAGTAAACTAATATATATTATTTGTTACTTGACAAAAATTTTATACTGTAATAACTTGAAATTCTCTTTGATTAACACAAAGTCAAAAGTCAAAAGTCAAAATATTTTATTCATATAGGTATCACTGATACACTTATGCACGTCATTTTTTGGCTTTTCGGAAGGTGCTTTATCGTGGAGGAGAAGAAAAGCCTAAAGAAACTCCTCAGCACATCTTTTAAAAAAATATTACAAAAAAAGATAATAATACAAAAGTATTTACTATTCTGAGCGGAACTGGTTGCAGAGCTGGTCATTTCCATGCGTCTTTGTCATTTAAATACTCGTCTACACTATAATATCCCTTGCCTAACAATTGTGTCTTTACACGTTTTTTGAAAGTTTCTATTGGCAAGTCACGTATTAATTTTGGGATTTTATTATAAAAATGTATACCAAGCCCTATGAAAGATCGCTGCACTTTACTTAGGCGGAACGAAGGCGTAACTAATTGATGCATTCTTTTCGTATGGCGATTATTAATATCAAAATTTTGTTTATACGCGTTTATATTCTTCCGTATAAAAACTACATTGTTAAAGATATACTGGGAAGCTACTGTAAGTATACCTATTTCCTTGAACTTTTCACGCAAAGATTCCCGAGACCTAAGTTTATAAATAGCCCTAACTGCCCGTTTCTGGAGTATGAAAATTTGTTTTATATTGGCTGCTTTGCCCCACAGCAAGATGGCATAAGACATAACACTGTGGAAATAAGCAAAATAGACTATCCTAGCAGTTTCGACGTCTGTATACTGCCTTATTTTCCTGACAGCAAAAGCAGCCCTACCGAGTTTTGTCGCGAGATTTGTTATATGTGGGCCCCATTGAAGTTTACTATCTAAGGTCACCCCTAAAAAGACCGTCGATTCCTCCATATGCAATGTTTCGTTATTTAGTTTAAGAGATTTGCTGACTTTTTTAACATTAGGTAGCACAAACTCACAATATTCAATTTCTAACTACTTAGGTACTTACCTATTGCTGGAGTTGAATCCACTGACTGTCAAGTCAATTTGGATTAGGATCGTTTAAAAATTTTGATTCTTCAATCTCAAAAATCTTCAACTCAAAGAAGAGGGTATGTACCTCAAAGAAGTAATTTTCAAAGATCGACTAAAGTTGAACGCACATATATCGGCATCGTCCGCGCCGCACGCTCCGTATGCCGATAGCCTTACCACATGTCCGGATTCGCCGTACGCAAATTTTAGTATCGCCAACAATTTTTGCAGTTTTTCGCAACTTCTAGTGTAAAACGGTGCGATGTCATTCGTAGCAGAATTTCTTAGTCGAAATTCTTAAATATACACTATCTTGTCTTAGTTAGTAATATTATAAAGCTGAAGTTTGTTTGGTTGAACGCGCTAATCTCAGGAACTACTGCTTTGAATTGAAAAATTATTTTTGTGTTTGATAGTCCATTTATCGATAAAGGCTATAGGCTATATAACATCACATACTTTAGTAGTTAGTTTTTTCCACAAATTAACGCGAGTGAAACCGCGAGGCACAGCTAGTAAGTTATAACTGTCGATATGTGATTTAGATCAGTTATTAATAGAGTGGCTAATCTTGTTCGTTATGCTACAGTATAGATCGATGCATGACATTTTGCAATTTCGAGATATCAGCAAAACACATTTCTGGGTAGTTCTTTGACAGTTATGAGAACAGATTCGTAACGTGTCCTGTAGAGGATAGTTTAATTTTTAAAATCGTCGTAGTTTTTAATTTTTAAAGTCGTAGGTTTAATTTTTTCGAGCTTTTACCATTTCATATTTATAGCATCGGTTAAGAAGCGCTCATAGCCCGGCGGATTGTTTCAATCCTAGGTAATCAACAAAATTAAGTAACGCCCGCTGTTACGGCCCGCTGGTCGGTAGTTCGATGGGTGAACGCTAGTGGCTAAAAATTCTTGAACGTTTCGGATAGCTCGTAAAGTCGTCGCTCCCGGATGATATCTTAGATAACAGTCGTTAAGTCATGTCGAAGGTCCTCGGGCAGCATGAACACTTCCGACACTTTGGTTGACCACCACAAATCCGCACTGAAGTAACGTGGTGGAATATGCTCTAAGCCTCCTCAGGATTAAGACCAGAAACAGTTGTGCAAGATTTAGTATTAACGTCGTACCAATATCAAGTCAGTATTAAATGGAGCATCTTAATTTAGCTGACTATTATAGATTTACTAATACTATTATGTACTATTGTGTCTTCTGTGCTAATAGACACCAATCCTACGGTAACGAAGCAAATCTCATCCACTAATCCTGTACGTGTAGTACCTATAATACCCTCTACGTTTCTAGTTTCTATCTAGTACCATACTAATTTTATAGTTATTGTTTTGTGAAAACAAATCAACAAGTCATTATGAAAAATATCAACTCCTTTGGACAAGAGGAAGTAGGTCTTATTAAGCTTGAAAGATTTCACACACACACACACACCACATGGCACATGGTACATGGCAACAGTGTAAATAAAAAATAAAAGCGTTTAAAAACAAAATCCTGTAGAGCGCTCTATCTAATACATGAGTTGAATTTACATTCGATTATTATTTCTGATTAAAATTTGTATTTGCCTCCCCCAGAAACCTATTAAAAAATTTTTTTTTCAGGCAAATTATGGAATTGGAATAGACTATAGAAATATATAGATTATACTATACTATGGAATACAACGTTATACAATGTCAATACCACTAATTTTTGCCAGGGCTGACGGATTATTTGACGTTTTTATAAATTCTCATTCTACTTTACGAGAAGATACTCCAAGTCTCCAGGGTATTTATCAAGTTTAGGTTGGAACATTTCACACACTTTTGTGATTATGATATTGTGGTTAAAAGAACCTATCAACCGAGCCAGTTTTCGATGTCAACGATGTCAACGATGTTGACTTCAGCAACAAAGTAGTAGTCTAAGTTTGGTAATCTCCGAATGGGGAGATGCCAACCTTGTGGGATTCAACACCACAAAAACACAAACGTTTCTATCCACCGCTAAAAGGAGTCCGTCCATCTTGACTCCTACTCTTCAGAATATAACGGAATACACCGACCGCCTTCAGATATTGGGCATTGAGATATTGTGGAACTTTGGGCGGTTTATTGAATCCAAAGCTAAAGTTGCTAAAGCGGCTAAAAACCTTGGAATCCTAGCAAAGGTGCGGCGATACTTCACACTACAACAGCTTTTAACCTTAGATACATATATAAAGCACAGGTTAGGCCTTGTGTGGAGTACTGCTGTTACATTTGGGCTAGTACTGCCAAATGCCACCTGTTAGCACTGAATTCAATGAAGAGGCGTGCTTAGAGGCTTATTATTATGGGAATCATATAATTTAATTTTGACTCGCAAAACTATACTAAAATATATTACTGTATTTTTTGCTATAAATGTATAAAATTTCTCAGTGCATAAAATCTCCTCGTGGTAGGTAATTACATAAAATCTCTTCGTACACAGTATCTCAAAGACTCCCATAAAAATATTAATCGCCGCCGCATATTACGAGTTACGCCGGAACTCCTGTCATATTCCTGCAACCGGAAATTGTGTTTGAATGTTACAAGTGTTTCCCAACATTGAGTTTATTTTGCAGTATAATCCTTAAGCCCGCATGATAACATCTTAGGCAATAGACAATAGAACAAGATTTTGCTAACAGACAAAGCATCCTTACTCATATTATAGCAGGCATTAAAACAACCATAGAAGCAATTAAAATAAATTAATTATAGCTACACAAACGGAAAACCAGTTGTAATAACTGTCTGCTACAATGAAATGAAATAATAACTGGATCCATACTATAATTTTATGAGTAGATAGGTACATAAGCAAATGCATATTAAAGGATTTGCTTCCTTAATACCAAAATCTATACATTATGCATTTAAGTATAGACGTGTAGGCGTCAATTCGTGTTAATCAAAGTGAAATAGTGTAGAATAGGAAATACGGTTCGTATTCCAGCATGATCATTAGAAGCTTGGTTGGACTGCTGGATGCAATGATCAAAGGAAGAGCGTAATCAAAGTTCGATTGACGTCATCTCTACGTTTGACGCTTTACCACAACCTAATCTGGGGAAGAGTATTGACAACGTTAGCCGTAAATTTTGCACACCAAATTAGTCTAAATATCAAATATGATTATTATTAACACCTAAAAAACAAGAAGATTTTTAGGGTTCCGAGTTCTGAAGTAGAATCGGAACACTTAGAGTTTTGTTATGTCCGTCCGTCTGTCCAAAGCAAAGCGCCGAGACCCTTATTGCTAGAAAGCTGTAATTTGGCATGGATATAAATATTATTTATTAAAACTCCAGAATCGTAGAATAAAATATTGAAAAACATTTTTTTTCAGTGTACCTCCCCTACAGGTAACGTGAGGATGATTTTTTTCGTCGCGTACCCTATAGTGTGGAGTATCGTTGAAAAGGTCTTTCAAAAATATTATAGGTCTTTTAAGATCATTTTTGGAACTAGGGTTCCGTATCCGATATATTTGCCTTTAAAGTGTTAATTTTGATTAGAGTCAAGTGTGGGGGGACACTTGGGGGCCCTGCCGGCTAAACGGTTGGAGTTGGACAAGTGAAAAATTCTCAAAAATAGTTTATCTGATGAATTTACAAGGAAAACTATCACGGCTATGTTAGTATAAGTAGTTAATGAGTAGATGGATAATGTTAGGAGTAATGGATGGATGGATGGAATAGTAAATAAATGAGTGAGTAATAGTCGATAAACTTACTACTTCGGAACCATACATAGCGTGTGGCCTGACACGCACTTGCCCGGTTTTTAATAATGTTTGTATTATTGGTTTTATCTTGTTTTTTTATACTTTATATCACATCATAAGTAATTATTCAGAAAAGTTTTGCAATCTTCATAGTATTATATTATATAGCTAGAGACATCGTGATCCAAAACAAATCACAAATACAGCGCTTTTGGTGTCCAAAGAAAAGCCGTCTTCAGTAAAACATTACGTCATTATAAGTAAGCTTGTACAAAATAATGTAATGTAGAGCACCAAGCGGAAATACAAACACCGTAAATAAGTGCAATAGGTACATACTATATGTATATTGTATCCTATATTGCTATATAGATCCGCTGATCTGGTATGAGAAAAATTTTCGCCCGCGGCTAAGCCTGTGACAGAGTGTGAAAAGAATTTCACAATAAGAAATCTAAAACATATTAACGTCCCATTCATCCCAGGGGAATATAAAACCGAGATAAAACTACCCTATTTTCTTGTTCTAGACATAAACTTAACTGTGTAGGCGTAGATACTATTGTATTATAAGTTGAATCTTAATCCGTACCTACCTTCAAGTCTTCTTCTTAGTGTGTTTCAATAAAATCTGCAGTTGGCTATAATGTTGGTAGCATTGAAATTTTAAAAGTTAAAAATGATAAATAAAATCCAGTGTTTTATATTATTATTATCTCCTAATCTATACTAATATTATAAAGAGGAAAGATTTGATTGTTTGTTTGCATTGAATAGGCTCCGAAACTACTGAACCGATTTGAAAAATTGTTTCACTATTGGGAAGCTACACTATCCCCGGGTGACATAGGCTATACTATATTTTTATTTATTTTTTACTATTTTTCCCGAAGCGAAGCGAGGGCGATTTCCTAGTATAATATATTGTTATTACCTTTGATTAACATGACAACAACGCTATTAGTATCTCCCTATAATTGGTAAGTATGGTTTTTGGTTTTTGACACTAATTTCAATGCAACAGCTATAGTTAAAAATTTAAATATTATTAGTAGTTTCACTTATCTATACTGTTTTATAAACATTACAGAAGCATATTATATGAGCCATTGTTTATGCAGGGATTGTGTTCATAATATTGTGATGGCATTGATAATAATTATATTTAGCAAAATCCAGGCTGGTACCCTCTCCGCACGTATTGTTTGTCCGAATTTAGCAACCATTAATATTATATTTTTAAACGTACACACTGGCCGATTGTAGAAGTGGTTATTTAATCGATTATTGGGTTATTTAATCACAAATATTGTTTGTTTCCGGTATTTTATATAATTATAAATTGTCAATCATGCTCGCATAGAATAGTATTCGCATGACCCTATTTTTCTATAATTGTTTTCTTTTCGTGACGGAATCTATGCTTAATTACCCTGCCAGAAACAATAGCTATTAATTTTTATCAGACATTATTTAAATTTATCAAGTACCTATTAACTCAGATTGTAAACACAGACAGGCCCATTCGCACACGTAAGGGGTATATTTATCTGTCTTAAAGTTTTGTTTTATCTGCATCTATCTTCATTAAATCTGAACAGATAGAGAACTTTGTGTGCGAGAACTTTATATACGAATATGTAGATCGTACTGGTGGGACAAGTCTCTTGTGACATCGATTTTCAATTATAGGTGGTTTATACCAGTTTCGACAAAAAGCTATTTTGTTTATCAAGTCGTATGCCAGGTAAATATGAGACCTATCGCTATTTTTAGATATATCTGTATTTTCCTTAAAACAATTACCGTCTATTACTAATCTTTTAATCTAGCGCATTTACAACTTAAAACATAATTATTTACTGCGAATTAAGAATTCACTCTTTATTGAAAATCCTATAAAGTAGTGGTTAAGCCAGTGGAAGTTATAAACACATAGGTACATCCGGATTTACTTAGTTCTACGGTATAAATACAATGTAAAAATATCGATAAGCTAGTAAGAAGGTCAAATTTATTTATACAGTTTTACGGTTCACTTAAATTAGTCTGTGCAAAGCAACGAAAGCAACGAAACGACTAATTTAGAAGGGCATTTCGTGTACGTTGTTAGAGCAAATTGCAATAAGCTGAAGGGAATTAAATTACTAAGCTACATGAAAGTTAAAAGAAGAAGTACTTATTATTTTTTATATTTCTACTATTACCTTACTAACTGTTGATTAAGGAAACCTCGAGGAAAAACGCTTGAAGATTGCTATAATAGGTAAGTAGATAAGTATATACCTATCTCTTCGCGCAGGAAATCTTCCGAAGATACACTTAGCTCTGTTACCTCGTTAAGAGATTAAATTACCTATAATGTTATGAATATTTTTAGTACGAGTACTTTATTAACTGTAACATTATTATTTATTTTTTATAAACTTACCTACTTTGAAATCATCGTTAGGCAATTATTATTCGTATTAATAATATGTTATTTGTATTAATAACACCTCTTACATTTCTCTCTGGATGAAATCAGAGTAAGTATTCCTAACTCAAGGGAACTGGGGTATTTAGGAGGCTCTGTTATTTCATGTGAACATTGTGAACGCACCCAGTGCATCCCCGGACACACGAATTACACTTCAATTTACAATCAATTTACAAATCAATTTTAAGCCCCTTTTATGCAAATCAATATCTGTATGAATTGAAATGTATCCACTTACTGCCATTCGCGCAAATAAAATTCCAGTTGATTTCAGTAGTTCATCTCAAATTCGTGCGATAATATTCATATTTTATATAGGTAGGGGAAGGCCGGGCAAAATGGACACCTTAAGCTTTGGCGGGCTATAGGAACGGAGTCGATACAGACATATACAAAATAATGACTGAGTTTGAAACAGTATTTATTAAATTTTTTAATATATTTAACTAAAATATTGTAACATCAGTACTTAACTTAAAATTTTTAATAACGTTTAACTTGGTACCGCTATCCGCTTTGCCCAATCCACCGGGTAAAGTGGATAGGCTCATAGGGTAAAGTGAACACATGGTTAATTAAGGAATGATTACCTAAGAATATAAAAGAAAATATATGCAATTAAAGGAAACATTAATAAGGAATACAACTAATCAGTCATCTAGCAGTTGTCACAAAGAAATATGCCATTTCCCTGGTAAGCCGTGCATTTCTCGTGGAAGTCATCCATTGCTTGCAGGAATTGCATTGGATCCAATTGTCAACCGCCTGTTCGTTAATTTCTATATGTAAAATCTTTTCACAAAAATAGCACATAAACTTTTCATCATTTTTTTTGTCCTTAGATCCTTTGGCTTTAATACTTTTGGTCGTTTTATCAATTTCAGTTGTTTTGGTTCTTTTGGTCGCTTTAGTAATTTTATTAATGTCAGCATTTTTCTTTCGCGTGGTTTTTGTTTTTGTTTTAGTATCGAAATCAGGGATGTTGTGGATGCGGATGTGGATGCGGATACGGATGTTTAAAATCTTATATGTCGGATCGCCGAGGCCCGAGACGTTGTGATGAATCCTTTGACAGTGTGTCCGACATTCTTTGGTTTTATGTCACAATGTCGGATACACTATCAAAGAATTAATCACAACGTCTCGGGCCTCGGCGATCCGACTTATAAGATCTTAAACATCCGCATCCGCATCCACATTTGCATCCGCAACATCCCTGATCTAAATATTTCTCAATGTTTCTCAATAATTTGGTACTTGTTTTAAAAAAAATTGTTTTCTGTTCGTCCTTTACAGGAGTGCTAGTAAGCACACTTTTGACAATCAGACTTTTGAAATTTTCTTTTGCGGCTACCCACAAGAACATGAGCAGTTGGAAGTGCACTTATATTTTTTGGACTTAAATAAGATGTAGGCTTACTAGTGGAAGATTTTTGAGTGGCGTTATATCTGAATGGATCTTCTTTGTCAGGTTTAGATATATTTGTGGGTAAAGTGGAATCAAGAAAAGTGATTATTTCTAAATCTGCGGGCAAAATGAACACTGTTGGGCAAAGTGAATACAGTGTCTACTTTGCCCGTGTTCATTTTGCCCAACGGATACTTCTTTAACTTAACCTAACCTAAAATGAAATCCAGAAACAGAATCTCAATAAAACTAGCAGTATTTCTGCAAGGAAACATGCACTTTGAAGAGAGAATCAAGCCAATACATTAATACTATATTAACATAAGTAATTACAAAATTACGTACATTGAAAAGTCGTAAGCAGTGTTCACTTTTTAATTTTTGTTAATTATTTCGCAAATGACGCGTGACTATGCGTTAGCTCTATTTGTATACGACTGAGGGGTGCGGGGAGCACCTCGTGGTAAGATGGTAGACCGTTCGGGCCCACCATTTTAAAATAAAAGGGGGTATCCGCTTTGCCCAGGCTGTTCACTATGCCCGGCCTTCCCCTAGCCTATGTATTGTATATTTGGTGGATCTAGTATTGCAGCATATTAATAAAATATGCCTGGAAAACTACGTATTATGGTCGTAGCACACATATCAACTCGTAAACGGAACGTAAACGTATCAACTCTTGCATGTCAGTATTCTTTGTATGAAACTCCCTTCTGTAAAGCACACTTATCGGATCCGTAACGTAATCGCCTCGCCTCGAGACAAGCTCACGAACCGCGGTACGGTGCGTGGACGACTTGCCGTACCCGCGCTTACGTCTCACCGTACGCTATCCTTCGACTTTCCGTTTCCTCGTGCGCGCGCCGCGCCGCGGCTACCGCTGCGTCGGCGAACTGCTGTCATTCATTCCGTCAACCAGCGGCCGGCGAGCCGTAAGCGCGGCGTCGCCTAGCCGTAGCCGAGTCGATTTGGAGCTGTTGGTCGGTTATAACTCGCTTACGTTAGGTTGACGGCGAGGCGATCCGGTGCCGATCCCTTTCCGAGTTGATATGTGCGCTACGATCATTACTTATGTACTATGATGTCTTCTGTGGCATTACAAAAACAGTTATTTTCAAAAGTTCACAGATATTGTAACACTTAACAGTAAATATTATAATATATATTTGTTACATGAACAAGGTAGGTAAAAGTAGCAACTACGCCACAATGCTACAAAGGTAAAGAAAAGTGAAAAAGTGTTGCAACTGTTTTCCAACTCTTTAGAAATTTCACTTCACAAACAAATTGTTGTAAGGGTTGCTTTACAATTCATAAATAGCAGGTTGTTTCGTAAGGAATTCTTAAACCTGTATGGTTTCAAGGTCTATAACAGAAATACAGATATACATAGAAACATTTCTTACCCGACTGCCAAGGAAGAGGCTCCAACCGTTTAGCTGGCAGGGGGGGTGAAACTTGAGTCTATGCATATAACATAATATTTCACAAACGGACTCAAAAAGAAATGCCTTACCAATGACGGTAAGCCAAAACCGAACAAAACGTCAGACCGACCTTCATTTTGTGAACAAAAGGCCTTTGGTGTATAACGAAACTCTAGTTTTTCAATCCCGATATAGCTCCAATGGAGTTGCGGTTAGGTATAGTGTCACAATTTAATTACAAATATTATTTCATAATATTGTGGTCAATTTCCAATTATAGGTACTAAATTATCCTTTGACATCCTTTATTTGAATATTATTATGTAACGTTTAACATTTATTATATTTAACTCAAGCGACCCAACCACACACGGCCCACGCTCGTAAAATGTACCTATAGGTATTTAGACGGGATTTTACAAACCGATGTTAATAATACCACATATAAGTAATTGTTACCCCAAGCTGATTACAATAAGTCAGTGAACACTGTATCAAATCGGTAAAGCTGTTTTTAGATAAGTCTGAACAAACGCACAGACAACCAACAAAATTAAAAAAAACATTTTTAGAATTTGCAATATTTAATCCAGTGGTCTAATAAAAATACGCTAACAAAGATTAACAACCGAAGGCGTCTCATAATAACAATGAATCAATATGCAATATCGACGTCAAAAATAAGAAAGTGTATTATTCCGTAAAAAGTAATCTTAGCCGTACAATGCCGTAAATAAGCTTGTTACGGCATCCATGCATTATGCATAATGTGTAGTCGAATATTGTATAACCCCACTTTCCTGGCGTAACGATCGCCCCTCTATCGGTCACTGTATTGCATGTCGGAACTTGATGGTTACTTTGTAATCAAAAGTCACAGTGTCCGTTCAAACAGACCGGCTCGGAGAGGAGAGCATATTTTTATTGCGTTTGAAAAAGAGTTTTAGGGTATGAAATAAGGTTGATTCTCTCATTTCACTTGAAAATTCTTTAATTTTACTTTAAAAAAGAAGTGCAATAATGCAACTTATTACCACTGCAAAAAGAATAGATTATCTGCTGGGTTCAATAAGTTTTTACGTACTTTGGTTATGTCGTGCGAGCTAGTTAAATGCTAAAATAAAAGCGCTTTCGCTGACTTCATTGCCTCCCGTCCGGCAGACTTCTACAGTAAAGGGATAAAAAAATTGCCATCAAAATGGCAAAATTGTATAAATAATTTGGCCCAGTATTTTGATTAGCTAAAATAAAAAAATACCAAAATTTTTATATTTTAAAATTTTCATACAAATCTCCAATTTCATAGGTTTAGGTACCTTACATTTAGTGCAATTCCTTCAACATGTTTGCTATTAAAAAACCGGGCAAGTGCGTGTCAGGCCAAGCGCAATGTATGATTCAGAAGTAGTAAGTTTACCGACTATTACTCATTAACTTGTTTTCCTTGTAAATTCATCATAATTATAACCTACTTTTGAAAATTTTTTCACTTATCCAACTCTTACCGTTTGGCTGGCAGGGGGGACACTCGTCTCAAACCAAAATTAGCACTTTAAAGCCAAATATTTTGCAAACGGACCCCTAAACCCAAACTTTATACTATAAACTTTATACCAACACTCAGATGCCTGCACTATTCTTGAAACCGCCTTTAATGGATTAAACGCAAATACACTTTATCTGATGCTGAGAGTTAAATTACTTAACTGAATTGCTGTGAAAACGCAGACCGTTGAAATCTATTTCATACTTTAGACATGCCTGATGCATCATTAATAAGTATTTATCGAGGGGTCGACATTCTACCACAATTGTATACGCGTGATTTTTCTATTATTATTACTAAAAAAATGACGTGCATAAGTGTATCAGTGATACCTATATGAATAAAATATTTTGATTTTGACTTTGAATATTAGAGTAAGCAGTACAATGATTGGCCCTGACAATTTCTTGTTACAAAATAAGGTTCCTAATTATGAAACATTTTTTGTAGTTGTTATCTCGGAATATATATCATTTACGACATTTCATCACTGAATACTTTTTGATTTTTATCACTTACTAGCTGTTGCCCGCAGCTTCGCACGCGGAAATTATGCTTATGAAGAAATTATATTTGTACCCCTCACAGAAGAAAATTTAATAACAGGTTAATTTATATTGAATTTAGGACTTTATAAAGTAAAACCTACGATACAATCACAAATCAATCCTCCGGCTGCGGGTTTTGAAAAATAAACAATATTCACATTAATTTGTTTTTTTTTCTTTTTCATGAAAAATTTGAAAAATTCGAAAACATGTATTCCATCAATTAAAGGAGAAACGTTTGAAGCAAGTTTAAAGCAAATTGTTGATATTTTAAAAATAATCCATACAAAGTTTCATCTTGTTTCCAGGGAAACCTTTTAATTTTTCTGGATGGAAAGTTTAGTAAAATATGACCAAAAGTATAAGAAACAACTAATTTCCGTCAAAATCAGTTCACCCTTTTGATGTGATGCCCGGACAGACAAACAATAATTCTAAAAACAAATTTTTGGTGCTCTAACATGTTTTTGAAGTGTTATTTATTGATTAAAATTTTCAATATTAACCCCTCTCCCTCTTTTTCTCTCTCTCCCTCTTCCACTCATAGTCCCTCTGTAGATTCCTGTCTCTCTCCCTCTCCCGCTCCCTTTTCCGCTGCCTGTCCCGTTCCCGGTCCCTCTTCCGCTCCCTTTCCCTCTCCCTCTCCCACACTTGGTCTCTCGCCCGCTTCCTGTCCCACTCCCTCTCCCGCTTCCTGCCCCTCTCCCTCTCCAGCTCTCTATCCCTCTCCCTCTCCTGTTGCCTGTCCCGTTCCCGGTCCATCTCCCGCTCCCTGTCCCTCACCGTCTCCGTTTCCTATCCCTCTCCCGCTCCCAGTCCCTCTCCCGCTACCTGTTCCTCTCCCACTCCCTGTCCCTCTCGCACTCCCGGTCCCTCTCCCGCTTCTTGTCCCTCTCCCTCTCCCGGTCTTGGTCTCTTTTCTGCTTCTTTTCCCTCTCCCTTTCCACTCCAAAATTAATATATAAATTTTCATGTTGTTAACTTCAAAAATGACGGGCGTACTGGGTTCCATCCTCTAAATTAACCCTTTAAGGGATGATTTTCCAAAAAAATGTGTTAAAGAGTTAACTTTTGTTTATTAATATAAACTTACATAAAAAAAATCATAGTTATACCTCGAAAACTGGTAAGCTTGATTTGTATGTAGTTGACTACCAACCCCTATTTTTAGGGGATGAATTTCGAGAAAACCGTGACACAGTTATTTTTTGTGTCTAACTATAGGCTTAAATACAAAATTTCACCCTTCTTACTTCAAAACTGACGAAGTTCCCATACTAACTTGCGCCGCCTTAATTAACCCTTTAGGGGATGACTTTCCAAAAGAACGTAATACTTCATAATTTAGTTTGTAATTTTGAGCTAATATGTAAATTTTCATGTTTTTAACTTCAAAAATGACGAAGTTGAGTACTGACTGTTGTCCTCTAAATTAACCCTTTAAGGGATGATTTTCCAAAAACATGTGTTAAACTTAATTTTTGTTTATCACTATAAACTTATATAAAAAAATCATATTTATAGCTCGAAAACTGGTGAGGTTGATTTGTATGTAATTGACTACCAACCCTTATTTTTAGGGGATGAATTTAGAGAAAACCGTGATGCAGTTATTTTTTGTGTCTAAATATAGGCTTAAATACAAATTTTCACCCTTCTTACTTCAAAACTGAAGAAGTTCCCATACCAACTTGCGCCGCCTTAATTAACACTTTAGGGGATGATTTTCCAAAAAAACGTAATACTTCAAAATTTAGTTTCTAATTTTAAGCTAATATGTAAATTTTCATGTTTTTAAATTCAAAAATGACGAAGTTGAGTACTGACTGTTGTCCTCTAAATTAACCCTTTAAGGGATGATTTTCCAAAAAAATGTGCTAAACTTAATTTTTGCTTATTACTATAAACTTACATAAAAAAATTCATACTTATAACTCTAAAACTGACGAAGTTGGTTTGTATGAAAATGACTTCGGACCCCTATTTTTGCTAGTTAGGGGATGAATTTCCAAAAATCCGTTCTTAGCTGACGTCTCCTTAGCATAATCTATCTCTCTGCCAAATTTCATCATAATCGGTTCAGTAGTTTCTCAGATTTTTTGTTTAATCAGTGGTGTGTCTCTTTTCAATTTTATATATATAGATTCCGTCGATTGACACATATTTCATAGCTGGCCGCTGAAACGAGGTTTTTTCAAAATGGCGTATTTGTAGATATAATGCCAGGTTCCATACAAAAATGCTTAAACCCCTTTGTTCGCGGTGTTTATTCTAGGGTTAATATTACTTCAATGAACAAAGTCACGTAGGTACCTAATCCGTCTTCAGATACCTGTCAAAATATTTTATTCTATAGATTGCATAAGTGTATCACTGATATACTTATGCACGTCCTATTTTTTTAATTTTTTCTTACATACATACAGAGTACTTGAACATTTAAAATACAAACTGTTAAAATACTCTCTGTCGGCCTTATTCAAATAAATAAGCCCGATAAGCACGACTAAAGTACCTACCCCGTGGTAAATAATATTACAAATTATATTACTTTAATCTGTGAATTAAATTAAACATTAAATCAAACATTTGGAAGAGCTTGTAAAGGTTTGGAGTCGGTAACTGCTTGTCATGTCTTACACAAAGTTACTCTATGGCAAGTGTGTAAATACGCCTTCTAGAGTTTGAAAAGAGAATGGGGGAGGGGTTCATCCCAGATGGCGGGACATACATTTTGTTCGAGATATATCTGTTCTATGTCATTATACTTCAATGACATGAAGAAATATTTTTGTTCTTTTAATATAGGATCGGGTTTGGACGGAAAACAAATGGCACCTTTCAGAAATATTTCATATTGTTTTATCCACCACGACGCTATATGAATTTTATTCCATAATTTATCATAGTAACAAATTAAAATAAATATTATTAGATCTGATTATGAGACTTAAGTAATGTATTGTATAATATTTAGGAAACATGTCATAATAAATAAATAGAAGTAAATATTTTCACTAACCAGTTGTTACCAAAATATTTTAAAACAACCCTATCTCTAACACTATCTCCTCTTTTTCTAGGCGAGAAAAGATGCGGTCATCCAGCAGTACCTCCCAACGCCAGGGTGTCATTACCGAGTGACGCAGACATCGTGCCTGGAACCCTCGCCACTTACGAATGTGATGATGGCTACGAACTTTTCGGCGCGCGGCAGAGAGAGTGCACATTGAGAGGCGACTGGACTTCCGATGTGCCTTTTTGTGGTAAGTAACTTATTTAGGTGTAGCCTGTTACGGTCATGAAGATATGACGCTGCGAAAAGCGAGAGAAAGAGATACCAATATACAGTCGTCATCATCAAAGGCCATATACTATTATAATTACGTAAAGAGAGGGAGGGTTCTCAAAGTCTCTACATGCCACTATCCTCTAGGGGGGAATAATACGTAATTTTACAAGATGAGTTTTAGTACAATTTATTTTCTAGAACCAGATAAAATCTTACGAAAGAAGGGGGAGGGGGACTCCGAGAAATCTTATTTACTTGGAGGTAGGTGGTCAAAAATATCTAAAATTATCCTTACGTAATTAAAGAATGGCCCCTCATCGCAACTCATAACTGTTCTCTGTCTACCACGCTGGCCAAAAATGGGTTGGCATGGCAGACATCAAACGCCTTTGAGAACATTATGGAGAACTCGCTGATATACTTGAAGCATGTAGCAATAAATATTCTTTCATAAAAAGCTGTAAAAATTATCCTTATTCATATTTCCTTTGACGAAGTTCATACATTCGCAACAGAGATTCCTACATATTTATTGTAAAAGCGCTATTTCTGTTTGCGAGCAATTTGCAGAAGTTAGAATCCTGAAATTCCTGAATTACTGAGCTTTTACATAATTTTTTATGCCACGTGTAAGCTCAGTCGTGTATGCACTATACAGGACGTCGGATAAAATAAAAGTAAGACATATAATTTTTTAATAAACTCTTATCTGAAGTAGGGTAGCGTGGGCGGGGAACAATATGAGAGAAAAGACAAACAGTCTTATGAAAATAAAACGTGTGTGTGTAGGTACTTATTTACTTTATTTAAGAAGTTTACTTCTTTGGCGTAACAGAACTAAAATAGTTAAAGATTTCATCCCGTATGCCACAACTCTTTGTTTGTAAAAAGAATCAGTTACACAACTAACTTCATCATGTCACTTTTTGGCTGTCAGCATGCGCGCGCATCTTAAAAATTTTACTCTTATATTTTTCCCAATGCACCAAAAGAAGTATAACTACTACTATTATATGTGTACTATTATTTCTTCTGTGGTATAACTATAAAACCTTAATTTATGACATCATTGAAAAATAAAATGTCTGAAAATCAAATACCTTTAAACGAGCAATTCTTGTATTGGAATCTCGGAATCGGCTCCAACGATTTTCATGAAATTTAGTATATAGGGGGTTTCGGGGGCGATAAATCGATCTAGCTAGGATTCATTTTTACAAAATGTCGTTTTATCGGTGTTTTCAGGCAATGATAAACTTCTACAATATACTCTTCCTGACATCTATTGGCAAGTAGCAATACTAAAGCTACTTCAGTAAATGACGTTGTTAAGCAACACTAAACCGAGCAAAGCTCGATCATCCGGGTACTATTAACTAACGCAGGAAATATTTCATTTGTTACATTATATGAATAACAGTTTCAGAACGTTCCGTGAGTCAATAAAATTAAGAACATGCCCAATAACAGACTCCTAAATCCAAAATACTTTCATTCTAAATGAGCAAAAAAATTAATCCCACAGAAAGCACAACAACAGATGTGGATAAAAAAATACTAGGTACATGGCTTCAACCCATTAATGACCCACTACTGGGCATGGATCTCTCCTCTTAAGAAGGCTTAGAGCATACTCCACCACGCTGCTCCAATGCGAATTGGTGGATGGGTTAGTGGCCAACCCGAGTCTTGGGAGTTTTCAAACCGCCCGAGGGCCTCCGACATGGCTGAACGACTGTTATCTTATGATAAAAACCAGGACCGACGGTTTTACGTGCCCTCTAAAGCACGGAAACGCTCAAGAATTTTTTGCCACTAGCGGTCACCGGATGGACCACCGACCGTGCCCGCTGTTGCTTAATTTTTTCGATCACTTAGGATCGACGCAAGCCGCTGGGCTCTAAGCGCTTCATAACTAGGTCCATAAATAATCCTTATTTGTCAAACCTTCAAAAACTTTAATCACCTATTACAATTAAAAACTCCTTTATCTTCTAGGCACAAACGTTGCATTCCGTAAGCCAGCAAATCAGTCTACTACGGTTCGAGGTGGCAATGCAGCGAACGGCAATGATGGTGAGAAGACCACCGAACATGACGGCAAACGGTGTACGGAGACGCAGAGAGAAGCCTCACCTTGGTGGCAGGTGGACCTTCTAAGGCACTACGCAGTCAAAGTCGTCAGGGTCACCACTAGAGGATGCTGTGGTAAGTTTAACAAATGTTGAATTTTTTTCACTTACTTTACTAGTTTTCATAGATATTAAAATACATATACTAAATGTAAGAAAATAATTATTAAAGTTTGAGCGTTTCAATAAAAAAAGATATAAATTTTGTTGCAGAGCAATGGGCACTAATATCGAAGTAAAATTGCATAAACTTATACGTACAAAATAGACTTAACAAAAAGCATATAAATATGTAATATCATATCCACAGAATAAAAAGGAACTTTGAAATCGTGTAGAATTAGGAGTTTGACTTAATGCGTTTTTGACCTTAAGAGTATAATCCTATAGATCGTTAAATTCAAAACTGACGGTCTAGTAACTATACTCTAACTAATTTACCTTAGTTACCTTACTAACACTCTAAGTTGACCTATTGGAATAAAATTGCACCCATTTGCAAGATAGAACGTTATTTCCGAATAGGCAGTTGGAAATGCTTTTAATGATTTCGTTGGAAGGGGAGACCGAGGAGGGTTGAAACAAAGGTAAGTTGAAACAATTGAAACTCGGAAACAAAATATAACACAGGCATGTTGGCGAGTTCGCTAATTTTACTTTTCCACTATCCCTCCGGGCGTCCGGTACGCAGCTATCAAATGTCAGGTCAGAAAGTGCATTAAAGTAACTTTTCGACTCAATTATATCTATATCGAAACGATAAATTGACTGTTTATCAATATTGATATACTTTATTTGGCAGCTTTAAATTGTTATCCAACATTTAAATTGTAATAAAAATTTAGCATGACTATGTTGTTTAATGAAGTTATGTCAGTTAAACCGTAATATTGGCAAATTTTTTTAACCTAAAAGAGTTAAAACACCACAACACATCAACTCAACTTGTTTGCATTCTTTTACATTGGCGTTTTATTTCGCTTTGATATTTTTTGTGTTTGTGTTATTGAGCTTTCGTCATTTTGAAATGCGAATCCTATAGGTATATCAATGCGATAAGGTCTGTATTATCGTACCGCTCGAAAGGCGCGAAACGAAAGTTAGTTGTCGGTTTTGTTTTGGCACGGTCTTGTTATATCTATGTTTGTTACTAAAAGTAATTTTCAAGTTTTAGTTATTTATTGCACAGTTGAATTTTTATATTTTTTAAATGTTTAATACACACTGGATAAGTATTCTGTTTTGTGACAATTTCGACATTGGTTTCGATTTATGTACTTAAAAAAGTGATTTTTTGGAGTGATAAGGAACTATTGATTTCCTTTGATTTGAAGTTTGCAATAAACTTTTTAGAAAAAAAAAATCTAATTTATTTGTAATGCTAGTTTCTCGCGTGATAGTTCAGTAACGATTGCTGTTTCCGATAGTAGAAACGATGACCGAATAGACCGAATAGGCTGATTAGAATGCACTACTTTGTTAAACGTTATGAATGTTTGCGGAGCACTCCTTCAAATGACCGATCAGGCACAAGACTATTTTGTGATCACATCAAGAATTATTCAAATATCAGGTCAGTCTGTGTAACGACCACTCTCTTTTTTTTACACAAATAAGTTAATGCTTGACCACAATCCCACCTGATGGTAAGTCGAGATGTGGTCTAAGGTGGTGAGCACATTAACTTAGTGAAAGTCTATTCACTCTTTTCTTGAAGACATCCACGTCATAGGCAGGCGGGAACGCCGACGCAGGCAAGTTATTTTGGAAGAACAAGTAGTTTGAGAAACAACAATTTCCAATTGTAATATACTTATCTATACATATTATATATAAATAAAATTGAGTGTCTGTCTGTGATTTTAAAATAACTGTATTTTCTCAAGTGCATAGCTATTTACGCAATACTAAAACACAAGTAAAATTAACACACATAATTTTCCCTATCTGTTTGGCTTTCTGTTTATCCGAGCTAATCTCTGGAACGGCCGATCCTAATGGGACTTGCATTGGAAAATAGAGGAGGTTAAAAGCTATATGGATTACGCGGAAAGTCTGGATTTACGCGAGAAAAACTCTCACGCCAACAAATCGCAGGCACAGCTAGTCTTACATAAATACAAACTTTAAAAGTAGAGCATCAACTAAGAAAAAATAGACAGAGCTAGTGAAATTTCCCAAGAAACCAACGAATACAATAATACGACAGTGAAAACGTTTTAATTACCAGAGAAATCCACACAATGGCACAGGATGCATAACTGAATAAACTTATCAGAAAGATACTTTCTGTGGGACTTGCGCATAAACATAATATATTCGTCGTGGCTAATATCATTTATGATATTCTATTTGAATACACCATATTAAATTTTTAATATTGATATCCAACTGGTATTCCGCCCTTTTCACAACCTACGCTGTACGTTAAAAATATGATCAACCGAATAAATTTTTAATATCGAGCATTTCATAGATTTCGTGTGAATCCAATTTTATGCATTTAAAGATAAATCCCCTTGTTCCATGAAACTTTTCCATATATAGCGATAACTAAAAGCGAATGAATAATCCTCACTCAGAATGACCTTTCTATCCAATTTAGCTACAGCATATCCATTTCCTGAACTAAAAATAGTAGATAAAAAAATGATGTTATATTGAATGATAATATCATTCAATTCAATATTTCAGTCTAATCAGTTTCGTGGCTATTTAGATAATGTCAATACATTAATTATGCAAGTGTGATCAAAGCCGTAAAGGCTCATTATAGTGAGCGAGTGGACAATGCACGTGTTATACGTACAATGTGCTAATGTCTTCTATGCTAGTTCATAATTGTAGCTTCTTTGTTTAACACTAGTATCCTGCCGGTGGCTTTGCCCGCGTTATTCGCGATAATGAGAACCCAACACACAAACATTTAACATTTTAAATTAATTATATTTAATTTATTGGGATCGATTACGACAAAAGAATAATATTATAGGTTTTTGAATGTGTCCCTTACTACTTTAAACATATATTAAAATTAATTTACAGTTAGTGTCAACATCTCTATTACTATATGGCAAAAACACAAGTCGTCCTCGTGTGAATGAATGAGCTGTAATAAGTATTATTATAAAAATATTTAATTTATCGATACTACAACCCATCACTGCATGAACACTATAATCAGGCACGCTCTAGTTTATGAGATTGTTTTTGGTCAGTTTATGTCAGTTCTGTTGCAACTTCTGCATTGTGCAAGTAGGTGCAACCTACTTGTATTTGTATCTTGAAGCCTAAAGTTTTGACAGCATCCGCGTTACTTCACTCGATAAAGTATAAGCAAATCATAATCATGAAAAATAAAAATACGTAGTTTTTTTATTGAAATAACCGCAAACGAGGTGACGATCCACCTGATGGATCGTAGGATGGCTATCGCCGCCCATGAACATCAACAACACCAAAGGCATCATTGAGGCGTTGTCGACGAAAAGAGAACTAAAAGAAAGAAAGAACTGGCCCTCAAACCCCCAGCCGGAACACAACCAGCCGTTTGGCGGCTAACTCATGCTCCAGGGTGGTAGATACCAGGCGAGCCTCATGGAGGAATAATAATAGTAATAATGATATTAATTATCAATTAAAATCAATATTAAGAAATCCCTCCGAGGGGCCCTACCACCAGTGGGCCGGATTTAGTCGCCTCTTACGGCATCCATCCGGCGTGGGATTGGGGTTAGTATTTTAAGCCGCCCCAATACGGGAAAAAGTTCGCTGTCCTTTTTTCGAATGTTTATTGTTGTGTATTAAGGAGGTAGTTATAAATATTATTTTGTTTTCTTCTAACCCTCTTGTACAAGCCAACCTATTCCAATAATAAACGTCATTCTGCGATCGTCCGTGTTTTATTCAATACACCACATTGGCGCAGTCGGTTTCAAAAAAAAAAAAATATTTCGTAAAATGCCGTTCGGAAAAGTCGAAAGTTTCGAAGTTGGTGTGCACAACTGGGAGGCATATTGCAGACGCATAAAACAATTCATTTCGTTAAACGACATCAAAGAAGAGTTACACGTGGCCACTCTGATAACGCACGTGGGCGTCACCTGCTACGAGTTAATGTGCGATCTATGCGCGCCGGACCTACCCGAGAAGAAATCTTTCGACGAATTGGAAAGAATCGTGAAACAACATTTGGAACCACAACGGTCGGAGATTGCAGAGCGACACGTATTTCGGCAACGCAAACAACAGGCCGGCGAAAGTATCAGCGAGTACCTGCAAGCATTGAAGCATCTAGCGAAGACCTGTAATTTCAGTAAAAATCTAGAAGTGAACTTGCGGGATCAGTTTGTGTCCGGACTTCACGCTGAAGACATGCGGTCGAGGTTATTTGCCGAGAAGGATATCGATTACAAGCGGGCCGTGGAGCTCGCGTTAGCCTTGGAGGCGGCGGAACGTCACGCGGCTGCAGCGGCTGGCGGCGGTGACGGTGTCCGCGGAGACAGCGGGCCCTCGGAGGGGCTACACCGCGTGGCTGCGCACCGGGCGCGGGCGCGCCGCGCCAGCGCGAGCATCGAGGGCGGAGCGCCGGGCACGCGCCCCCCGGGCGTCGCGGGCGCAGCGCCGAGCCGGGGCGCGCGGGCTTGCGGACGCTGCGGCAAGGTCGGGCACGCGTCGGCCAGGTGCAGATTCAAGCACTACACTTGTGACGTGTGCGGTCAAAAAGGTCATCTCAAGGCGGTATGCACCGTTAGCGGTGGTGAACGTGGAAATAGAGGTCAGTTCTTTTTAAATGATTCTGAAGATAGTGATATTGATTTTTTTAATTTAAACATTGATGGTAGTGATAAGCCCTATACGATTAAATTAAAGGTTAACGAGCACAAATTAAATTTTGAAATCGATACGGGTAGTAAGATTTCAGCTATTTCAAAAGATTGTTACGACACTTATTTTTCAAAAGAACCTATTGTGAGTAAACCTTTAAAATTAAAATCGTATACGGGCAGTGTAATTAAACCATTGGGTTACATTATTGTTACTGTTTCTTTAGCTACGATTACTCATAAATTAGAATTGTTTGTGATCAAAAACGGTGGTCCACCATTAATGGGTAGGACTTGGATTAGATGCCTGAATATAGATTTTAAGGAATCCCCTTGTCACAATATGGTAGAACCTAGCATAGATAATAATGTATTGTCTTTATGTAACGAATTTCCCGAGGTATTTGCTGGTGGGCTGGGCACTTTCAAAACGCGCATGAGTTTACATTTAGTAGAGGGCGCGACGCCGGTGTTCGTAAAGGCGCGGTCGCTGCCGCTGGCACTGCGCGCCCCCGTCGAGCGCGAGCTCGAGCGGCTGCAGCGCGATGACGTCATTTATAAAGTCGAGCGCTCCGACTTTGGTACTCCGATAGTGCCCGTTGTAAAAAAGAATGGGGATATTCGCATCTGCGGTGACTACAAGATTACCATTAATCCGTTACTTAAAGATTTTCACTATCCGTTGCCACGCATCGAAGACATTTTTGCCATTCTGGCGGGGGGAGAGCAGTTTTCCAAGCTAGATCTGTCTCATGCCTACCAGCAGGTTCTACTCGCAGAGGATTCGCAACCGATGACGGCGATCACGACTCATGTCGGAACTTTCGTGTATAAACGCGTGCCTTTTGGTATTAAATGTGTGCCGGAATATTTCGAAAAGTTAATTGAAGAAACGCTGAGTGGTTTGCCGTCAACGGTGGCTTTTCAAGATGACATTTGTGTGACCGGTAAAGACAGGCACACACATCTAAAAAATTTAAGAGCTGTATTAAGTAGATTGCGGGAGGCGGGTCTGCGCGTTAATTTTTCTAAATGTGAATTTTTTAAGAATAGTGTAACATATTTGGGATACCGCATAGATAAAAACGGATTACACACCGATAAAAGAAAAATTGAAGCCATAGTCGCAGCCCCGACTCCCAAGGATGTAACCGAACTGAAAAGTTTTTTAGGTTTAGTTAACTTTTATGCTAAATTTTGTCCAAATATAAGCGACACGCTCAAGCCTCTTTATAGTTTGCTTAAAAAAGGTGTGAAATGGACGTGGAGCGACGACTGTAAAATAGCTTTCGATAAAATAAAAAAATTCCTTAGTAGCGGTCCGGTGTTGGCTCACTACGACGCGAGTTTGCCGTTGATCTTGTCGGTGGACAGCAGCGCGTACGGGCTGGGCGCCGTGCTGCTGCAGCGCCAGCCGGACGGCAGCGAGCGGGCCGTCAGCTGCGCATCTCGCACGCTCACGCGAGCCGAATGTAACTATTCTCAAATAGACAAGGAGGCATTGGCCATCGTTTTCGGAGTTTCGAGGCATCATCAATACCTGTACGGTAGGCGTTTCCTTTTACGCAGCGATCATCGTCCTCTCAGTTACATATTCGGTAAGAATAAGGGCCTCCCGCAGACGGCGGCGAGTCGTTTACAGAGGTATGCGGTGCGGCTAGCCGCTTACGACTTTGACATTGAATTCGTTCCGTCTAGTAAGAATTGTTTCGCGGATACGTTATCCCGATTACCGTTAAATAATTGCTCCAAAAATAATAGTGATGACAATTATAGCTACTTAAATTTTATAGAAGATAAGTTACCTATAACTTTTCATGAAGTGAGATCGGAAACTAGAAAGGACTTCTTGTTAAATAAAATAATCGGATATGTTAAATTTGGATGGCCTGCTAAAGTTGATAATTCACGGGAAAAGAATTACTTTAATCGTAAGGAAAACTTGTTCATTGAAAATAATTGTTTAGTGTGGGGTTACCGTATAGTTATACCTGAAAGTCTCCGCGCCGTTATCTTAGACGAACTGCACAGTGGTCACATCGGCGTGGTTAAAATGAAACAAGTAGCTCGGAATTATGTTTGGTGGGAGGGCATCGACGCGGACATCGAACGAATATGTCGCGAGTGCCGCGCGTGCGTCTCCCAGCGCGACGCGCCGCCGCCCGCGCCGCTGCAACCGTGGACTTGGCCGTCGGAGCCCTGGGTTCGATTAAATGTAGACTTCCTGGGACCTTACCGAGGAAAACATTATTTAATTATACTCGACGCCCATTCTAAATGGTTAGAAGTAGAAAGCGTACCGAGCACGAGTGCAAACGCGGTAATTTCGTGTTTTCGAAAAATTTTCGCCAGATTTGGTTTGCCCAAGTGTATAGTGAGTGATAACGGTCCGCCCTTTTCTTCTTCCGAATACCAATCGTACTTAAATAAGAACGGAATTAAACGAATATTAGTAGCTCCTTATCATCCTTCTAGTAACGGGGCCGCGGAGAACGCCGTTCGTACTATTAAACGTGTGTTAAAAAAGGCTACTTTAGAAAACGTAGATATTCATAAGGCTCTTTGTCAATTTTTATTCACCTACAGAAACACAGAACATTGTTCAACGCAAAAGGAACCTTCCGTCGCGTTATTAGGGCGCAGATTACGAGGTAGATTAGATTTGCTACGACCCGACACGAGTGAGATAGTCAGTGCGGCGCAACGCTCGCAGATCGCGACGCATGACGCGCGCGGCGCGCGGCCGCGGCAGCTAGCTGAGGGCGACCCGGTGCTCGTACGCAATTATTCTACCAAAGACAAAGATATTAAGTGGAAGGAAGGGATAGTGTTAGGGAAGACAGGGCCGGTGTCGTACAACGTAAAAATGTCAGACAACGTGCAATGTAAGCGGCACATCGATCAGCTAATAGGCGACAATTCGCGAAAATCTCGATACTCGCTGTCAGCCGTAGGCACGGTTAACACCAATGACTCGAATATTAATGACGAATCAAACATTACAGACGTCTATTCCACACCTACATTGAGATCACCGTGTAGCTCAAATGAAGTATCGCCGTCTGATGATGGTGAGTACTCACCTCCGCGTCATTGCCTGAAAGATGTTGAGCCCCGCAAAATAACTTTAAGACCGAAACCACATAGAAATCCTTAAAACTTAACTATTTAAAAATGTAAGCCTAACAAAATCCTATTTATTTTTGTGTACATTATTTCAAATAAACGTAATTAATCATTTATCATGATATGCATCATCATTTAGCATTTCTCAGAATACATATCTAATTTTGTTAAAGTTAGTTTTAAGTAATTACCTAAAAAATAGTGTGTAATTAAGTATGTGTCATTCGAAACTTTAAGTGATTACACTGTTGTTTAAAATTAATATTATTATTTTGTTTGTGTAACAAGTTATTATAATAGCGACTTGTGTTTCATTTCTATATTAACTATCTGTTTCTATTTCACTATATTTAACTACATTTTGTTAATTTCTTATCAAACTTCATTAAAGGAAGGATAGTGTTGTGTATTAAGGAGGTAGTTATAAATATTATTTTGTTTTCTTCTAACCCTCTTGTACAAGCCAACCTATTCCAATAATAAACGTCATTCTGCGATCGTCCGTGTTTTATTCAATACACCACATTTATATGTATTTTTTGGCACGCTCTGTAGTAGATTTCAGCTTGAGAGAGGCCGTTAGATTCATCTTAATTGTCAGAGTGACACGGTATACCAAAATTGAATAAAAAATTAAAATTTTAAATATCCGTCCATTCATTTTCGTTTCGTTTGCGAAATATTTTGCTTTAAAATGCTAATATTGGTTAGAATCAAGTGCCCCCTCCCCCCTGCTGGCTGTGGTATTTTATATTTAGGGTCTGTGCCACTTAAAAATTACGCATGGTTTGAATTATTTAGAAAACAATTTGTTATTTACTCACTAATGCAAGCTTATGTTAAAACATGCGAACTGTTGTGGTATATTTTCATTATCTTTGAAATATTATTCAACAATGAAATGTGGGTGATTGTCTCTATTTTCACTTACCCTGAACAATCTACTTTGTTTTACTGTTGTCGACAGCTCGCCCACACAATAACAGCAATTTCAAATATGAAATAATACTTCATAAGCTTATTATTTGGAACATCCTACATCACTGCGGTTATCAACTGAATGAAATCATAAACAAATACGATTGTTTTCTGTACCCAAACTTTATCTTTGTCCTCAGGTCACCAACCCCTGCAAGATCTCGAAATTCGCGTGGGAAACAGCAGTTCAGACCTTCAGAGAAATCCCCTTTGCGCGTGGTTTCCGGGAACTATTGGTACGTACTTACCTATGATACGAGTTCACTGAGATTAAATATAATGAGCGTAACATGAGCGTAAACGCTTTCATTAAAACTTTGCAAGGATGTGGATAATGATGGTTATTTGTTTTGATTGAATTATATCGGCATTTAGAAATTAGTAAATTCTTACGAAGCACGCATGTTTTGCATAAGTGCTGCTGAAGTTGGTTATGCGGACTAACTTGGGATTTTAAATGCACCACGAATTTAGCAGTCCTTTTGGTTGGTGCCTACATATCGTTGTACATTTTTCTACCGATCCATGTAAGAAGAGTAGAGGGTTGAAGTATGCATCGAGTCTTTCTTTGGAAATAACAATCACTATTCTTATCCGCCGGCTTCTATAGTTGATAGGTACCTAACAACCTCAGCAAAATTGAATATTGAAAACCATATGTACCATACGTCATAATATGTTTGATATTTCGTGACCGCGCGCGCCACGGCCGGCGCCCGCGAGTCAAAGTGAAAAAGAACTTAAATTGATTTTTATGTAACTATCCGACAAATGAGATGAAGATCCACGTGATGGTAAGTGGCCACCGATGTCTTGCCGATCAAGAAAAAAGAGAGGGGAAGAAAGAAAGAAAGAAAGAGCTGGCTCACGAAGCTCCAGCCGGAACAGACGAATCGATTGGCGGCTGACCCAAGCAAGAGGGGGCTAGCTAAGCCAGGTTCGCTTCACGAATAGAGAATTATATTAGTCATAATATTAATGATTTAATAATAACAAAAACTATATTAAGCCATTAATTTAATAATTAACAATTTATTATTAAGTATTAATAATATCAATAATAAAATGTGAAGCCTTACCAACAAGTGGGCTGGCTTCTGACGCCTCTTCCGACACTCTTGTAAGCCGGTAATGGATATGGGTCAGTACTCTACGCCGCTCCAATACGATTTTAATTACGAATCCATTTCTGCTAGACAGACGTTTTTAATCTAAAGTGTTTTTCCAAGTTGTGGTATATTTATAAAATGTATTGATAGCTTGCAGTGTATTGCTTACGACATTACCTCAATTGGTAAAGTCGGTCAGTTGTTACACGATCAAAAACAGATTCACCAACTGTTATTATAAGTTCATAAACATTACATATTTATCGTATTTTTGTACAAAGGTACTGGTAATGTCAATAAGGATTTCTAATCCATAAATCTGTCACCAATAAAATCAAGTCCTAAGTACATCATGATACTTGTAATTAATTGTAATCTCGTAAATTGTAATTTTGTAAATTCTGTAATGTACTGTACACTGTACCTACAATAATTAGTCTTTAGAAACCTTGGGATAACATTTAGTGTTTGTTTGAAACATTTTCAGTTTTTACACTTACAGTCGAATTATGTCCGCAGGCGTATAACGGTTCTCTAGTATCAATAAATCTGATGTATCTTCAATTTAAATCTGAATATTTTTCCTAGTTCTTCTGGGATTTTATGCAACGATTCCCCAAAGCGAAGCAATGTGGGTAATTTACTAGTTTATTTTTATTTGCTCTAGATTAATTCAAAATTGATTTACATTGAATATTATGTTTTCTGAAGTTAATCTCGGGTGCGCGATGATTTCGCCCAATACGAGTAATACAATCATCGTTCGTTTACCGTCCCTGGTTTGAAGCGTAGGCGAACCATCCCGATGTCCTTTGCCCTATGCTCTATATATGTCGAGAGATCCCACGCGGCACTCTTGTCAGTTTAAAAGTTTTTTTTTAAATATGTTTATTATTCGTTCTTAGTTACGTAAAATAAACCGTTTTGAAGAGAATCTTAAATCAGTTTACAAACATAGATGAGTAACCTAACACTGGTAACGAAAATGCACCTAAATTTTAATGCAAGCGACAAAAACTCCTTCCATTTTCTACTAAAACCATTGCTTCATCACGCTTTATCATCATTCATCAATCGAAATTAATTTTCATAGATTTCAGTAGCAATATTTCAGACCCAATGATAAAGCGTCCGCATTCCAGCTATCATTGTAGAAAAGTAAGAAAGTCCAATTCGATTTTTTCATTAAAAATAGTAGCCATTATTGAAAACAAATACCTAAATGAGGAACCACTCCCGAAGCACGTGTTTGCAATGTAGGTGTATTGAATCAATCATGACGTGACAATAAAAAACGTCCATTAACTCATTCTAAAATCGGACGATGCAGATGGCGCAAAAACGTAGATATTCGCTACTCATATGGATTCCGGTATGAAATGGATCTGTGATTGATTGCAACATGAAGCATCACCTCGTTATAAAAAGAACACTACCGTGATGTGGCGTTGTTTCACCATGTTTATAGACGTGAAAAGAGGACGATGAAACTATGAAACTAATCGCAGAGCCCTCATGAACTATCAGTGAGTTATTATTAACATTGGTAAACCGATGTTTTAAAATATACCTACCAGTGTATGAATGCATCAACGCAGTTTCGTATCAATATATACTCTCATGTGTTTTTTCTTTTTTTTCATTATTCATTATACATTAGTAGAATGAAAATATTTAATATATTGTGGATCATTTTATTATGTTCCTTAAGCCGGATCTCGCACTATTATCTTCAACTTTTCAGCGTAGTCTAGGTACCTATATAACTATTTATAGAACGAAATCTAATTCGTTAACTACAACTAAAGGAACATAATAACTAAATTTAATTATGAATATTATTATTGGAAAATAAAATGAAATCCCTCCATGCATTAATTTTAGTAAATGTCGTTTAAAATTGGCTAATGTCGATGGTTATTTATCGAAGTAGTAATTTAGGAGAATTTTCTACTCTTTATAACTAAGTTTTCATTCAAAAAATATTAAAACTATACGAGAATGAGTACATTTTGATTATATTTTGGAGAATACTTAGAGAATATTTATATGGTGCAAGTTTTCACTGTCCCATATAGCAGCTATTGACGAAATACACGAAATAAGTTCTTCATTATAAATTTCCATTATTTTAAAATTATAATTCAATACAATTCTATGTACTATCAATCTAGTTTGTTCCCATCTCTTCCGCGCCGCCGCGCATCGCCCCGCACCGCCCGTGCATCGCGCATCGCCCCGCTCGAAATCGCGGGTCTCGTGCCCGGTCCCATAGTACGCCATACTATTGATTCCATCGCTTCAAATCGCCGCCGCCCCGCAACCGCCATCGCGCCGCCCGTCGCATATCTCGTGCCCGCAGCCTAAGAAGCATGGCTATGTCTTTCTAAAAAGGACATACTTATATCTATGTCCATATCGTATATAAAACAGATAATGCTGCTTTCCAACATACTAAGAAGACGTAAAGTACCATTTCTATAATAATGTTTAAAGGGCACATAAGAAGAGCTTAATTGGAGATATGCAGATATTTAAGTAATCTTTAATAGTTATCATCATCCAATAATCTCATATATCCAAGGGCACTCTTAAAACTGATTAAAATGTATACCCACTTTCTTAGACGTTAACATCAACACTTCTCATAACATTATTATGGATCGAACGTCACTGACTACTTAATACGCGGAAGCAGGAGCGACGTAATAAAAAATAAAAGCTAAGTTTTTTACAAGAGCTCTGCTAATTGACTCAGAGTTCTATAAAAATCCTAGCTGACCCGGCGAATTTCTTATCGCCTAACAATGAATGTAGTGTAACATTTAACTAAAATGTTATAGCTTTGTTAGGTCTAACAAATCAGACATCGTTCAATTTCCTCTCACTCTCTCTCTCCCTACCAACTTTTGTTTTTAGCCATGAGCTAATATATAGAATTACACATTTCTAACTTCAAAATAGACGAAGTTCCATACAAATATCATCCCCTAATTTTGCAGTTTAGGGGATGATTTTCCAAACAATATATGTATATTGCAGTTAACTTTTATGTCCAACCATTAGCTAAAATGTGAATTTTCGTTTTTCTAACATCAAAAATGAAGAAGTTTTGGTGCCGTCGACTTTATTCACCTGAGTTAATTCACCCAGGTGTTTTAAGTCTACTTTTAGTGTACTTTATTCACCTATGCACCCAGGTGATTTAAATCTACTTATCGAGGTGAATTGATATAAGTAGACTTAATTCACCTATCATTTTAGTCAATGCAATTAGTGATGTTGGAATGCTATTCCGATTCAATTTTGTATAACAATCGATGTTGTTTATGAAGAAGTTTTAATCGATAATATACACTATTCTTGGATTTATTAGATAACATATTTATACATATTACATATACATAATATTTTATTACATACGTATATTTATTACATATTATACGTTTATAATAATAGCAGAGATGTGCAAAATAGTTTATAAAATGTATTTAAGTAGTAAATGAAAATACTTTTCATTTTTTCCATTTCAAATTCAAAATTATTTCAAAAATTCATAGATTTAATAAAAAAATATATAGGTGTACTGCGAGTCATGATTTTAGTTCATGTGAAGAATCCCATGATTTGTATTAATAAAAGTAAAATTACAGTATTCTACTTGTATTCAAAGTCAAAGTCAAAGTCAAAGTCAAAATATTTTATTCATATAGGTATCATTGATACACTTATGCACGTCATTTTTTGGCTTTTCGGAAGGTGCTTTGTCATGGAGGAGAAGAAAAGCCTAAAGAAACTCCTCAGCACATCTTTTAAAAAAAATATTACAAAAAAGATATTATCATACAAAAGTTTACTATTCTGAGTGGAACTGGTTGCAGAGCTAATCATTTCCATGCGTCTTTGTCATTTAAATACTCGTTTACACTATAATATCCCTTGCCTAACAATTGTGTTTTTACACGTTTTTTGAAAGATTCTATTGGCAAGTCACGTATTATTTTTGGGATTTTATTATAGAAATGTACACCAAGCCCTATGAAAGATCGTTGCACTTTACTTAGGCGGAACGAAGGCGTAATTAATTGATACATTCTTTTTGTTTGGCGATTATTAATATCAAAATTTTGTTTATACGCGTTTATATTCTTCCTTATAAAAACTACATTATTGAAGATATACTGGGAAGCTACTGTAAGTATACCTATTACCTTGAACTTTTCACGCAAAGATTCCCGAGACTTAAGTTTATAGATAGCCCTAACAGCCCTTTTTTGGAGAATGAAAATTTGTTCTATATTATTAGTTACACTATTATTAGTTACATTATATATATATTAGTTACATATTATTAGTTACACTTGTGTTATAACTTGCCGCATTTTATTTTCTCAATTTCTCATGGAAAAAATCGGTCTGTATAATGTTCGTTATGTAAGTGATTAACTCGATAAATAACGATATTGATAAATGTCAGAGCTAAGACACATCGCTGCACTATTGACAAGAAAATGAAAGTTCTATGAAGTAATACATTTTTTTGTTTATGTTTGCTTGTCATTAATTATCGAGTGTCATAGGCATGCATGTGTCAAAAGTGAAATGCCAAATTGCAAAGAGTATAGGTAGACTACACGCGATATTAGTTGACTTAATTTAACTATGCAACTAGGTGAACTAATTTGTTTTTGGTACTTGAGAATAATTATAATTACCTAATACTAAACTTATAGTTTTATAAGATTACAATTAGAAGGGGAACGTAATCGAATATGTATTCTAGGAGATCCCGTGGGAGATTATTTTTTTAATGATATAAAATTTTTCCAAAAAAAAACCGACTTCAAATGAAGTACATACTTTCCAGTAAAAAAAAGAATCATTGAAATCGGTTGGTGTGATATTGAGTTATTCGTCCATATGTTGCGCACATACTTAATGCAAAGACTTATATAGTTTTCTCATGGATGCTATTGTCAGATCTCACTCATATTTAAGTGAGACCACATGACAAGCTCTAGCTTTCGATTAAAAAAAGAATCATCGAAATCGATTGGCGTGATATTGAGTTATTCGTCTATTTGTCGTGTACATACTTAATGTAAATTTAAGACTTATGTGGTTTTCTCATGGATGTCAGTATCAGATCTCGCTAAAATTTAAGTGGGACCACATAACAAGCACCAGCTTTCGATTAAAAAAAAGAATCATCCAAATCGGTTCACCCAGTCGAAAGTTCTGAGTTAACAAACATAAAAAATACAGTCGAATTGAGAACCTCCTCCTTTTTTTGAAGTCGTTTAAAAATAAAAATAAATTACATAACGATTTCAACAAAATAACAAAATGTAACGGAAAATAATTAAATTAGGCACGAAACGCAACGGCGGAGAGATCCGATCGCAACGACGATTCTTTTGAGTCGTATTAGCTCCAGACTAGTCCAGACCTTGTCCCCCTGCTGAGGTTTTCATAGCAGCTCGTAGCCGGTCCTTGGGTAATATAATTCTAAATGTCATAATTTCATGATTATGCCTTCACCTAACAAAACTTTTAGCTTTCCTATTTTGTAAGTTTAATAAAATTTTACATCTCTTCACATCTATCCAACAAACTATATCTACAATTTACGATCGTAGCAATTGCGGGCTCCAGTTTATAGATCTCCGAAGATCTTCATCAGATCCGAATATGTAAAGAACTTAAAATAAAAAAATATCATATTAGAAAGATTCAATGTTAAACTAAAATATTTTTAATAAGGTGAATTAAGTTTACTAATACACCTCGGCAGTAGGCTCGTGTATAGCTTGCCTTAATCACGTAGGTGAATTTAGGTCTACCGATTAAGTATACTTAATTCACCTCGATAAGTAGATTTAAATCACCTGGGTGCATAAGTGAATAAAGTACACTAAAAGTAGACTTAAAACACCTGGGTGAATTAACTCAGGTGAATAAAGTCGACGGCACCGAAGTTTTGATTGAATTTTCATCCTCTAATATAATCCCTTAAGGGATGAATTTCGAAAAACCAATGATACAGATAACGTTTAATCTTTACCTTGAGCTTATATATAAATTTCTCCCTTTAACTTCAAATCTGACGAAGTTTCCTTACTAACTTGCACCCCCGTAATTAACCGTTTAGGGTAGATATGATTTTCCAAAAAAAAATAATACTTACAAATTTTATTTCTAATCTAGAGCTAATATATAAATTTTCGTGTTTTTAATTTCAAAAATGATGAAGTTGTGTACTAAAAGAAGTACTAAAAGTAAGTACTGAAGTTGTGTTTCATCCCCTAAATTAACCATTAAAGGAATTATTTTCCAAAAAACTATGTTAAAATTAAATTTTATTCATAACCATAAACTTACATAAAACAATTCAAATTTATAACTCTAAAAGTGACGAAGTTTGGTTTGTATGAAAGTGACTTCCAACCCTTTTTTTACCTCTTATTTAGGGGATGAATTTCGCGACGTCTCCTTAGCATAGACTATCGCCCTACCAAATTTCATCTTATCTTTAATCAGTTCGGTAGTTTCTGAAATTTCAGTGGTGTGTCGTTTTTCAGTTTTATATACAGGTTGGAAAAAAAGACAGTAGTTGGAGGATAAGTGAATATTGATGAAGGTAAAGTTTACTAATAGGAAACATTTCTTTATTTTCAAAACTAAGTAAAACTGCTATCAAAGATTTTTGAAAATTTATCTACTCTAGTATCAAACCAGTGAAATGTGAAAAAAAAACATCCTGTATTTTTATGATGCCAGCCAAAAGCGTCATTCGTATGGATTAATTTCTATTAAACGGGTCAGTAGAGAAATTTGAAACGGAAACTCGAAATATTATTTTAAATATTCAACATAACTCGATACAAAAGGCGACAAAGAGAATTCAGTCGAAGAATAAATCTGTGCATCTGTAAAAATGGGTCTCATTTTGAACACTTCATAGCTCGAATACGAGTAAATGGATTATTTACTTTTGATAAGTAGGAACTTTACACGAAAATTTTTTCTACTTACTGATTTTTCTTGATCTTCCCTTAATATTAAGATACTATGTTGTATTACAGAAATTGGTCTATTGAATGACCCTTTCGGTTGGCATCATAAAAATACAGGATGTTTTTTTTCACAATTTACCGCTTTGATTGATTGGCTTAAGCAGGTGAATTTTCAAAAATCTTTGAATGCAGTTTTACTTAGTTTTCAAAATAAAAGAATGTTTCTTTTCATTTAAATTTACCATCATCGATATTCAGGGTATTTTTCCTCCAATTACCCGCTACCGTCTTTTGTTTCCACCCCGTATATAGAATATAGATAAAGTAAAGAGTGCAGATTTTATCGGATTAAACCCTGCTGAGAATTTTATTAAATAAAATGCGAAATAGGTTTTGAAATTAAATTAAAATGTGTAGTGGTCTATCTGAGTATGAAAGGCTTGTAACTTGCGAAGACTTGGATTAACTAAATTACATTGGAAATCCCGTGCAATTTTAGTGTGAGCGCCTTTTTTTGTTTGTTTACCGGTATGGTAGTGTACTTACCTAGGCGTTAAGTTTAAAAAAATATGAAAATATCGCAAAACAAAATTAGTGCCTCCAATAAACAAAATCAGATTTCATCCGCCCTGGATCAATAACTGGGTACACCCATGTAGCTCTTACAAGAGTATGGTTATCATTAAACATTAAAACCATTATCTTCTACACATGATAAATTAATTTTCAATAATTACTTTTTTTCTTATTTCAATCTGTAACTTTTATTCCGCCAAAATTATAGTTTGTAAGGTAAGATGATTTAGGTACCTCATTTTCAAAAACATGGTTAATAATAAATTTATAGTTTTTAATTAAGTCCCTTTAAAAACTAATGAAATCTAGGCCAATTCAGGTATCTTGGCTTTATCCTACTCGTACAAGTGCGATCCCGTTTCGGTTTTATGATTAGCATAAAAGAGCATCAAGATTTCATTTCGGATTAAACTTTTCCTTCAGTTACCTCATTCTTTATATTAACGAAGTCTCTTTTCAATATGCTCTCCTTGGAATACAAGTAATACAATTTTTACAAAAATCTATGAAAGTTTATCACTCTACGTAATATAATCCCAGTATTATATTATAAAGTTATAAAATAGGTAATTTGCTGTTTCATTATCTATATATCGATCCACATTGTTCATCATCATAGTGGACATAGTGACGTGATGATATGATGTGATGATATGATATGATAGGTAGGTATGTTACGTTACTTTCATTTTTTTCTCATACAAACAATAACATGGACCAACTACCATAACATTAAGGAGTCTCTCTGTTCATTAGCACCAAGCCATAAAAGGAAAACCGGGCAAGTGCGTATCAGGCCACGCGCAATGTAAGTTCCGAACTAGTAAGTTTATCGACTATTACTCATTAACTACTTACACTAACATAGCCGTGATAGTTTTCCTTGTAAATTCATCACATACCCTATTTTTCGGAATTTTTTCACTTTCAGACCTGACTCTAACCAAAATTAGCATTTCAAAGCCAAATATTTCATTAACGGACCCCTAATTCCAAAAATGGTCTTAGAAGACCCATAATATTTTTGGAAGATCTTTTCAACGATACTCCACACTATAGTGTATGCGACGATTAAAAAATAATCCTCACGTCACCCTGAAAAAAAATTTTTGCAATATTTTATTCTACGATTCTAGATTTTTAGTAAATATATATTGTATATCCATGCCAAATTACAGCTTTTTAGCACTACCGCCCCCCCCTCAGAGTCACTAACGGTTACTTTAATCGCTCTTTAGTAAAAAATATCCATACAAATTCTGTAGGTACCTTGGCGCTTTGTTTCGGACAGACGGACTGACGGACAGACGGACAGATGGATAGATGGACGGACGGACATGACGAAACTATAAGGGGGTTCTGATTTTACTTCGGAACCCTAAAAAGGAAAAAAAGTAGAACTTATCAGACACCGTCAATTTATAATTATCTATAGAAATAACATTTGCCTCTTTTCAACTGTATTTTATGTAGTTTGAATTTTATCTAACATCAGTTCTCATCAACGTACTCGTAGCTCTTGGGAAAGTTTCTTTTTTCATTTGCCTGTAAATGGCAATAGTCGCAAGCGTACTGATTTGTCAGCCAACCTATTCAACTATCTGCGCTAAACATTGTGGTCAAAAAATACTGTACATACCAAACCGTAACCAAAATATGAGTGTCAGTTCATTTATTTATTTCTTTATGTACCATACAAAAAGTACAGAAACAAAGGCGGACTTAATGCTAAAAGCATTCTCTGCCAGTCAACCTTCGGACAGTAGTAAAACAACGATGGCCGATGGATGGTGACAAAAGAATAAAAAAAATAAAGAAATTAACAAGTGCAATACATAATATCTATCCATAATATATAATAATAACATACAACTACTACTACTATATTACTGTTTGTAATTTTTAAACTTATATCTCAGTTACTTTACCGTGATTAAAATTGCGTAATAGTAGGTAATAGGATTAGAATTTCTTTATCTGTGTCTCTGTATTCCGTGGTCTGAGAGGTTGCAAGGATTTTCTCGAAATAACAACCGTGGCGCCATTTTCAAGTTAAATACATCGCTGCAACTTTTTAATCATCTAAAGTACTAAAGTCACACTCCACGTGTAATATTTTAAGAATGATTTAAGTACTTATCTAGTTTATCGAAACAAGTTTTATTTAGCAACAAGATTTTTGTAGACTGTAAGGTGAAAAACCTAGGCCAAGGCAATTATGAAAAGGAATGCGATTAAAAAATCAGCCGTTCAAGTACGTTGCAAGCTATCAGGTAAGGCTAAAAAGGCTAAAAACAACTCTCAGTTATTTAATTATTTGTATAAGTTTAACACATTACACGACAATCCAATGAAGATTCTATCGAAGATTTATTTTTATTTAGTACAATATAATGTAAGTATGTTGTTGGTATGATATTTATTTAAGTCCGTTTTTACCTGCTTCGGTTTCATTAATTATAATCAGTCTATATATATCTACACTTTAATATTATAAAGTGGAAATATTTATATTTTTGGATGTTAAGGAATAAACTCAAAAACTACTGCACCGATTTTAAAAAATCTTTATCATCTTTAAAATTTTCATCTCAAGTAACGACTTATTTGCTAAGCGTGTTTAATCTTTAAATAGCGATAATAATATCATAGGAGTAATCGTAAATTAAATAAGTAGTTGCGTTCATTCAGAATAGATCAATAGAGAGATGGCGGACAGTGTCTGTAACTGCTGCTGGGACGATAAGAAGGCTTCAAATTAAAGTATAGGCTATATTATACTATCTTGGTGCTTTACGAGCATACAAAAACAACATAGTAATATACCTTACTAGGTTGGTACCAGTAGATTGGTTGCCCCAGTACAGTGCAGTATTTTTCCCGAAGCGAACCGAGGCCAGATTTCCTAGTACAATAGAGAGTTAGAAACTTTTCTAAAAACATTGACAAACTAGCGGACGTAACTACTATCTGAACTTTTTCAACGTAAATAAAATTCCCAACAAGCGAATCCTGTGCCCTAATGAACTTTATTGTGTATCGGGAATGGATACTTTGTAACTTTAGCTCTAATTTCACACATTCATTAGGTCAGGTCTAGATATAATGACAATTTTATGATGATACCAAATAAACTGCAATTTAACCTGTTACTCCTATGAGGTCGCAGAGTTGTGCAACCTAGTTGTACTTGTAGTAGTGCAGTAAAGTCCAGTTTACACGTATTAAGTAGTTAAGTAGATAACTAAATTTTATTGAACTAATACGTGTAAACGGACAATTTAGGAGTTAAAGTTTAGTTACGGAAGTAAACAAGTAGTTTAGAAATTTTTCTATTTTTCTGTTAAGTAGGTGGGCGGAGCTTATCACTCATGTTTGGACAGGCACTTTTGTTTAGTTTTAGTTGAAATTTAGTAAAATGCATAAGTAATTAAGTAGGTTGTGAAGAATTGTATGAACTAAAGGGCTTTACTAAATTATTGCGTTTGGACGCGCACAAAAAATTATTGACTTAAAATTTACTTATCTACTTAAGTACCTACTTAATACGTGTAAACCAGACTTAAGGGTTCTTTGCCCGCTTGGCCGACTAACCAGCCAACTAAACTAACTGGCACAATTTTTTGCGTATTTTCGTTGTATTATGCAGAGCAATTTGGTACAATTATTACTATATTTCTGCATGGGGTCTATGAATCCATACCCCTTAATACGAAAGATACTTGAGTACGCCAACTTGCGCGGTTATTAAAATAAAACTGATTTAATTACAACGTTACTTTCACCAGCTCAGTGTCCTTTCAATTTCTTGTGGTACTGTACAGTATGAAATAGTTTAGTCAACAAACAACCTGCGCAGTGGCTTACGTCAATCAATCAAAAGAAAGTGGAAATCGTGTCACAAGTGTTCACATGCTCTCTCGTACTTACGTGGATATCGCTCCATGGGAACTTACACCATGCAAACCGGCTAATGAAGTTCGCGCTGCATTTGTAATAGTCATTGGCTACATTTGCACGGAAACCACACCACTATAAATATAGTTTTCACCGTCCATTATGTTTTGTAATAATACGATGCAATTTTTTATTGTGCGTAACGTAAAATATTTTTAATCATAATTATATTATATAATACAAGTGGTGGTCTTATCAATTTATTAGAGATCGTCTGCTGTAAAATGAACCTTAATTAGCAATATTTAGGACACAGTTTACATTAAATAAATATCAATAACACTTTCCCAGTTCAGTGTTATATTAGAAACAAATAATTAAAAAAGCCGACTGCGTAAAAAAACTAAAAAGGAAAAAATAAACCCAGTAGTTTAAAATGTTGTTAAAAGTAATATTGAACAAATAAACCATAGAAGGATTAACAGTCGGGACTTTTTTAATTATTTGTTTCTAAGTAAATAAATATTTGTTTCTGTTTATTTGTTTATTTATTTATTTATTTATTTATTTTTTTGTTCCCATTTATAATAAATTTTACAGGGCTGCTTAGGAAAAAACAAACAAGATTTGATTGGTTGAAGAATGGGTCCCGACCGTTAATCCTTCTATGGTGTACTTGTTCAGTATTACTTTTAACAACATTCTGAACTACTGGGCGTATTTTTTGAAGACACAATATTGCACCAAATATCGGCCATTTTTTTCTATTTTGATATACCCAGTGACACTCTCACAAATTTAAAACGGCATCTCTCAAGCTGAAATCGTTTAGGCTACAGAGCGTGCCAAAGAAGTATACATATACATACTTACTGTAGAAAAACATAACTCTCATTCTGGCGTAATCGGGTAATAAATAGAAATAAATATAGGGAATTGATCGAATCACGGATTCCTTCATTTCCCTGCGACATACTTTTTACGGAATAGACAAAGTAACATTAAAAATTAACCTTTTTATATCACCTGTCACATTTGCATTGACACTATAGATTATTTTATTTTCAGTAGATTGCTTATTTAATATTTAAACACCTAAAAGAAACAACGACTGAATAAAAGTGTTTATTCAATCTTAATTTAAATGTTGAGTGGAGGACAGTACCTCAATTTCTCAGCAATGAAGAAAATCGTGGAGTAACTGTACAGAGAAATCTGGCACTTCTAATAAAAACAAGAGAGTCCCGTAATTACAACGTCGCATGACCGTTAACGACTCCTAACAAATACTAATGCACGCTAGTGTTCATAAATTATGTAATGATAAACAAACTTACTTTATGAAACGCTCATAGTCCGGCGGATTGCGTCGATCCTAAGTGATCGACAAAGTTAAGCAACAGCGGGCGCGGTCGGTAGTTGGATGGGTGACCGCTAGTGGCAAAAAAATCTTGAACGTTTCCTGCTTCGGAGGGCATGTAAAGCCGTCGGTCCAGGTTGTTATCATAAGATAACAGTGGTTAAGCCATGTCTGAGGCCCTCAGGCGGTTTGAAAACTTCCGACACTCGGGTTGGCCACTAACCCCTCCACCAATCCGCACTGGAGCAGCGTGGTTGAGTATGCTGTAGGCCTCCTCAAGAGGAGAAACCCGTGTTCAGTAGTGGATTGAAGCCAAACAAACTTACAACCTGACTTTACGTCACAAGTCTACCAATAATACGTTACACATAGTGAATAATTAGTCCAAGAACTCTTCAAATGTATTCACTAATGTCAGAATGCAGAATACCTAATTGAAGCGATTATAGAATGAAGTGGTAATAAAAATGCTAAAACACATCCACAGGATTCACATTAACATTACACTCTGCTAATGAGATAGTTTATGTAAAGATTTCGCAAGTAAAAACACGAAAAACGGTGAAGGGCGATACGGTTCACATATAGACAGACAGTGCAGATATTTAAAGTATGAACCGAACTGAAACAAAGTAGGCTGAGATAGTGTTTTTCTCTGCATCATGGATTTACGATAACAGATTAAACAGATTGGTATTGTAAAGTGAGACAATCGTTGTTTGTACGCAGCGTGAGATTTGAAAGAGGTTTTATTTCATAAAATACAATTAATATATCCCGACGCTCACTATCTTTTTAAAGAAATAAGTAGGTAGAAAATTAAAAGATAAGACGAGTGACCCTAGAGCTGGCAGTTTTCTTGCTCAGCGTGTTAGTATCGCCATACAGCGAGGGAATGCTGCCAGCATCTTAGGTACTGCACCGCAGGGGCCTAGTTATATACATTTATTTTAATTAATTTTAATTTTACTTTTAAGTATTAATATAATAATATGTAATATATCTATGTACAAAATGTAGTAGGAGAAACTAGGACCGCGCAACAACAAACTGGTACCGAAAATAGACGTTGTTACGTTAAGCATAATTTTGAGAAGAACAGATTTCGTAACTGTAAGAATACCCCAGAACCACAAGTTACGTGCCTGAAGATTAGAAACTTAGATTCCAAGATGATTGAAATTACAAAAAACTGCTAGGCACGTACAGTGTACATTTTTCTGGTCAGTGAAATAGGTAAAACGAAATTGCATGCTAATGATAAATTCATGCCGCCTATGATAATTCGCAACATTAAAGATAGCAACGAAAAATTGCCGGCCAACAAGGAAGGTGGGAAGCCAAAGGCAACAATTCCTCGACAAACATTTCACAGCTGGTTCTCAAAATGGTAACTATCCAGACAAATAAAGGGGCCATTGTCTCATTAATTCTAAGATGCACTTACACCAGGCGGAACCTGGAATTAAGGATGGACTGATACATCACAAGGATTTGAATGTTTTGATGTCTTTATACCGCAAATGCTGTTAAACAATTAATTTAGTTTCGCTTGATCTCCGCTATCGTTTCCCTCTTATACTAAATCTATGGTTAAAATCGTGAAAGTAATGAGATAATGCACTTTCTAAAATACAACTGAAGCGCCGAGCTGCCGAGTACAATTGGTGATTTAAACGATTCTCACAATTAATTAAAGTGTCGCACGTTAATCGGCATGTTCTTTATTACACAGTCAGTCGTAACTGTGGCGTAATCAAGATTGTTTTACGACGTAATCTCATGGTATGTAACAGGACATTTAGTAGCCTCAATTGGCTATGCGTTCTCTTTAATAAACAAGTATGTACTTAGTTCTGGTGTTTAAGGACTTATTTAGATGGTCATTTTTAAGGAGCAAACGGAGGTTACCACAGATTATTCGTACATTACTTAGTGTACCCTAGAAAACGTAATCCGTTACCTCCACAAGTAACCACAACCTAAATAATTGTTTGTATTCATCTTGGTTATTCCATATTCCTAAACAATATTACAAATAATTCTATACCTACTGGCTAACATCACATAAAAATACCTACTTTTGAGATTATGCAGGTTATGCCGATTCGGACATCGGTACTTATGCAGCAAATTTTGCAAGTATCACACATAATCGGGGCATCTTACTTTGTTGATCATGAAACTGTCATTAAGGAGTTCGAGAGGATCTCCTATCGAGGCAATTGCATGTCCAGTGCTCACTTTAAGATGGTCCGTCAACTCGTTTGTCTTGGGTTGATCACGCTTTGCGTGTTTGTAATGTGCAATAATAATCATCATTAATTGTCGTGTAGGAAGTAATTACTATTGTCTACGCCGACCTTGCATTATCTGAATAAAGCGGCTGCTACGATTGGGCAGCGGTCAGAATTATATTGAAGTAGTTTAAATTTGCGTCAACACTAGCTTCCAAAAAAAACCTGCTCGTCAATAGCATCCAAACAAAATAAAAACGCAGTAGCTGTTTTCTCAGTCAATACAAATATATCTACAATTTTAGCCTAATGTTGCCCTATGTTTACCCTCATTTTATCTATGTCAATGTTTCTTTCAGATGAAGGCGTAACGAAGACTTTTACCTGCGCGCGTCCTTTGATAGGACAACACGTGTTCCTGCAATTGGTGGGGGTCGAAGGCTCTTTATCCCTGTGCGAAGTGGAAGTCTTCACAACCGAAGGTAGAATTGAAAATCAAAAATTAAATTTTCAATATATCATGCAACCGGAAACTTATAACAAGCTTCTTATTCCTAGAAACTCGTACTTCCGGAGCGTGGGATTCACATTATTCTTTTATTTGCAGTTTTCATGTTTTCAGTGAAACATTTTGCTATCTTCGAAGCTTCCTTATGCATAATATAGTATTTTCCTTCAACTTGCATGTACTGAAAATATTGGATGTTTTCTATTTTGCAGTATACTTTTGCTACATTAAGCAACGGCTGTGTAATCTTTACCTTTTAAAAAATGTATTCATTTACCCTTATTTACTAATCTATATATTCTATAATATATATCTATATATTCTATAATATATAGATTAGTATATAGTCTACCAATAGATATATAATCTACCAATCCGCACTTGGCCAGCGTGGTAGACTATGGCCTGTACCACTCACATTGTGAGAGGAGACCCCGAGCCCAGCAGTGGGACAATTATGGGTTGTTGCTATATTCTATAATCGTTCGTAAGGAGTAAACTCTAGTTGTGCTCTAGTCATGCGTAGGAGGTTACACACACATTTTATTATTTTTGGAAATTATTTAATTGTTATTTTTTTTATTGTGCAGAATTTTCCAACGACCGATGTGCGCCCGCGGGGGCATCTGCCGACATTGAGCTTGCGGCCTTTTCCAGAAATTGCTACGAATTCAACGTGGCTAAAGGCAGTTCTTTCGACGAAGCGAGGAAACAGTGTCAGTCGCATGGGGGCGACTTAATACACAATTTTCAGGTATCTTAAAATACTTTTTTATTTGACTGCCCTATTCTTAAAAACTTCAATGTACATCATCTGATAGCATAGTAACTTCGGCCTAATGGAGGTCTACTGTTTAGTTTGTGTATGAACTCTTGGTTAATGATTCCTACAACGCACTTCACACTGCCTCTAACTACTAAGGGTCTCGGCGCTTTGCAGATAGACGGACAGACAGACAGACGGACGGACGGACAGACGCACGTACAGACATAATGAAACTATAAAGGTCCCGATTTTATTTCGAAACCCTAAACATGAAAAATGAAGCAATAATTATCAAATGATTTACAATGCAGTTTGCATTCGTACTACGAGTATTGTCCTTTTTAAGGAGCACATTGGTCAACTTTTTCTTGCCCTATCTAGTTTGTAGGTAGGTATATCATACCTCATCATATTTATTTATGTTGCTTATTTTAAAGCAGAAATAATGTAAAAATGATGAGTAATACTTTATGGTTAAAAGAAGCAGTCCTCTCAACGAACAATAGCGTTGACTAGGTAATTGAAATTTAAAACCGCTTCGTTAATCTCATTAGCATGTGATATCATTAACATAACGGTGGGATGGTGTCCCGCACAATAGATAGCGGTTTCGACTGAGTGTCGTCAACTAAGGTGGGTGGACCATGGAAGGCCACTCTAACGATTAAACAGTCATTACTTCGTTATTTACAAGTTAAATGAATCAAACAAATCGTTAAATATCGCTTTGTTTTATTATGTGTTATATAAAACATTTTTTTTTATAAAAGGTTTAACCATTATTTAATAAACTTAAGTTTAAATAACCTCTGCCAAATGGCCTTGCAAGGATCAAGGCTCCTTATAAGGCCAATATAGTAAATCAGTCGTTTAACTTAAAACTAACATTGTGACAATCAAAATATCTACATATACTTAAACTACATAAAAAGGTCTTTCATTAAAACGGAATATTAAATGCCTACCATAACATATTCAGATAAAAAATAATCAACGAACATTACTAGAACTCTATCGTAAAACTAAGAATGTATTTGTGTAATTGTTTTAAAAATAATATAAATGAGTAATAAATCGAAATCAAATAAGTTGCCAATAACCTTTATAGTAAAATAATAAAAATATAAAACTGATTAAAATGGCCTTCTTAAGGGTCTGTTCCTTGTAAGGCCAAAATGTTAGAACACCTCGGAATTGGGGGTCTTTACCTGAGTGGTAGCAATTATATTAACTTGCACATTGTTTTAAATTTCCAGATATTTATTTAGAAGTAAGAACTAAGTGTTAATATTTTCATAGTTTCTAGATGTTCCTAGAAAGACCCTTGTGCCCTAGCAAGGCCAAACTGTCAACTTTTTGATCGGCCTTACAAGGAACCATTGGCTTTCCTAGGAAAACTACCAATATTTTAATTGTATTGGAAATAAAGTAATATTTTTTTCTTCAGTGCCGTAGCAAATCCTTGTATTATCAATTTAGAGTAAAAAAAAATAAAGAAAACAGTAGTTTATTTACTTGAAAACTTACATTTTACTAAGAGCAAATATAACAATTTTAACATCGATGACCGAAGTCAACAAAGAGAGGACCCGCATTGATAAAATAGCGGTGCGAGGGACTCGCCGCCACGTCTGTGTACTTGAATTCGATGGATGTTAGTGTAAGTGGAAGGAAATTGTCATTGAATGGCAATAAATACGACTTTTTAATAATTGGCCTTACAAGGAGCATGGCCTTCCATGGTCCACCCACCTTACTTATTGAATCTTCCAAAGTTTTACTTTGTATGTAAATAGCTCATAAATAATTATATCAATTCTACGGGCTTACTTTTAATATGTATATCACACAAGTAAATAATAATAATCTGTATATAACAAAGGCAAAAGTGATTAACTGGTTTAAAGACTTAAAGTTGCACACACGTATTCCTCTTATGACGTAGGCATCCACTAAGGAAGAACTTTTCAAAATTCAACCCCCGAGGGGGTTAAATAGGAGATATAAGTTTATATGTTGCAGAACATCGTCTGCCGGGTCAACTAAGTAGTTATAATAATTTTTCAGTCTTGAATAGTTTTTTTTATTTTTTTATGTATTTTTAAGTATTATGTTTATGTTTTAATTTGATATAATTTTACTGTTCCACTTGCCTGGCTTGGACGTCCTATGGTTGTCGTTTATCCTTCCCTACGTATAAAGTGATATGTCGTAAACCGAGGTTTACAGGATAGCGCTTATAATGTTCAAACAGCTTTAGAAATAATAGTCTTTAAAATTATATTTTTTTTGTTCTATATTCTTTTACTACGTTTAGGAAGTCTATAGTAGTATTCATAAATATTTTTAATATTTTTATGTTTTCCTGTAAAAAGTGATAGATGACTGTTTTACATTAAACTAACGTATCATACATGTCTGAGATGCCTCTTTATACGTAGGAAATAATCAAATAGAATTTTAAAAATAAATATATATTTCATCGATATAATTACATATTAAAATGTTGTGCTTGAGAAATGCATAAATCAATTATGCAACACTAACTTTAACTTTCTGTTAAGTTAGACAAGACCGCGTTTACGGCATCTATTATTTTTAATTAAGTACTATACTTGTTCTCCTAAACGACTTGTATTATATCTAGTAAAATACATTATAAGTATTCAAATAAAAATCTTACATACATATGAGCGTATTTACAATCTAAAGCCACCTATGGAAAAAATAGCCATTTTTGATATGTCTTTTTATACGTAGGGACCTTCGAAATATTGTATCCCTAAAATATTCGAATAGAACAAATATGTTAATCAGAAATCAAATGACCACTTATGGACGCGTCAAGGATAATTGATATAAGAAGATACATAATAATCCTCAATACATGGATCTAATGATCGTAATAACATAAAATACTTTTTCTCTTTAGGGTGCTACTTCGAGTTACTTCATACAGGAACTAGAAAGACGTAAATCTCAATTGAAGACTCAACTTGTTTGGATTGGGGCCCAGAAAGAACCAGGTCTTACTTCTAGGACTTGGAGATGGGTTGACGGTGAGTACCTAACTATTGTTTGTGAGTTTCCGTGGGTTTACAAAACTAGAGAAACCTTTAAGTTGGTTTTTTCATTTCTATTGAACTTACTTCTCTATTTTTAACCGACTTCAAAAAAAGGAGGAGGTTCTCAATTCGACTGTATTTTTTTTATGTTTGTTACCTCAGAACTTTGGACTGGGTGAACCGATTTGGATGATTTTTATTTTAATTGAAAGCTGGTGCTTGTCGTGTAGTCCCACATAAATTTGAACGAGATCTGATAATGGCATCCATGTCAAAATCATATAAGTCTTAAATTTGCATTAAGTATGTGCGCGATAAATGGACGAATAACTCAATATCGCGCCAACCGATTTCGATGATTCTTTTTTTAATTGAAAGCTGGTGCTTGTCGTGTGGTCCCACATAAATTTGAGCGAGATCTGACAATGGTATCCATGTCAAAAGTACAATGTACTTCATTTGAAGTCGGTTATTTTTTTGTTAAAATGTTAGATTATGTATTTGATACCTTAACAACATCGCTGTAGTAAAACTATTAATAAATGATTGAACACGTGTTACCCTCGGTCAGTTCACGGTCTATCGAACAGGCCTTTTTAATAATTCTGTCGGTCAATGGTATATTATCGATGGTAAGTAGTTATACTGATTTTTTATTCTTATTCATGTCGAAGAAACAGACGGAATCTATAATGAGAGGTCACTACCGCCCATACAAAGCCTCAGGTAACATCAGTGGCTTAACCACAGGGCTTAACCAAATGGACACGTGACGTTAACTGCATACTGCATGACATTTGACGAGGTCACAACCGCATTGATGTTGAATTTTTGATCCGATCACCTGACCTGACTGAAAGTACGCGGTAAAAAAGCAAGCTATAATAAATGCTGAAAGAAATACGCTATTTTTGCAATAATTTTATTCTCTGACGCAAAGTACTTAAACACTACGTTCCAATGACAAGTGTCAATGTAGTTACAATATTCTCCCTCTTCGATTGATTTTTGTCATGTCTATTCTCTAAGGACAGAGCGGCTAATAACATTTTGGAAGACTCCCTCCAACTCTTATAATTTACGACACCGCACCGCACTTCACTAACCTAGCCTCTCTTCAATTCGCTTCTCTACTCTCCTCACCGCATAGCTCACTTCACCTCACTTTACCTCATGTCACTTTACCTCATCTTATTATTTGCTCCACTTTGTTATTTTTAACCACACTACTGGAAGATAAGTTAGTTAATTCCCCCATAATACCTACTATATTTAGTAATGTCGGGAAATTTGATTAACAGGTGAAATAGTATCCAAACCAACGTGGGGCAAAGACCAGCCTAACAACTATAATGGAGAGCAAAACTGCGCAGTCCTGGATGGAGGGCGAGCCTGGCTGTGGAACGATGTCGGCTGCAACCTCGACTATTTACACTGGATCTGCCAGTACCGTGAGTGTCACCTTCATAGGTACATATCGATAATTTCATTCAGCTAAGCACCTGCGAATTGTACTGCGAACTGGTAGGTGCAATTGCTGATATCAGTTTAACTTAAGAATACCAGCGATGGTTCTATTGTGAAATGAAATGAAATGAAATGAAATGAAATAATCTTTATTCATGTAGGTATCACTGATACTCTTATGCACGTCATTTTTTTAATCTACCAGCTTTTCGGAAAGGTGCTTTGTCATGGAGGAGAAGAAAAGCCGTAAAGAAACTCCTCAGCACATCTTTTAAAAATAAAACTTATATCTATTACAAAAATAGGTATTCTTTAACCTGTGCAGAACTGGTTGCCTAGCTAGTCATTTCCAAGCATCCTTGTCATTTAAATATTCATTTATGCTATAGTATTGTGCTTTAGATGGCAAAGTGCAAAGCGAATAGGTTGATATTACGATTATATTATGTATTGTTGGGATCCGAAAAACACAAATCATCAAAATAAACGTTAAGTCATTAATAGGCGTACTGTGTCCAAACCGACACCGTATATTTTCTAGTTGCGGATAGCATGGACAGAAACAAATTATAAACAAAAACCAAAATTTTTTTTATGGAATCAGCCGATAAAAGTACTGATGATCCATCTGATGATATGTGGCTATTGTCGTCCATGGACATCAGCGACACCAAAGATATCACCCATGCAATACCGGCCAAGGAAGAAGGAAGAACAGGAAAAAACTTTTTGCGCATATTATACTTTAATATAATTTATTATCTATAAATTAACATTTATCTGTCACATATTAATGTCTACCGTGACCGGGAACTCCCACTCTAACGCCGCGTTTATCTATATAAAACTGTGCGAACATTTTTTTAATGAAAATAGAGGTTTGAAACATCAGTTGTACCAAAAACGGGACTGTCAACCTCATGGTTCCATTATCAGACCAAGTTGAAATGATCAAAAAGTGATCAAGGAAACTACCATCATGTTGTACAGTCACGGGAGATCAATATATTACAAGCAAAGTTTTATAAGAAGCGTTTCAGTACAGTTAAGAAAAAATTTCAAGTTTTTAAATGAACTTTATAAAGGATGAAGTTGAATAAAAGCGTTTATTAAATGTGCCATCTGATATTATTGATTTATTATTTCGTTCTTTTGCTGTTTCTGCGATTTATTTTTGTAAGTGCTAATATTTTCCAACTTGTTCTGCATATTATAATGGTTTCATTCGTATCACTCTGGCTGGTTATATTTTGTTGTGCTTTCTGAATGATAAATGCAACAATTCTATTATTAACCGTATTACCCGCTAACTGTCTTAAACTGTGTTCCATTCAATTTCTTACTTAGCTTTACAGTAGAAGGCAGGCTTCTACTCGTAATTAAGGTAACTGGACTGTACTTTACACTGTTCTATTGCGAAGGTGGACGGGTTAAGGCTAATCCGTTCTTATTTGTTACTGTTACCTATGTCCAGAGCTGACGGCATAACAATACAATACAAAACAAATATTCTTTATTGTTCACCAAATAAAGAACACCATAACGTGCCTTTTGAGGTAAGCAAATGGTCAAGAAAGTTGCTTATTCCATCCCAGGAACAAATCATAAGTGCTTTAATATCTACAAGATATTTTATTCATTTCTGCTGTGCAATAATGAATTTTAAAATATTAATTAACATATACCTACCTAACAAGTAACAACCTTTAGAGAGCTAATCGACTGCAAGAATATCTGTTTGCTGTCGCGAGTATAATGTTCTTACAATTATAAATATGTCCATGTTCATTGTTATGAGAGTTCTGAAAAAGGTCCAGCTCATTGCAAGGTTAAAACATGACGTATCAACATTAGCAAAAAAACTAATTAAGCGGCGATAAATACGATGTGAATAAAATTATATTTCATGTGTACCTACGCTTTTAATAAAACCAGAGCTTATTTATATTCTTATTTACTTATTTTATATCAATTTTATCACGTTTCCTTTTTTATTTACGTTTTCATTTAAGATATTCAAATCGGGTTCTTTAACCAAGATTAACTTAAAATGTCTCTTTTATTTTTAGTTCCGCCCACGTGTGGCAGTCCAGATAAATTACTCAATACGACGATCGAAGGAAGCGACTACCACGTGGGCTCCACGATACTATACAAGTGCCCTGAAGGACACATGCTCATTGGAGATAAGACGAGAGAATGCAAGGAAGATGGATTCTGGTCCGGGGCGGCACCTAGCTGTAAATGTGAGTAATGGAATTAACATCGAGTATAAAGCTTAGATACTTGCTGAAAGAAAACTGACATTGAGCTAATTTTACAGGAGAGCAGTTAAAGTTGGAATTTTTAGAAAAGTTGTTGTATATGCCACAATTTAGATGATAAAATAAGGATTCCAAAACAGTAAGAATAACGTCGGTAGGAGATTACAAAAAAACAAATAATGATTTTTTTTCTAAAAATTCCAACTTTAAACTGCTCTCCTGTGAAGTTAGCTCAATTTCGCTTAGTCAATGTTTCCTTTCAAGCATTGAAATATTGTGAAAGTTCTAATAGATTTAGACGCATGATGAAGACGTGTTTTGGTCACCGTGTCAAAAAGCGTAATAAAGCTTAATGCTTACCAATGCAGCGTCATTATGTAATAAACAAGTTAATAGTTTAAAAACTAAAAAAATACATGAGAGGTGTCAAGGGACACCCGGATGGAACGAAGTTCCTTTCGATTTAAGTATTGTTTTGTTGTGCAGCGCCATCTCTGTAAAACGCTCTGAATCACTTCAAAAAAAGTGTCGTCATTCGTAAGAATCAAAAAGTGTCGTAATTTTCCGTCTAGCCCCCTTTCACAACGCGCGATAAGGAACTTCGTTCCAAAAACAGAGAATAGAACAGAGATATAGATTTAATGCAAAAAATATTTTGCCTAAGACAGATTAGGATACAAAATAAAATGACGGTTAACATTAACCGTTAAAGAGTTCTTTCATTTGAAGTCAAACAGTGTAATATCAAGTCATGCTTATCACAAAAATACAATGTCATAAAAATTAAAGCAATATACAAAATTTCAACTCTATAGGATAACAGGAAGTTGGTCTATTTAAGCTAGGAAGATTTGACTCACACAAACGGGGTAAGCCGTAAGCTAAATAAAAGCGTTTAAAAACAGCACAAAATACTAAATTATAACGTATTATTTTCGCAGATGTCAACTGTGGCGGTCTGACGGCCATTCAAGACGGTGACGTCAGCTTGGTGGACGGTCGCACGACGCACGGAGCTCGCGCGATGTACTCCTGCAGAGAGAACTACACCCTCGTCGGAGAGCCCGAGAGGGTGTGTGGCGACGAGGGGATCTGGGACGGGGAAGCCCCCAAGTGTCTGTTCGACTGGTGTCCCGACCCGCCCCCAGTGTCCGGCGCTGTAGTGTCCGTCGGTGGACACAAGGCCGGCTCGCTAGCCACTTACACCTGCCAGAATGGATTCATCCTTTTCGGACCTCCGGTAATTTATTTTTTGTTTTTATGGAAACAGCCGGCAAACGAGCTGACGATCCACCTAATAGTAAGTGGCTATCGTCGCCCATGGACATCAGCAACACCAAAAGCATCACTGACACGTTGCCGGACAAGAAAAAGAGAAGAAAAAGAAAGAAAGAACTGGCTCTCAAGGCGAAGTCATCAATTGCTTTTTTAATTGTTTTGTGGATGACGTCAATATGACCCAAGTAACGTATTCAGGTTTTGCTATTTATTATTATCAACGTGGTCAATATTCAATAAATTCTGTAAGAATGAAATATATTTTTCTATAGTTTTGTTGCGAGTGTAGGTTTGAGTATTCCTTTGAAGTGTAAACTTTTGAGGTGGGATAAATAAAACCAATCAGCTCGCGACACCGTCATTTTAATTGGCCTGTGGCGCCATCTCTGAGAGAAGTACAGAACTATAGTTACTTAATTTACAGCTCGTATTTAATATATTAAGATTGTAGTTTACATGTACTTTACGAGGCGCTAGCAGCCATTCACTATAAATGTAATGAATGGAAAACGCTTCATTTAGTTAGTATGTAATGAATAGAAAACGCTTCATTTAGTTAGTGTCAACATTCCAATTAGTGTCAACATCCCTATTGTTCAAGTTTTCACTTCAATGGGTACTCCAAGAGTGCAGAGTGCCTTTCATTATTTTTATTCAGATAAAATCCGGCTTGAATCTGACATACGAGTACCTTTAGCTTTTTAAATTTTATTATCTACTTTAATAGTTAGGTAGGTACTTGTAACTTGGCTCAGTAAACATAATATCATGAGGAAACCTGTATAAAAAAAACATAAACGTGTACTTATGTATGCATGTGAGAAGTTATACTTCTTTGGCATGAAAGAAAAAACGATTTCAAAAAAACAATTTCAAAAAAAACATTTCAACAAAACAATATTCAAAAAAAAATTAAAAAGTAATCTAAAAAATATTAATTAAAAAAACAATATTAAAAGAAACGATATTCAAAAAATAATATATAAAATGATACATATTGTTTGTGGCAAGTGGCCCCGCTGTTCTTTTAATACATATTACTTGATATAAGACGCAAGTATGTGTTAACATAGTTTAGTCACACAAGCCAATTTAACTAATCTAAGCCAATTTAATTGTATAACTGTAGAGTCTTAAGAAGTAAGAACATTCTCAAACGAGTAGGAACAATATTTGTCGTACCAGATGAGGTATTTTTAGGTAGGTTTTGGTTTTATACTAGTTTTGCGAGCTGCAGAAACCTAACAGTCATACTGGAACATGAAGATACTTAACAACAGAGTAGGTACACTTCAAAACAGAAGTCATAAAATAATAAGTACCTACGTTAATATTTGGTTGGAGGAAATTGCCATGTAAATATGAAACCCGCAAAAAGTTTAAGTACATAGTACATTCAGGTGTTTTCATTCATTCACTCATTCATTCAGAGTGTAACATGCACCCTGGGCGGTGTGTGGACTGGAACGCCGCCGTCTTGCAAGTATGTCGACTGCGGGACTCCGGCGCAGGTCCACAAGGGATCCTTCAGACTGCTCAACGGCACTACGACCTACGGCTCCATAGCGCAGTTCACCTGCGAGAATGATTACTGGCTCTCTGGTGCCGAGGTCCTCACTTGCAATAGAGACGGGAAATGGTCCCATGACATCCCGTCTTGTGAATGTGAGTACAAATTAATACAATAGAAGTCATTATACATTGCATACATACCATTACATTAAAATAGATAATTACAATTACAACACCAATGCTGTGGACGGACGAACGAAGCTATAATTTGTTAATCCGTTATACCTACTTATCCGATATTTGTTGTATCTACTTCTAGATTATTTTGTTTTAATCATTCAATTAGGTACATTACGTAGGTATTTTGCATTTTTAGAAGCTAATTTTTTGCCTCTTAAACGCTCAAGACTGTCACCTATTCGCAGGGAGTGACGCGATGACGTCACGTTCTCTGAATAGGTAGCGTTTGTGATCACATGACTGACTCAACTGACTGCATACTTTCGTCGAGTTTATTTCCTTAAAATATTAAAAATATTCTGTAATTTTGTTATTTCTACACATTGCTTTTTTATGGAAACAAAAAAAAAACACTGCAAACTATGTTGTTTCAATTAGGTACTTAGTGTAAACAAAATAACCTAAACAAGTGTATATGCGTGTAACATAATCTTAAATTAAAAATTAAAAAACCCCGACCGTTTTATTTACACTAAATATAGCTAAGAACACTGTCGATTAAGTCACCTTTCAGACAGAAATACACGATCAAAATCGGTTAATCGTCCGGGAGCGATGCCACGGACAGACATACAGATATACAGATTCACAGACACGTCAAACTTACCACCCTTACACCCTTCTGTTACCAGTGATAACCTGCGCGGATCCCGAGGTCCCGGCGGGAGGCTATATGGAGGCGTACGACTATAACGTGCACTCAAAGATTGACTTCCACTGCGAGCGCGGACACAAGCTGATAGGGGAACAGAACCTCGTCTGCCAGCCCGACGGAGAGTGGTCCGGGGAGTCGCCCAAGTGTGAATGTAAGTTTATAACGCTTCACTCATAGCCCCATACTAGGATTCCCTGTGTTGTGGGAGCCATGGACAATACACAAGACAAGGACATTCACGCCTTGACCAAGAACAGAAATTCAAACTCATCAATCAAATTTCCGCCTCGCTGGGAATCGAACCCAGGACCCTCGGCTTGGCGGTCCGGCATGGTAACCATTGCGCCATACCGGTCGTCCGTTTATTAATGTACTCCGTTTTTTACCACGATTCCGATTTAGTAAACAAACATACACTCTATTTACCGTTATTTGTAATTAAAAAATAAGCCAAACACGAAATCAGAATACAAAATTTAAAGATGAATAAACTTTAATGCCAAGACTAATTTCTGTTCGCAATTTTTTTTAATACTTAATTTGAATTATAATTTTCATAAAAAGTAGCGCTAAGTTTGTTTACCAAATAGGTCTCGTCTAATAAATGGAGTAGAATGAATGAATGAACGAATGAATGAATGAATGAATATAATAATATTAAGGTAATCATAGTTTTCTTATTAATAACTCCACCACGCTTCTCCAGTACGGATTGGTGGAGGGGGCAACTCCCAACCCGAGTGTCGGAAGTTTTTATGATACAATCATTATTAAATGATAACATCCGGGACCGTCGGCTTTACGTGCCGTTCGAAGCAAAAATATAAATTATAGCAATAATTATAGCTATGATAGTTGTTGCCAACATAATTAAAATCCTATGAATTGTCAAAACAACTGCATGACAGGGAAAAAAAATTATTCCAAAATATAAACATACTAAATGTTTGTTTCTAATGAATGAAGCAGAGAGAATGTAACATAAGGTATTATATTTCTATGATTACATTCGTAGTTCGTACATAGGTACTAGAATGAAGTGTTTTATAAATAAGTAGTAGTCCGCACTCACGTCACTTCAATTACTCTGTGGCTGACTAAGTACATTTATCCTACTAATATTATGAATGACATGTTTGTTGGATATTTGTTACTCTTTCGAGCAAAAAGTAGAGCATATACCATGGTCTGCAATAACACATAGGGTACATATTATGATCTACAATAATTATAAGAAATGAGCACTGTTATACTTAGTTATGATCTTAAATTAAAATTTAAAAAACTCCCACAGTTTTTTTACATAAATAAAACATAGTTAAAAACACTCTCGATTAAGTCACCTTTCAAACAAAAAAACTGTATCAAACTTGGTTCATCCGTTTGGCAGTTACGATGCCACAGACAAACATGCCACAGACAGATCCACAGATACACAGAACGTCAAACTTATAACACCCCTCTGTTTGCATCGGGGCTTAAAACAAGCGTGTAATGGATGGCATTCGCGTATAATACATTTTATTTACATAGTTAATACGACAAATATCACTCCTGTACAGGATATTCATGTCACCGTTTGTAAGTCCCTGTAGCTTAAGGTGGTAAAGCCTGGTTTTAAATACCAGAGACGCGGGTTCAAATCCCGCCAGGGCAGCGAGTTTCTGTGTGTAGCTTTCAACACTTATACATTGAAGATATTTAATGTTATTTTTTCTTAGTTATAAGAAATGTTCTTTTGATTTTGTTTTAACTTGTAACTTTAAAAATGAGAATCATACTTTAGTTGCACCGTGATTTGTAATTTTCTTTTTAATTCTTTTAAAACAATTGAATGGAATAATATAAAAGTACATGTTGTTAAAGTTCTGTTATTGTTTTTTTAGTTTAAATATATTTTATGTATAATTAAAACAAATCCTTAGCAATCGGCCGCTGATATTATATTATTATCTCATCAAAAACATAAATATACGTACCTATAATAAATATATTTTTTAAATGTATTATAGGTAACATGTAAGTTTTGCTTTCAGTTTCGGTTTCAGCCGAAACTGAATCTGAGGCCTTCCATCTTATTTACGACTAGGAAATAGCCCTCGCTTCGCTTCGTGAAAAATAGTAAAAAAAATATAAGATAACCTATGTCACCCGGGGATAGTGTACCTTCCCAACAGTGAAAGAATTTTTTAAATCGGTTCAGTAGTTTCAGAGCCTATTCAATGCAAACAAACAATCAAATCTTTCCTCTTTATAATATTAGTATAGATAACAAGGCTGATGATAACATTTAAGAAAACTTCTCACTCGATTCTCGCCAAATGGTGTTAAACACTAGTTAAAAAAGAACTATGTAAATAATGTTTTTTTTTGTAACATAAAATTTAGAAAAATTTCCGCTTGTGACTCAATTGTATTATCGGTCCATTCGAACAGACAGATAATTGCACGGTTATTTTGCTTTCCTCTCCTTCATTTCAAGCTGCTGCGGCATAAAACTGCAAATGTCCAAATTTTTGTTTAATGCATTGCGTACCACCAGCACCTACAACTCACATTGCACACCCCACATTTGGTCCTTCGAGCCGGATTACAATTAAATTTTATTAGTTATCTATATTTTAATTTTATTTTATCCTTTATATTCTTTTATCTAGACGTGGACTGCGGTAAACTTCCTCCACTGCCATACGGCACAGCGGAACTCCTCAACGGCACCACTCATCTAGGAAGCATCATCCAGTACTCTTGCACTACTAATTACAGACTCGTGGGTCCAGTGAGGAGGATATGCACGGAAGAACATCAGTGGAGTGATTCCTCGCCGAGATGTGAAGGTAATATGCTCATATTGAACCCATGAATGTACTGCTGAACACCGGTCTGTCCTCTTGAGGAGGCCCAGAGCAAAATCTACCACATTACTCCAGTACGGATTGGTAGATATCGCTATATTATTGACTGACCTTTTGATGGATTCATCAGTTCTTTTTAATTGCGGCTAACTACATCTCTTCTACTGTAGTTTTTGTTGGATAAATGTGAAGACATGTCAAATTCTAATAAACTCTTATAAATCAGATGGCTTATAAATGCAACACTCTTATCTTTAATAGAGTAAGGTGAGGAAAACATGATATAATGGTAAATGAAATTGCAGTACAAATTGCCTGTATCATGAGTGTCATATTTTCCCCCACTTTAATTATATCAAAGTATTATACGGCGTTCCAACAACAATATTTATCGCAGATGCGGTATTACCCGATTAATAAACTTTAAATTCGCTGAGCGCTCTTTATATTAGGTCGGAGAAAAGTTTCTTCGCATTTTATATGAAAATATTAGATCTTTTTTTTTTCAAAGTTTAATAAATTTTAATTATAATATACTAGGAAAAATAGTAAAAAAATAATATAATATAGCCTATGTCACCCGGGGATAGCGTAGATTCCCAACAGTGCAAGAATTTTTCAAATCGGTTCGGTAGTTTCGGAGCCTATTCAATGCAACCAAAAACAATCAAATCTTTCCTCTTTATAATATTAGCATAGATATGTGCCATTTTGTTCCTTGACTTTTTGGCATTTTGCCGGTAGTGACATGATTCCATTGCTATAGAAATTTTGGGACTTCTGATCAAAAAAACGCGACAAGTAGTTTTGGCAGTCTTCTCTTGATGTTAACATGACACTGCCTAAAGAATTCTGAAGAGATCGAAACAGGTGGAAATCTGAAGGTGCAAAGTCAAGGCTTGAATGAATGACTGATGAATTAAGTGAGTGGCTAAAGATGTGTGTGGTCTAGCGTTATCGTGATGGAAAACCAAACCCTTTCTATTGATCTATTCCGGGCGCTTTCTCCTAACTTCTTGCTTTAATCTCATCAGTTGTTGGCAGTACAGATCCAAAGGTTCTGCCGTTCTCTAAAAGCTCACAATGAACAATGCCCTTCCAATCCCACCATACACACAACATCACCTTATTGCGAGTTAACGCGAGTTTTCCATAGTCTGTGAAGCCTGACCGATCTTTGACCACGGCCTTTTTCACACGTTCTTGTCGAACGTGATTCACTTTTTATCCCCAGTTATCAATCTCCTCAAAAACGGTTCGGTTTCATTACGATACGAGATATGAGATAAAAAGAGGTATTGACAGTGAAAAAAATTCTTGAACAAAATTAAATATTAACATTTTTAGTCTCGTGCTAGTAATAACCACTCATTCTATTTGCATTGATCAAGATAATATGTTATGGAGCAAAGTTATGAGTCATGAATATCATGATATACAGTGCGTCAGATAAATGTAAAGACGTAGTAAAATATCAGATAGATACTACAGATAGATACTACAGATAGATACTACAGATAGATACTAAACAGATATACATAGACAGATACATACTAAACTGAAGTAGTGTAAGTCGGGGCAAAATATGACATACCTATTATAAAACAAATAGGTACATATATACCTACCACTGCAAATGTCATAAAATATTTGTTATTATAGTAACCCAACTTACTATGTTAAATATAACAGTTTTTTAAGAGTTTATTAAGCTTTGATATGTCTTCACGTCTGATACTCTGATACTTTCGACGTGTCGGGCCAATTTCAGAAGGGCTGCCCCGCTGTGTCATACATTCGTAATCTATCACACATGTCATCACAAAAAAATAAGACAACCCTGACGTTGTCAGCAAGGATAAGAGTTATGATTAGAAAGAGAGGCAATGTCTAGATGTCAACGTCTAGATTAGCGCTGTGCGACCTGAATTACAATTTTTTGGACCTCCATTCAAGGAGTAATGCAATGTATGTGTCCCACAGAGATCAGATGCCCAGAACCTGTGGTAGCAGACAACAGCATCGTATCTGTAACGGGGAACGACCGTATGCACGGACGAACTCTCATCCGTACTTCGGTCACTACAAACGGTGGAAACACTTACCGTATCGGTGCGTTAGTGAAATACCGCTGTGAGAGAGGCTACAAGGTGATAGGCGAGAGTCTGTCCACGTGTGAGGATAATGGACAATGGAGCGGAGTCACTCCGAGATGTCAATGTGAGTAAAGTGCTTTTTTTAATTGGCGCACATTTCAAACAAAGCACCTATCTACTTAATATATTATAAAAATCTTGTATGTGCTTGTGGTCTAACTCCTCTGATACAGCTTGACCGATTTTTATTAATATACACATATTTGGTAGATATGAGAATAGGTCGTAAAGTATATTTTACATCGCTAGGTGATTAGGGTGTCCCTGTATCTAGATATAATTTATATGGCAAAACAATGTTTGCCCGGTCAGTTAGTTATAGTATGAAATTGAGGACTCATTTACTTTAATCGGTTAGAGTTAGATCGTATTCAATCATAGTTATTTATCATCCCTTAGCTAAGTTAGTTTGAACGTACTCGTATGGTTAAATATTAACGTTATTGCGACTCAATAAGTTTCTTACTTAATAAGTATTCGAAATAAAAAAGCACTTGTGTTATCCTGTGTCATATAACATATTAAAAATGCAGAGCAATAGAACTCGGTAAGCCTTTTGCTTATTAAAAATACAAAACAATTTTCTTTTCACTCTGTGAACTTAAACACTTGTTCCTATTCTAATCATTCAGCTGCAACGCTTCTCGCGATTTTTATTTAAAACGATGTAACTTAGCTGGTAACATTTGCGCACTATGACTAATTACAATTTTTAAACTGGATTAGCATGTTCGGCTAAGTTTACAGTTGCATTAAGTAGGTACAACGTTTCGTAAAATATTGAGTGCCTTGAATGGAGTAAAAAAGCAGAGCCCCGCAAACAACATTAGATAATTGCATAAAAGGAGGTACTTCTAGATTACTGAAATGTGCGAAAAAAAAACTTGTTACTTATTTAAGTACCTCTCGCTCGCACTCACGACCCGGCACGCGCTAGCAATCCAATTCAAGACAACTCCTAGCGAGTGATGTGCACCTAGTATCACGCACCTTCATTATGTCGCTTTTTGGGTTTCTTCAAAAAAGACCACGAATCATATAAACAAAAATCGAGAACACTCTACTGTAGGGTTGCATTGATTCAAAGAGCGTTTAAAGAAGCTTTGCTATTGTTGAATTCATTAGAAGGATCTTCTACGTTAGAAGAAGCTTGTTAGGTATGTCATGATAACTGGGACGAAGTATCAGTATACAATACAAAAATCGTGAGTACCCATTTTCATGCAAAATGTTTAGTGTCCGCGATGATATATATACCTCTAATAACATTCGTAGGTATATCTAATTGGCAAAGAAATGGTCGCAAATGAAAATGGTTGGTCAGTTAACTAGGATTATTAAGAATGGCATACTACAGTAGTTTAGCTTTGTCTCTTAAACTGTGTAGGAGAGAAGGGCACTGTGCAGGGCTTGGTTGGGTTCACGATATCGCCTCGTCTCACACAATGTATGTCTGACCTAGAATAAAGGCTTATTAAATAATCTGGTTTTTAAATTCTAATTCATCAAGTCTACAGCCTAGTGCTTGACTTAGCTCCTTGTGATTCAGTTTTGTTCCCTTTCTATATAGAAAGAAAAAATAAATAGAGTTTTTTCGAACGCCAAAGAGGTCATGACTGCCTAAGTAGTAGAAAAAATATACCCTGTTGGAATAACACTGAAAAATCAAAAGTGTTTACCAAGTTACACAAGCAAAATTTTGTAGGTACATGAAGACATAAAGAAAGAAAGAAGTGAAATAAATATTAACATATCATCCTATTAATATTATAAATGTGTTTTGTGAAGATGTTTGAATGTTTGGATGTTTGTTCCTCAATCACGCCACAAGTACTTAACCGTTTTGGCTAAAAGGAATGGAGATATTATATACCCTAGATTTACACATAGGCTACTTTTGATCTTTTTAAAAAAATTATATCCATGCGCGCGAAGCCAAGGGCATATAAATCTGAATTAATAAATTAAAAATTTCGTTTCAAAACCACTATATTACAGGTAAAACTGTAGGCAAAAGCTTGTGAAGAAATAAAAAAGAAGTGAAATAAATATCACCTATTATTATGTTGATAACATATGTAATGTATTGATCCTTCCATTAGCATAATTAGTTACTAAATAATAAATTGCCTACAAAGGTAGACCTAGGGGGGCAGGTGATATAATAGCTAGCTGCTAGCTTTGCTAAAGGAAATTTTCTATATTTTTTACCAGGGCGTGCGAAATTAGCCACATGTTTGTATAAGCCATAAGTATGGATGTTCCGTGGTCTTGGTAAATGTATTGCCTCACTTGTGAACCAATAGGTTTGCATGTCACTCGCAATACAGGGAATCCTTTCTACTCAGCTTACCTCAGCATCTATTTCACTTATAAACAATATAGGGAGGTTCCATAATTTTGTAATATACCTATTGAGGTACCTACTCTATACACACTTTATAATCGCCACGTTGAATCTAAGTGGGAAAACCTGAATCACGCAGTCTAGGTTCTTAGCAATACTTGTATACTTGTTTGTACATCCATCAACTTTTATTAAACCACTGCTGGACATAGGCCTTAGCGCTCTTAGCTTAGCAGCCGACAGCAGCCATCGATACATGAAGTCGGCTGCTGTCGATGGTTGCAGTTATCTCTGCCGCCGACGACGTGCTGCTCATGTGTAAGAACGCTTAGATGCGTCAATATGACCAATCTGGAGCCTTTCTGATGCATGAGCATTTTTCATTCATTGTATGAGCATGAATCTGCTGGATTCAGCTTTTCCCGAAGTGTGGTTTGTATTAGAGGACCTTTCACATAGCGCTTATCGATTTTTGAGCTATGTATGGTATCTCTCGCCTAACAAAAGTTTTATTAAACTTACCAGCATAATATGTTATGTAACAATATTGTTGCATTATAAAGAATTTCTTATTCGTTCACGGATTTCTTCATTTCTAATTCGCAGTAGTAGATAAACGCGATGGAATTGGAAATGACGAAACGAAATGCGTGATCACACAAGGGTGACCAAAGTGCTAATGGGATGGCCACATCAAAAAAAAAAGAGTCTTCTTCGTAGTAGTATAGAGTACAGGGAAGCAACTCGTCTTGGACACAATCTATGTGTACAATTTAAAATTATTTTTTCAGACGTGGAGTGCGGCAACCCTGGACGTGTGCAGAATGGCAAGGTGACGCTAGCGACGAACGCCACGTACTACGGCGCGGCGGCGTTGTACGAGTGCGATGAACATTGGCAGCTGGACGGAGTGTCCAGGAGACTGTGCCAGGACAACGGCACCTGGAGCTCCGAGCAGCCGGTCTGTAAAGGTGAGAGGCACGCTACTCGTACTACTGATAAAGTAAAATATTATAGATTAACCAATGATATTATATACAAGATATGCCAAGACGGAGCTGAAATTATGTCAGTCGAATTTAGACAAGTGTAGCGATTTCAATTCAGACAGTTGATAGCTACCTCTGAGTGAGGCCGTCTAGTTGTCATTTTTACTATTATGGTTTTAGTAGTATCCCTTTTACATAATTTACCAATGTAATTGGGATTGGTGTAGTGAAACAAAAGATAAACGTGTGTGTGTTGTAGTTCGGTCGGAACAGGTTTTTTGGTTGATTTGTAAGGGCATAACGTATCTATAGTTTAATATCATTGAGATTAACTAAGATATTGATTCAAGTGTAGAGTGGATGTAGGGTGATGACCCTGTATCAAGCACATGTTTGTGGTCACTACACTGCCTGCGACCTGCGAAGCGAGGGGTTCAGTTTCCGGCCGGGCAGATGTAACAGATAAATATTTTGTACTCCGATCATGGAGGTTGTAGTGATGTCTTATTTACCTGTCTTGCCTACATGTATTTAATACAACACAAATACATTGATTTTTAACTCAATAATAGAATTTAAAACTAAAAGATGACAGACGATTTAAGCGAGGCTGTAAAGCATTCACACTTGTGTTACGTAGGTACACTTAATAAATTAAAAAACCTTTCACTTTGATTTTTTTAATCTACAACTCCCTAAAACGCAACCTCCTTCACAGAGATAACGTGTGTGGATCCATCGATACAAATCAAGAACAGTCCTAGTTTGATCGTGGCGACGTCAACACTGAGTATTGGCGGCGAAGCCCACTACCGCTGCGAGCGGGGATACAGCCTCAAAGGAAACCAGACCAGGACTTGCCTCCCAAAGGGCCAGTGGAACGGTGCGCCTCCCGTGTGTATACGTAAGTTCTGACTTAAATAAACATGGCTGACTAGCTCTAGTTTAGAAAGTTTTGGTCACGTAACTTTCGTAATTAACTTAAAGTAAATTAAAATTATGTAACTTATTGTAATTTCTTAATACTTTTGTAATCTTCTGAAAGTTATGTAAATTTACCGTAAGCAAATTACAAGTGTAATTGCGGCCTTATAGTTATACTTGTAGTCGTTATTATGTTTTCTAGGTTATGTTATGAGTGTTATCACTTTCTTTTCCGTCTGGTTAAGGATAGCCCCATTGCGGGGAAAGCATAAATCCATAGAGAAATTATTTGCATGCAGACAATGTGTCATTATCGTACGAATAAGTCATTGTATAAACGCGATAATACCAACAACCAGTGCATGGATAATTAACACAGTGAAATGTGAAAGGTATAATGAATTAACAAATGTATAGGTTTGCAAACTTAAACTATAATTTTATAAATGCACTACCTACCTGTATCAAAGGAAATAGTTTCTGCAAGCGAATTAACAGCGTTACTACTCGCTATTTTGCTTCTAAAGCAAGTCTTCTGGTTCATAAAGGACTGTGTACATAAAGCACTGTGTTCATAAAGGCTTGTGGTCATAAAGGATTCAAATGACATTGAAACAGATCAAAATAGAGCTTCATAGATATTATATATGTCACCGGAAAATAATAAGAACCGTAAATTTCCTAGGAAATTTATAAACTTTCGTAGGATTATAAACGAGACATAAATTGTATTATTTTACGGCCACATTTTCGGAAATTTATCAATCTGCGACGTCTCGTGGTAAATTTATATACTAACGGATTGCCCATTCGTAAAATTCTAAACGGCTCGACCAATCACAGAAGAGCTTTTTTACGCTTCTTTAAAATACGGAAAATAACACACTGCTCTCTGATTGGTCGATGTTGACAGAGGCGATGCTTGTGTCCATAGACTTAGGTACAATCAGACTTGCCAAACTATACACTATAAATCTATCAGTTTCGATTACCTAACAGTATTTTTACTTTAAAACTATTTAGGTACCTATAATACAGGTTTACTTTTTTACATAATATACTAATAATCCCTACTTAAGGCGAAGCACCTCGCCATGAAAAAACAACTGAACTCAAATCAAAAGAAGGATAGGTTAGGTTATGGTTGTCTGATTTTATTTAGGAAAAATAGGAACCCCGCCAAGCGGGGTTCCGTCGACATCTATGGCGAAGCCCCTCGCCATGAAAAAACAACTGAAATCGAAAGAATCTGATTCGCCAACTTCGATTTCGTGTGCAATCATGTCATAGTTTTGGTCATGGCCACTTAAAACTTTCGTAGCTCTGTGGTAAATGTCACTTCGTCAACAAAGGAGAAGGAACACGTAACTTATTCAACCAATCAGAGCGCATATGGCGTTTGGTTATTGGTCACTTATTATTTTACGAGTGAGCTCGGTTAGTTTATCGATTTCCGAAAATGTGGCCGTAAAATAATACAATTTATCTCTCGTTTAGAATCCTACGAAAGTTTACGGTTCTTATTATATTCCGGTGACATATATACCACAGCTATATACCACAATTATAGATATGTGTATAACACAGCTGTGTTCCATGGTTTATGCAACTTTCAATAACCGGATAAATATGTAGTAAGCTGTAAAGTGTTCTTTATATTATGACTGGTATCATCTGTGATTTGACCTATTCACTGGCAAACCGTTATTTTTAGGGTAATACAGACTGTGTAAAATAATGCCAACGTAAAATGACAACATGAAATGAATAAGTTTTACTCGAAGTAGGTTTGTTACAAACGCTTTTCGAAAGTCACATAACGCCATCGCTTCAACAAATCCCTACCGTGAGTGGTCCCGGGAGAAGAAGCGGCAAGAAACTACCGGGGTTATTTTTTCCTACTCACAGCTAAAGTCAGCATTTAGTACTACTTATGGTAGTATAAAATTTAATATGAAAAAATTAAAGTCCAGGCAGTCTTGTCATTTAAATACTCATCAACTTTGTAATATGCTTTCTTCATGAGAATACCTTTGTCATGAGTTTTACAGTGTGGTATTTCTGTTAATTCTATCGGGATTTTATTATAGATTTTGACATATTTACTCATGAACGAGCCACTACTTTTGCTGAGTCTAAAAATAGCACAATCAGTTATCAGTCTAGCCTTATTATTTTGTTATGTTAATGTTGTGACACAATTTAAAGACAAATAATTATTTCATACTGAAACTAATTTGTGTTCTGTAAACTATTTTTTTAACTAATTTAAATAAACTTTTCAATAATAGTGCTAAGATTGTACTTAAATAATAAATTTCGTTCACAGCGATAGACTGCAAGTCTCCGGCGTCGATCGAGAACGGTCGCATCATAAACTCGAACAGTTCGACGTTGTTCGGGAGTTCGATCGAGTACCACTGTCTGCCACAGTACCAACGGGTAGGACCGTTCCTCAGGAAGTGTCTGGAGGACGGTCGCTGGTCGGGCGAGGAGCCCAGCTGTGAACTGGCTACAAACGAAGCTGCTGAGAACGGCGCTTTGCCGCTTAGCGTTGGCGTCGGCTGCGGAGTAGTTCTCTTTCTACTCATGCTGCTGGGAGTCATCTATTTACGACTGTAAGTTACATTGTCATTGTCTCTCTTTCCTTTTCTTTTTTCTATCTTGGCGTAACGCATCAGTGATGTTTTGGTATCGCTGATGTCCATGGTCGAATCTACTTACCTAAGAAAAATATTCATTAATTTCAATCTTAACGTTCTTAGCTTGATTGACCGTTTGGTACATGAATTTGGGATTCAGTCATTTGGCTTGAAGATTTCACTTAAGACGCATATGAATTTGTCACAAATCTAATGAAGTGCGGTCGGGATTCAATCCCAGAAGCCGTGCAGAACGAATAGTTCATTCCTCCGGGTTAGGCAGGATAATATATAATACCTTGTGAACAATGAATGGACTTGTGAATGGAACACAATGAACAGAAACCTTATGTAGGTTGAAACCATAATTGCACAAAAGAAATATCGAAACAACGTAGGTTTAGTATATAATATACATATATAAATATTCCCACACCGTTGAGTACAATTTAAATATGATTGGTTATTTTTTACTGTGTCCAGGGCACAAAATAAATTGTCTCTTCGACACATTATCATTCATCACGACGAAAATAGTTGCTATGCAATACCTTGACTGCTGGGAAAGATTCTGGTTCAGATTTCTTGCTGGAGCAGATTATGGGATGTGTCAGATAAATGGCATTAGTCTCTTTCGGGTCATTGGTGTTTGTGACGGCACCCACGAATTCCGACGCAGGAGTATGACTGCGTGAGCGATTAATATCCTTGCACTTTGGAGTTCTTTGTGATATTCAGACTTTTTGTAATACTTCACTCGTTGTAATTCGTTTAATTTTCCAATACCAACCTCTCAATTTCCAGTCGAAAAGCAACACCAGTCAAGAACACAGAGAACATAGAAGGCGCTGAACGCAAGGAAGACCAGAACGCGGCGGTGATGAGCTATGCCACACTCCACGACACGACGGGACGACATCTGTACGACCACGTGACGGACAACGTGTACGACTCGCCGTACAGCGAGCGGATAGCGGACAACGTGGCGTACGGACGACGGAGCGATACCGACTCGGCGTACGAGCCGGAGCCGACCGGCCCGAATGCCGTCGTCACCATCAACGGCGTCGCTGTTCGCTGATGTTCGCAGGAATTAAATGTGAATGAACTGAGAACACAGTGGAGTAGTGGATGTTATAAATGACGGTTTTCAAGCTTGTTTGACCTTGTTAATCTCAAATTATTATGCGTTTCATGTAAGAGTTCCAGTTGTCATTCTAATTAATGGTACGGTAATAAGGGAACTTTTAAGTGAAACTCACTGTATTCCACGTAACGTCAACGTTCAGTCGCCAATCAGTCGCGTCTAAGTTTGGTTCTGACGTCTTCAAACTTAATACATTTCCACTGCATGTAACGCAACAGATTGGTAACTGGACATTCATGTGGCGGACATTTAATTTTGTATTCAAAGACTTCTATGCATATTACTAGACAGGCCTTTCTGAATTAAATGTATGGTATAGCGCGAGAGTTTAACGTCTGTTAGCGATTTGGTTATACTGCTCTCTCTCGTGTTATTCGTGGTAAGAGTAAGCGAAATAGTAATACTAAAAATTTAAAAATGGCTACCCAAATTATTTGCAATAAGACATTTAAGTAGAGAGTAGAAATATTTAAGTAAAATGTAGTTATTATTTAGTTACTTAAAAAACTGCAAATGTAAATAATGAAAACGTTTTTTTTTAACACAGAAAATGATGATAAAGTGTGACTACATTGACTGGAACGTCGGGTATGTCCAAAACACAATTGTTCAGTTTTCGTCAAGAATTGACCGCAAATAAGTGCGCGTCTTTTTACGACACATCCGGTAGATATAGTAGGATACATAGAAGTCTTTTATTTTATTACACATATATTGTAATTGTGTCATATAGCCTTGTCATAATATCAGATGTGACTGTACGACATAGCTGTTGGTTTCAATTTACAACGAAATGTCGCAACTACCCCCAAAGCGACGTTTTTATAGAATTATCAATAAGTTTCAGCATTTTCCTCACAAAATTACACCATGGTTACCACTAAACACAATTGTGTTCAAAATGAATCATAAGTCATAAGAGTACCTAATACTTAAATTGTTTTATAAGCAAATTCAATTACCTACAATATTAATTCCAAAATATTTAAAATTGTGTTCGAAGATCACCTTCACTAGGTATTGAACCAAAGATGTAAAAAGAGTTGGAAATTTTATGAAATATTATATATTAATATTATGTAGTTAATATCTACAATACGCATAATAACTGAAGCTTTTTACTTTTCTCGTTAACAAGCTTTTACTGCCCTAGGTAGATAATTTTTTTTAAACATCGTCTTAATTTATTTATACTCGAAACTCAACTCAACCTCTCTTCTTAGATTATATCATTACAATTCTAAGTACTTTTCCATGTATAATATAGGAAATAAAACATTTTTTAGGACTTAATATTTTTTTTTATTTTTGTAATTAAGAAGTAACAATTAGTAATACGTGTATTTATTATTTTAAAAGTTTCACTAGATACAGACTATCTTGAAGGTAAACTATCCTGCGTCACATGTTGCTAAATCATTGTTTCATATCTGACTGTTTGTCATATCCAAGTATGGAAATTCGAATCAGTAGGAATGGACATTATATTTTAGTATAAATGAAATGAAAAAAAAATAAAAAAGTGAAAAAGATGAAAAGTAACGGACCTAGGACAGTATACCATCTGTATAGGAATAGAAATGTTGATGCCAAAATAATATTCGATTGCTTTTAAGGATATACAATATATAATCGCAACTGTATGTAAGTAAAGCCCCATAATTTGTTCCTTTTATGTATTTACGAGTAATATACTTTCCTACTTCTCATGATTATTCGTTATGGTTTCTTGTGAAGGTACGTAAATATAAGCTCAATTTTATATCGACTTACCTACTATGTTTTATGTAACGCTTTCTTGTAAATATTTAGTTAGTTTAGATTACATTACTATTAAATCGCTGCTTCTATGAAATGAAATGTATTGTTGCTTTACATTTGCTAATGCAAATATTTTTAAATGTTTTTGATTTCCAAGTTTTTACTTACCCAGTACCTACCGGCAACATAAGACCTCTATTTGTACAAAATGATACAAATTATAAAACAAGTGTTTTCCAATATAGTTTAGGTTTAACAATGACCAAACTAATATAAATGTGTTTTTCTATGTTATTAAAATCAGCCTTTTTATTGGTTCATTAAAGATCACTTTTGATCAGCCGTCATACATTAATCGTAAGTAGGTACTCGTTATAGTTAAATATAGGTAGGAAGATTTATGAAATACTTCATTAGTTTTAATTAAATGTCGATATTAATGTTTTATCTGTATTTATTGTGTATTATTACACTACATGTAAATTAAAGTATCAATCTTATAATAAAATTGGTCTTTGGAAAGCCTTAAAATATTTATACCTATCCATATTTTTTTGCTTGCTTATCATAAAAAAGATATTAAATGAGAAATAAAATAGTGCCAGTGACAATTAATGATCCGATATACTATATCATCTGAGTACTTTTCTTTCTGCTATTGTTAATTATATATACATTAATATTATAAAACATAATGCATTTTACACTGTCCTATGCTTAAGACGATTAGGTTACCAGAAAATAAAATAATAGAAAAATAAAACTTGTAATAAAAAATGTTCCCATTCATGAAAATTTATACTAATTAAGCATAGGACTAGGAAATTATGTGATGAATAACAATGATTACAATTTGTTAATTGTGTACATTTTTGTACTCGCAATTATTTGCAGAAGTGTAAACTATTTTTAATATGTTCGTTAAATAAATATAAATTAAATGCCAGCTCTTTTATTTGATTGAATGTTTGCAATTAAACATCACAAGCATTTGGTAAACAGTTTATTATACAGAATTGACATGAACATGGTTTACATAAAGACAACGACAGTTAAATGTATAATAAAGTTTATTTATTGTTACATCACATCAATTTTATACAACATCTAAATCGTTTTCTGCCGAAAACACATTAATACATTATTAATTAATAAAATACATATACAGAATAATAATATAATTTATACATCAAGGGAGATCGGAAGTACATAATATTTTTCTAAAGTCGTACAATTATACATTATTTGATTGCTAGAAACACGGGTATAGTTAATACAACACACACATACAGGTATTTTATGTGTACAATAAAGACAATTTGTATTGTACCTACTGTATTGTAAAGAGAGTATTTAGAAATATGAAATTAGATAACACTATATTGACCAAAGATGATGGAGGTAGTTAGATATTTGTATTTATAAGCAGTGATCGTCAATTTGGATATATTATAATGTCAGGACTGTATAACTATGGGCGTGGCAACTGGGATATTGATTAATTTTAGGATTCAATTTTATTTTATATACAGAACCTTAATAGGTATTCACCAAAAAAACCATTAGAAAAATAAAAATCGCGGATATTTATGTGCGATCACCATTACTAGTAATGGTAGGCAAAATGGAGAGATTCTTCATTGTAGGTATAATCCACCGATAAGTTATTGGAAGAGAAATGCCATAAAAAATAATTATATACAATTAATTTAAATTTTATTACAATTCCATCAATTAATTTTAATAATTTAATTTTTACAAATTAGTATTTTATTTTATTCTAGCAATAAAATAAAAATGAACAATTAATATAAACAATATCAATAAATAATATCAACAAATAATATACAAACAAAAACTTATCCAGAATTAAGCCATCTTGATGACAAAAATAACTTCTGATTAGCTAACCACGAGTATAATTCTATGGTGCAACCGGGCGAGTCATTTATCAGTTTTGATTCGGATCACAGTACAAATGTTAAACTACCCACTTTTTGTAAGTACGCTTAAGTTATTATTTAAATGTAATTATTGTTTCTCAGTAAGTGATTTGTAATCTTTTGAGAAATAAATTATCTTAAACCTTAAAATATAAATAAGTTACATACGGTTCCACAGTGGCTGATATTCCGGCTGAGATAACGAGGCGATGTGCGGGGTAAAATCCACCAATGAGGACTACTTCATTACGCGAAGCTAATAAAATAAAGTGGTCCCATTAGTGTATTTTGTCCTCGCGGTCTTCTTTGGTAGGTTATGTCTCATATACCTATTGATATGTTTTCCACAGGTTGATCGCCATCTAAAAACAAGACACAGAGAGTTAAATCGATGCTGTTATAAAATTAATATTTACAGCAAAAATACATTTCTATTTTCAATGCCACTTTAAAGTTTTTTAAGGAAGTAAAAGATTTATTATTAAAACATACCAAGCTACTACCTGTCACACACAGAACAAATAACATAGTAATAATTCTGGAAGCATATAGAATTGCGTGGTCATCGCTGAGGAGGGGATGTCCAGTAGTGGTCGGCGGCCATCCATTGGCTGGGCCGCTAAGCAATCATCGTCGCGGACGAATCAGCAATCAGCAGCTGCCACAGACTGTTGCTGCAACTTGCGCGCGTAGATAATTAATATATTGTCGATTAATGCAGCTCATGCGCCAACACGGTTAAAGAATTTATTTCTCATAAGATTTTAACAAAAACATCACTTACCTACAGAGAAACAACATTAAACAAAAACAAGTAAATTACGCCGAGATAACGCAGTAGTAAATTATTAATATTAAGTTAGGGTAGATGTAAAAGAAAGTGTTCTACTATAACGTTGGTACTGTGTAGGAACTGTGTGCTTACAATGTTGGTAATGCAGTTTAATGTTTGTTAAGGGTCATGCCATAGTGATTAGGAAGATGTGTTTTGTTGTTAACAAAATATAATATCTAAGTAATATAATATTCTACAATATTAGGAACAGTATTTAACGGGCTTGAAATCTAGACCTGCGGAAACGCCACAGGTGATCAGTTTTGGTTTACTTTGATGGTTATGTATCTGAACAACCTGGTACCTATTGCTTAGATACGACTTTATAGGTGGAGAGAGAGCCCAGGGCCGCCAGACATCACTTATTTTCTGACGGATGAAATGTGGACGTTTGAGTAGTGTTAGTATGTACTATGATCGTATGCCTGCTTGCTAGCTTGGAAAAACGGCCAATTTCCAGGTATGAGGTGATCAAGGTACAAAAAATCATTACTAAGTTCACGTATTTTCTCATGGCTGATTTTCACGTATGTTCTAGATAATATAGTTAGAAATAAGTTGTCAATACTCCCAGACACATTCCGTGGGCCATTTTGCTTTACAGACACCTTGAACCTACCAAAATAATGAGTTAAGTTCACGTATTTTCTGACGCTCCATTTTTATATATGTTCTCCAGACAACTATTTTAAAACCTACCTTTTATACCAAGTGCTATTTTTCTATTATCTATGTTTTATCTTAGGTATATTGTAATTGTAACTAGGTTAATAACGGTAGCACACAATCAGACCATAATAAGCAGTCCCGGATTTGTCAATAGGCCGTAAGTATAGGCCGCGGCCTAGGGGCGGCAGATTTCAGATGATATTACCTATACTTAGATGATTTTGCTATTAAAAAGTGCCGTAAAAACTTGTAATTCTTGTATTTTTACGCACTTTCTTAGTGACTAATTCAGTGCCTACCTTACTATGAATGGAAAATTATTATTTTAGAAAGGTAGGTATATGGGGCGGCGGAAACAAATTGGCCTACACTCATAAAAAATATAAATCTGGCACTGATGATAACCATACCTTCGTATTAATCCTTTATCCAAATAAATCATTTCATACTTTCATACATCAACTGTTTCAATACCTATTGATAACTTTTTGAATTACTCAAATCAGACATTCCATTCATAAGATATTGGAAAATCATCCCCTTAGGGGTAAAAATAGCGATTGGAAGTCACATTCATACAAACCAACTTCGTCAATTTTAGAGTTATATACATGAAAATTTTTATGAAAGTTCATATGAAAGGTCAAATTTTTGGAAAATCACGGTTAATTTAGGGGAACTTAGGACGCAACTTGGACATTTTTGAAGTTATAAACATGAAAATAGATCTATTAGCTCAAAATTAGAAACAAAACTTAACAGTGATACGTTGTTTTGGAAAATCATCCCCTAAAGGGTTAATTAAGGGGATGCAAGTTGATCTCTGATTTGTTATAATCTTAGGCGATACGAAGTACGCCGAGTCAGCTAGTTGTTTTTATTAGGTATATGATTCCTCTATAACAAGATATATTTGGTATTCAAATTGGACCGTTATACAAAATTCTACGAGCGTTAATACTTCCTGCTTTTTTTACATTAATTTTTCATGGGGAATAAAAATTATTAATTTCCTGTTATTAAAAAATATCTTGTGAAAACTTGTTGAATTAGATTGCTCTTATTATTTTCGTAATATATATATCAATCGATTTTGTTTCAGATTATGTCACTAAATTGACGATAAAGTTAGTGTTCCGTATAACAAACGATAGTAATATAGACTACTTACCATGTTTTTTCACTGAAGATTGCAATGCAATTATTACTTTTTGATGTAATTACCCGTACAAATGAACAGATGATGGTAAGCAGTCATCAATGCTCATGTATATTAGTAAAACCAAGGACATCACTAACGCGTTACTTGCCAATAAAGATATTTGGGACCCGTGCGTAAACTTCTCCAAGTTCTAGGATGATTCTCCTTCTAGGATAGTAACTTGACAAATGTGTTAAAAAACCACCAACACACTTGCGAACCTTCCTGATTAACCTGAATAGTACTAGGATGGAGCCCAGTGACCTTCAAAATGAGGGACTTGGCGTCGTACAACCGCCACTAACATGGGAGATCATTTTGGAGTGAAGGATGGATAAAGCCCCTGAATAATAGGAAGGCGAAAATGTGACACAAAAAACCTGCCAGATACCTAGTAACTAAGGTAGGTGTCGTCACCATCACCAGCAGTATCAGAATAATGATAATGATGATGCGGAAGATACCTTACTAGTTCAGTTGTCTAGCGAGTATAGAAGATCAGATAATGATGAAAATCCTGAGTAATTCACTCAGAACCAAGGTTTATACATAATTTACTTATCAAGTGGCATTGGTAATAAATAATAGGTATATTAGAATAAACTATATTCACGTGTTGCGTATTATAATATAATCTGATAAAAATGAACCTAAAACTCACTATAAATAAGTATTTCATACAAACATTTCACAGTAGTTCATAATTATTACTAGCGTTCCGTATATCAAACGCCATTTTCCAGCATTTCCCCAAGAGTTAGATTTTTTTTGTTATTTACTTCATTACTATACGACATACCAAAAATCGGCAAATTCCATCGAAATAAGTTATATCCGTAACAAGTGGGTTATTACATTTCGCTAAGTTGTCTGCTTTTTATGTTATATTTATATTGTAATAAAGCTTTATTTTTTTTTTTCATTTTTAATAAATTTAATCACCTTCGTGGAAATCACATCTACCCCTGAACTAGTGTTTGAGTCTAGATTATTTATTATATTTACTAGGTATTTCTTTTGTTGTAACTGGTTCCAATTTAATTATTTTTTATCGCTATTTCCTGGTTTATTATATGTAGTGGTGTATGTTAACATATTATTGAATTTTGTTGGTATTTTACTAGATAATTTGTTATCTATCTAATTTGTTGTTTTCGTAGATTGTAAGGAGGATAAAGTAGAACGGGTGCTCTTGACCATAATGAGACCATTTTCTAGATTTTTTACTTTAGTCTGAGTATCATGCATAGTACTTCGTAGATTTTCGACTTGCTGTTTAAAATTGTTATGCTCAATTATTAGTTTATCTGTTGTGGTCTTAATATCAGCCAACTGTTCTTTTATTAAGGAAATACCTATCATTTCTTATCATATTCGTGCTTTCTATTTGTGATTTCCCTATGTACTTGAGCAATCCCATTATATTCTTCAAATAGCGATTGAAAATCAACTTGTGGCACTTTCCGCTTGCGGAAAGATTTGTTTATCAGAGGTACCGACATTTGATAGTTCAGGTTGAGAACTACTATTTCCTCCAGATACACTCATTATTATTAAATATTTTTGTATTTACGTATAGATTATCCGCCCCGCTTGTCGCTCCGCTAGGTTAATAAGCGCACAGGCCTTGTGATGTAGGTACATCGATGTGCCGACTCACCGCTCTTCGTACGTTGCCGCACTAGTCAAATAGTTAGATGTAGGTATCTATTGATAATGACACTGTATACTCGTTATAATTAAGTTCAAAATCGTAAAACACGTAATTATTAAGGTATATTTTATGAAGTTTAAAGCAAACACGTCCGTTCGCTACTTTACTTTTAATTTCTGACATATATGTATGTTACCGGAATTCTGTATAATGCAGGTCAATACAATCCCGAGGCAATGTGTATAAAATCTGGGTCGTTCGGGCAATGTATAAAATGATATGAATATTATTCACCATTACATACTTTTCCTATATAGGTAATGTATACGTTTCCCCACTACTGTACAGAATACCTGCAGGTCCACTGGCAATGTATAAAGTTGGTTAAAAGGTCCTTGTATAACATTACATTATTAACAGATTTGGGTATGTCTGGTCAACATTATTTTATTATCAATCTAGATCTAATAAAATGATAGACAAATAAAACAGGGTGAGGTGTTTGGTCAAAATCAGTTTTCCAAAGCATTTGACCTGGTGACATATAAAATTCTATGGCACAAACTTAGAACTTAAACTTAGAACTGTTATCATGGTTTCAGTACTGGTACGGCAATCAATTAAATGTAGTGAGGTGTGGAGATGCAATGAGCGACCCCTACAAACTGAATTGTGGAGTAAGGCAGGGAGGACTGATGTCACCGAGACTTTACAACCTCTATGTCAACCAGCTGAGAGGTTCAGTACGGCGGGTGTTAGATGCTCGATTGATGGAGTTTTTATTAACAACATCAGTTATGCTGATGACATGGTTCTGCCGAGTCCCTCAGTCAGTGGCCTCCGAAAACTTTTGAAAATATGTGAAGAGTATGCCGGGGTATGTCAGGGTAATAGACTCGGCTATAACGCGAAAAAGAGTGAACTCCTTGTTTTCAGGGTGGAAAACAAACCTTCTACTTTAACGTGGCTGCGTTCAAGTACCACGGAGACATAGTTGATGAGCGCCTCGAAGACGACGGAGAGAGCGGCAGGCGATGTCAGTTCGAGGCAACATGTTGGCCCGCTGATTTGCACGATGTAATAAACAGGTGAAATTGTCACTGTTTAGAGCATATTGTCAGACATTTTACACGTGCAGATGAACGGACTATAGGCAGCGGACCCTCAGAGCACTTCACGGGCAGTACAACAATGTGCTGGGGGAGGTGCTGGGTGCTGTAGAGCATCCGCCATATTTGCGGAGGCTCGGATGGAGGATTTTTACGCGGTCATCCGCAAGCGTATGGCGTCCATGATAAGAAGGGCGGCAGAGAGCACTAACACTCTCCTTAGCACATTGGCGTATAAACTGGACAGTCCTCTCTGGGACTCCTGAAATGGTGCACACACACTCGCCAATAGATGTTTGTGTATGTATTTAGTATATTATAAGTTTCTTCATATTTAAATTATTTTATATGTATTAACATAGGCTAAGTTTATCTTGATACTAACCCATGTGGTATTTTTTCTATAAACAATGAGCTCGAATCAGTCGATCAGCTCCCGCGGGCGGAAACTAGTAGATAATAACCTACACTATAATAAAATGTATGTGCCTCTTTGATTGACGCTAGATTACTTACTAAGAATTATGGATCAATCCATCTATTATTATTCTATTTATATCACAATGGGAACGTTCGTAAGAGTTTCATCTAAATCCTGCTGACAAACTCACGTTTTATCTAAAATGTATATGAAAAATAATGTGTAAAAATGTAATATTTGTTTGCTACAAATAAAATGAAAAGATGTTGCTATGAATTAATAAAAGGCTTTTGAACTTACAAAATGTTATATCTAAGTTATAAACATACAATTCCTTTTTGTATATTCCAAATAACAATTGATTACATATTTTTCAGGAAATAGATAAGTAATCGTCTTGCACAATTTCGAGTGACATACATAACTTAATAGCTGTTACTATAACGAGATTATTTATGAGTACTGTCAATTAAAAATTCATCCTTAAACAAGTTAGTTTGATTATTTAAATGAATGATAATGACGTTTTACGCAGATGTTGCCGTATAAATCATAGAATAGCTTCGACCTTAAGGCCTACATAACTACAGTTCTGATTCAGAAAATCACATATATAGATATATAACTTATATAATATTATACATGTCCAAATTATGGTAAGGGTGGTCGCTGCATATTTATATATTGGAAGATCAAAGAAGGCACAAATAAAGTCGCTAGTCCCATCTCGAATTATAATAAAAAAATAATAAGGCACCTTGAAATACATAATAACAAGTCAACGAAACCCAAATGATAAATAATAAAAATAAGGAAAAGTAAAATAAAAAAAGAAAATAAATCAAAGATGATATTTATTTTGTATAACTCTTAGCTCTGTAAATAAATAAAACTTTTAAAAACAAAAATTTTAGAATTGCTAAGTTAAAAAAGGTTATATTTTATACACTACTACATTTTTGAAGATCATTTCACGTCTAAGCACTTCTCCATAAAGTTTAAACATTTGACTTTGTTACATTGAAATCAATTTATTAACAAGTTATGTCATTGAGATTAATAAACATTTAAAAGGCTTTTATAATATTTATTGTAATTTGAATAATAAATAATTTCATTTCAATATTATATGTTAAAAAACGCCCACTATCATCGCAAATTGTATAAAAACTAAATTTCGGCAAAATTTCATCATTTTATCTAAACAATAAAATTACCTAATAAAAATCTAACGCTGACGCATATTATCATAATATTATAGAATATAGATTGTCGATATCACATTCCAATTATTTCGTGACTATCGCTTACAAAACATTATATACTTAACTCATGTAAATATATGTATATTAGTTAATTCGAGGTATTATATGTATATACAGGGTGTCCCATATGTAGCGGGTCAACCTTAAGGGGTGATCTAACAGATCTCAAAAAACTCAAAAAATCAAAAATCTTAACAAAATTGTCACCGTTTTCGCCATTACTTTACGCTGCTTTTTATTGTTGAGTCAGCAATAAATTTGCTTATTTTTTTTAAGAACTTTCAGATAATTACTTTATAATTATCAGTATGTAATTTAGTTCAAAGTATCAGAAAACAAAGTATCAGAAAATATATCATCTAGTATATTTAAATTTTTGATTTCCTTTCAAAGAATTTTTTTCACAAGGTGGTTAAAAAAATGAACTGGGCAAGTATTGCACACTTTTTTAAAATTTTGCCTGTTAAATGCAGATTCTAAAAAGGTACAATACAGACCACTTTGGTACAAAGGTCAAAATCTCGAAAACGGGAACACCTTTAATAAGGTAATTTTTGACATCTGGTAGGTCAGCTCTCAAGTTATCTTCCCCTCAATGTTGACTCGCTACTTACGGGACACCCTGTATATCCCTCGTCAAATCCAACTATAAAAGTTTTCGTAACGACTAACCTACTTTACACTTACCTCGTTTAGGAATACATTAAAATATCAACACAAAGGACACCCTTGGGAACAATATTATATAGGCTTTATAGATCAGTATGCATCCGCCGACTTCTTTGCAAATTATTTATTATAGTTGAAAATTCAGTCGGTTTAGCGTTCTGTCTGTCTGTAAAATACATGGCGTCGGCAGTGATGTCGATGGAGGCTACATATAATATAGCATCAAGTTTTCCAATGTTTATGTACATTTGCACATACTATGTATATAAGTTTTGTTGCATAGGAAACGAGTGTTTATACGAGTGTGGATACACAATCATACGGGGCCAGTGACGTTCACTTGGACAATTTGCTGATCACTCTGATTAACGCTCCGTTCTCGTCTTTCAGCCGTTGGTTCTCCGCCTGCAGCGCTTGCTGGTACTGAAATATTAATCAACAACACATCGTCTACAATCCATATTCAATAATTCATATGTTACAGGAACACTTTCGATCAATACTGTACAAGTACATTAATGCACACATAAAGATTATTATTTATTTGCAATTCTCATTATATAATGTTTCCAATTGAAATTATATATACAATGACATTTAAGGCTAATTGGGACTATAAAAAATACTTTTATTGATCATTTCCATTGAGTGACACAAATGTATGATTCACAAGGAAATTTATACGACACAAATCCATGGCAATTTCAAACATGGGTTCTAAATATTTAACGACAAAATGAATGAATAGTTGTAACTCGATTAAGAGCCCTGATAATGTCATAAAAGAATTACATAGTATTTAAAAATCGTATATTCACACAGGTTAATTTATGTTTGAGTTCATGAAGATACAAAAAAATAAAACAGCAATTAAATCGATTATTCACGGACTTCACTACTAATCGAGGAACATCTATTAGTAAATGACGCAAAAATATTTACAAGGGGAATTAAAATAAGTGACGGAAAATGTATGAAATAATTAGGAATCAGGGAAAAATTTGTACATCTTTTTTGGTACACATTGAGACGATTGATTCAATGATAGCAGTAATACGATTGCGACTTTATAGGTATAATTGTTGTGACGTCAAGAAGTTTGAGGGAGTTTGGTGCTTGTCTGTGTTTTCGTGTGGATAGATAGTTAAGAAAACACGCTTGCATTCAATGAATTAATGTGTAGTGAACAATAGATTTAAAATATAAGAATTTTCGTTAGAGACTCATAACACTTAAGTGTTATTAACAGATTACCCTATTTTTAAAAGGGAATCTCAATTTTTTTTCATGATATGTATTTATAAAATGTGTTTCATTCAGTTATGTGACGGCACAGACATGCAGCACGCTAGACAACACTATACGGACACTGTGTTTCCAGATAAGTCGCTATACACTACGATAGAGGTCTGATCTATATATATATTTTTGTCATAAACTTCATTAAATTATATTATAATATATGCCAATTACATAAAATTATTGATTTGATAGTTTACTCAACGTATAAGCTTGTCGGTACATTTAATGAGACACTTGTTAATTTATTACAACTCATAATCATAACTTGTAAGTTGCATATCAAATCGCATAACAACATTATCTGAAACACACGACGCGAACGACGTCAATCGCACTGAGTTAGACACGAATCAAAGCATGCTGGCCATAGCAGTCGGTTAATATATTACGATGACGTTTTGAAGGCCGTCACATCATACGGCGGGAGCATACGCGGTCCGAGACTTTGCTGTCGTTCTTCGTCACAGTATTGTCGATGAGCATATTAATATTAAATGTATTATTATAGTTAGAATGTCGCAAATCGCTAATTCAAACATTCAATAAACATATAAAATAGGTCTGCGAAAGCGTAATATTTCAGTAATGTTCAAATCAATCGAGCCGTACAACAAAGTCCCCCGACCACGCGGGATGTCGCCACTGAGCGAATGCTCATTCCAACACAGTTACCTATTTGGCGGCAGAGTTGGTCAATTTGTTCACGACCCGCGTTAAGGCGCGGTTATCAGCTTTCAGCTTTTCGTTCTCGGATTTTAGCTTTTGCAATTGCTACAAAACGAACACCAACATTACAAATCGTCATCTCGTCGATGCAGCGACCATGGCGCCATCTTGACGACCGATATAGCGCAACAAATTATGGAAGCCGATACACTTATTGTGTTATTTGAAACTTTAAAAGATTTAATTGATTCTTATGTGTGTGGTGTTGTTTCGGGTGTTCGATTGTTATAATAAAGAAATAAACGATACCTTCAGCTCCTCCTCCATCTCGGATAGTTTGCGTTCCATGGCCCTCTTTTCCCTCTTCTCGATCTCAGATAGTGAATTTTGGTTCTGGAAACAATTAACGCACACATTAGCATATTATCGTTATCATTCAAAAATATGGTTAACACTATTACAATTTCCCATTGAATTTATAGCACAGATTACACAGATGTATTAAATATTTGCGGTCGTAACATTCGCAAACAAACAAATATTATTATGTGGAGTAGATAAATAGTTGTAGATAGTAACAGCTAGAAGCAATCTGTCAGCCAGCATGTTGTGTACATAATTATAATAGTGTGTAGCGGTGGGCGGAGATTATTGAAACACTTAAAAGTAGGGGAACGGACATTTTGAAATAATGCACAACTGATCATAGTCGTAAAACGCGGCTCATTAGCTTGATAGATATATTACTACGACACTATTCCGTTGCGCAGGCGCATCACTTCGATTTCAATCACAAAGACATTAAATCCGAGCTGTTTTATTCAATAAATAAATTAGCAATACAATTCAGTCGCGAAGAGCTCGGTAAACATAAATCATTAGCAATTGACGTAATTTCGCTAAATTTATCACCTGATACACAAATTTCTTACAGCTGGTTTCGCGATGCCCTTTCAGTAAATTCACATATAATTTAGGATCACAAATTGCCAACAACATCCTATATCGCTTACGTGCAGTTTGAATTGCGTCAACCTATTGGCACTAGAATGGCACAAATATTGTTATAAAATTTAGCCAGTTTAGGGATGAATTATGCTAGACCGTGCCGGGCACGAGCCGTGCCTCGTACGAGGAACTTCACTAACATTTTATGGGGCTCGGACGCGGACGTCGCACGTTATAGCACGCTCGATGTCCGAGTCATATAAAATGTTAGTAAAGTTTTGAATCCGTGCCTCGTCCGTGCCTCGTACGGGGCAGCTCGTGCCCGGCACGGTTTAGCATAATTCATCCCTTAAACTCCCAAAAAAATAGAACAAGTCAATACTTTCATAGCAACAGTGGTAGTAACTACCTACCACATGTTTTGTGTTTTCACTTATTTTGAAAAGTTTTGAAAACTTTTCGTATGAATATACTACGTCACTGTACGAATATAATCCCAACAGCACCTGTCAGTCAGCATCATCCACAAACGCAGATTCAAACTTCTAATAAACCACAGAATGAATAACCGATCTAGTGGCAGTAGTTCGGTTGTTAGTCCGGAACCAAACTAATGATACATTTTAGTGGCAATAGTTCGATTAATTTAATATTAGTATATCCTTTGTTTTGAACATCTCGCTGATACAGACGACGCGGTTTGCCTCGTCATTCGTTATGTGTACAGTGTACTGCGAAGGATTGGAATAACTGCGCCCCATTCTCATCTGCCACAAAGTATAAACAACCCGTCCACTAGTCTATTCAAATATGAAAATGTCCAAGTGACTATATTGTGAATTTTTTATGTCATACTAGCTGCTATTAATATTTTCTTGGAAAAACTGATAGATGACTGTTTCTATAGTAAAATGAAAATAAAAGCATGCCAGACAAAAAGATACCTCTTTAGACGTAGGAAATAAGTAAACAGTGTTTTAAGTACGAAGGATGTGTACGTGCATTCCAGTTAAACCTTTGCAGCGTTACGGCACTAACTATTCCATTTGTACCCCCCTTGTTTTTTATCACTTGTACCGTCTCAGTCAGAGACGAATTAGAAACTATCAGACGAGTATTTAATAAAAATATTCAAACATTATCGCAAGGGATCAACACGTTTAGCACTTATGTATCCTACTAATAATGTTCTGTTCTACTTGTTCTCTTATACGATTTGTATGTATAATGAAATACACAATATTCAAGCAAAATCTTATATAGATATGAGCGTATGGATAAATATAAAGCCAATACAAGAAAAAAATTCCCACTTTTGATGTCTTTATATAAATTGTGTGAAAACATATTTGACCATTCGATGTTATTCACTCAGATGTACCCATAAAACTGACGCTCAGCTAACGGCTATCGATACGAGTTTTACGCGCGATATCATATAAAATATTACATTTCGTATATAACGAAGGTAATAGATTGTTATATTATATCTCAGCCATACGTTACGACGATGTAGCGAAAACGTATGTTTGCACGGGGCAACCGGCACAAAATTTTATGTCAATTCCTAGTAGGGCTTCGACTACATTCCATCCATCCATCCTTGGAGGTCTGCTGCTGGACATAGACCTCCCCCAACTAGCGCCACTCTGACCAGTGAGTACATTACATTATCAATATTATTATAAGTTAATAATATTAATACTAATAATGTTATCTTTCCGTGAAGCAAGATTGCAAGAATGTTCCAGGCAGGTCTGGCTTAATACTACCCTCGTGTTTGAGTCAGCCGCCAAAATACACGTCATGTTCCAACTGGGCGAATATAAACACTTTCTTTCATCTCTCTTCTTTCTTAGCATCGAGTCGGTGATACCTTATCATCTGATGATGAGGACTTACCATCATCAGTTGTCGTTTATGGTCTATTTACATGGCTTCAACCCATTAATGGCCCACTACTGGACACGGGTCTCTCCACTTGAGGAGGCCTAGAGCATACTCCACCACGCTGCTCTAGTGCGGCCTCCGACGTGGCTTAACGACTTTTATCTTATGATAACAACCGGGACCGACGGCATTACGTGCCCTCCGAAGGAAGGAAGCACTCAAGAATTTTTGCCACTAGCGGTCACCCATCCAACTACCAACCGCGCCCGCTGTTGCTTAACTTTGTCGATCACTTAGGATCAACGCAAGCCGCGGGGCTATGAGCGCTTCGAGCTTTCATCAAGTCCGCTGCAAACTTGACAAGTATACTTGATCGTGTACGGCCAGCATAAAAACATCGCGTCTGCAGACGTTATATATTTTAGCATGTTTGGCCTTATACTTCATCTAAATGAATACGCATGAAGACATAAACTTATCTTACCAGTAGCTATCACTACATAAAATGGCATATCAAAGACGTATTACCATTAGTATAAAGACGTATTGTCATTAGCACAGCTTCACAATAAACAGTCTAATTAACTATTTTCGCTAACAGACTTATGGCGTGTATTACTGAAAAACTGAATCCTTATTAGCATTCTTGACAAAGCGTCGAGCGTAACTTGTGGAATTATACACAAAATTCACACAGTAATTAATTTTGTTCCAATACTATATTGTATGAAGCAATAACTTTTGGGAGTGGATTCGATCAAATACCGTATAACACCTAAGCACCTACCTCTCTCTCGAATGTTTCTAAATCTTTGATCTTGATCTCAGATTACTTAATTTACGTTATCCATTCCATATTAGTATGAGTGAAAGGGAGAGAGATTTAGTCCAAGAATTTTGGTGGTACAGCAATGTACACTCCGACAGACAGTTGCTACAAGATCAATGTATGTCTAAATGTTGTAGGCAGGATTAGTCTTATACGTATAAAAAACATTCGAATCTGCCTATAGAGCATCAGCTTTTCCCGACATGTAAGGCGACAAAATGCGTAGTTATACCAGCTGGGTGAGTGCGCATGTGTGTGTGTGCGTGTGTGCGTGTGCGTGTGTGTGTGTGTGTGTGTGCGCGTGTAAGTGTGTACGACGTGTAGATATTATAATGCACGTACCACTTGTGTAAGCCTGGTGATGGTGGCGCGCGCGTCTCGCAGCTGTTGCTCGGAGGTGGTCAGCAGCGAACGCAGGTGGCGCACCTCGCGCTGCGACGCCTCGTATAGGGCCTTGTAGTCCTTCTCCTCACCGTCATCTGTGCGTTCGTTGCCGGACTAGAAATAAAGAAAATGTCATTCGTAGGGGATAGCTTCGTTGTGATCACCGTTGATTGTATTAAATATTTATTATTAACAGAAACAATTTTACAAATCATAATGTTCATAAACAGCTGCTATAGTTTTAGTTTATAGTTTTCTAATCAGCCTGTGTCAAATGTATTAAGCATCCATCATACCATTTTAAAATAATGAAGTAATTTAAAACAAAAAGTATTTACTACATAATTAGTACGTATTGACAATACAGGTACATTCAGATTTGGTGTCTCATCATCATTAGCAACTAACTGATTTAGAATAATGGCGTTACGTAATACTCGTATTTAACAAACTTGATATTTACAAACCTAAGTCGTAATTAACAACATGGAATTGAAATGAATTTGGTGGGTAGTATGTGTTGCTAACATCTAACAGTTCATTCTTTCGCAGCCCTTTGTGGTGTAATGGTATCAAAAGTAGATTAAATTAGATTACAAGTAACATTAAGAGCAAGATTAATAAAAAATACATAAAAATTCATCCCCCATTTCCATAACTGTTTTCTGGCCAAAATAGACAAAAATTATCGAGGCAAGCCTATAATCAGATACAGTGAATAAAGTATTTTACATGATTAATTTTAATAATAAAATAATCTTTTTTATAATTCTGTGATCTGATTCTGTGATATAAATAGATAGTCAAAGGAGAAATCCAAGACGTCATGTTTCTAATAAAGTAAACTCAGCGGTAACGATAACAAAAAAGGAAATCACTATACCAATTTGGGTATCGTTAATTGCCAATAATGCTTCTACATCGAAATCAACCTTGAGCTCGATTAATTTATAATAAGAAACTGACATCATTTTATCTAAAACACTGTTCCACGTTACGTGGAACTGTTAAGCTAACCTAACCTAACCAAAGTCGAAAAAGGCATGAACTTAAACTACGACCACATTGCTGCGTGATGGCATACAGAAAAACTATGTCAATACGAAAATAACACTCAACCAAATATATATTTTGTATAAAAAAATACATGTACAGTCTGACGGAATCAAGGACTGGAGAATTGAAAATATTGCATGTAAAGCTTTGACAAATGTTTACACGTGAAAGATTGAAAGACATCGAATAAACATACGCAATATCCATCCGAGGCGAGTGAGTTGAGGCTGAGCGACCGTGAATTGAGTGCCGCTAACGAATCTAGGGATGTGAGAGATCTCGATCGCTCCTTGTTGAGACCGTTGCTTCTGTTCGCCGAGCGCGATTTTCTCTCCGGCCTCACTGGAGGCACACCTAATTCTGGTTCCACTGGAAGGTCGACCTGCGACTCTATCACTTTCAACGGGGGCAACAACTTAGGTTTAAAGTTTTTTTGGCTGGCTAATAACTTTTTGTCCAACTTTTTTAACACTGGAGTTGAACCACTGATATACACCCCGCCGTAACCGGAACTAGTTCCACCGTATATGCCTAGATTAGACCGACCGAGGCCGGCAGTGTAAGGATTATAGTTTCTATACGTATTGGAACTGTAAGAGTTTGAATAAGGATTGTATTGTCCACTAAACATTGAACCAAGCATGCTCGGCGAGGAGCCATAATGCGAAGTGAGGCTTCTCGGTCGCGAGGAGTACCTATCCTGATTTCGACTCATCTCTCCGCTCACATCCCACACCGACGTGTAGAAAATCGAAATAAGACGTTAGCGGCCGCCTTTCGCAGCGGCGTATGAATACACACTGACTGTTTTTCAACTCTTCCGAGTAAATCTCAACACAGTGAAAATATTGTCGACACCCACACAACATCGGTCCATAGAAACGTGCGAGAGAGATATCTTTGTGACGCACTCGATGATGAGATGGCTATATCCACATCAGCACGTGAGAATATCATCACCTGTAAATAAAGCGAAAGCGTATCATTGACGCCACGCAGACATTAGTCCTGAAAGCTACGCTTCAAGGGTGCTGTCGGAAATAGAGTGTACAAACTATTATTATCAGCGACGCCTCGTCTATCACCGAAGGTTCAACTTTGGCATGGGTTTTGAAGGCCGTCCTATGTCGTTATGCGTTCCGCCCGTCTGGTTTGTTCAGGTACGCACATGCTAAAAATAAGCGTTCGCGCATCCGACGGACTAACATCATATATTACATCTAACACAATTAAAATCGGTGACGGATGCTCGTAAACTATGAAAGGAAGATATACTGCATTTAAAAGTAGAACAGTGAAAAATATCTGTGATCTGTAACGGTGCTGTATCCGTACCATACTGTACGAAAGGATCATTCAACTGAGGTGATAAAACGATCCAAATCGTGTTAGAAAAACAAAACCAAACAAAACCCTTTATGTATACGACGCTAAATATAAAATCTATTTTCAAGTTTACGTAGTTCTGATTCAGGCGACGGCTGACCCAAATTCTGACTAGTTTGGAGCATTCTTAAGTAGATTACTGTTATTTTAAACGACGCGTTAGAGAACCCACTGAAATAGTTATGAAACTGTGTTACAGAAAAAATATGATAACCTATTTATTATTATGAAAGATATTAATCAGTTCAACTGACTATGAAAAATCTAACTTAAGGAATAACGAGTGGTAAAAGTAGTTATACAGTATAGAGTAGACCACCCAACATTTGTAAAGATTATTCAAATCCATTCGCAAAATACCTATCCTAGTACTAACGGTATGTAGGACTAATGAATATACGTTGAAGTGTTGTCTACAGTAAACTCCTTCGGAATTACCTTACAAAAATATAATAAATACCTATAACATTAAGAAAATGATAATACATTTACAACATCAAATGTATAATGAATAATGAAAGCCGAATGGATACGATTTTCATTAAAAATAAATTCAAGATTCGTTCTTAATGAACCGGTAGTAGAAGTACCGGTTGAAAGAAATTTCGACTTTCTAGCCCTAGCCTAGGAAAAAATTGAATACTGTTCTCACAAGAGAACAGAGGTCGTCGTAGAGGTGTCACAACATGCGAGGGGAGGTCAAAAAGTTTACGAAATGGGGACGATACTTATCCTGTTAAGAGCTATGATATATATATGCATTATTGAATTATTTACTATTAATTGTTGTTCAAAGAAGTTCTGCGAAAGTAATGAAATGACACACAATACTGCAAAATTCATAAAATTCCTTGCGAACCTATACATAAAATAATAAGCTAACTATAGTGTTTGCAGCAGTTACAATGTAATATATCTAGCCGATGACGTCACGCAGCCATGTGTGCAATTCAGTAAAATATAAACCCGTCATCGGTGGATACGCTAAAAATAATAATGTTTCTAAACGCACATTATATTTCACTAGCAGTCCATCAATGTGATTTTAACAGAGTTCATATTATATTCAGATGTTCATACATTTAAACTTTGAAGATACATTAAAGTAATATTGTTTTACTTTGTATTTTCACGTATACTATTTACACTTCTCCAAATACTCTCAAGAACATATTTATTGTAAGATTTATATATTTTAAAATAAGATGACATAAACTTATAATAATGTAATTTGACTTATTAATTTATTGTGATACTCGCTGACTCGTACCCACTTCGCTATACCACAAATATTTTAGCTTGTGATGTGATGAAATAAAATATATTATTCAACATAATCAATATTAGCCTGTTACTTAGGAATAATGTAGCTTTCTATTGGTGAAAGAATTTTTGAAATCAGTCCAGTAGTTTTTGAGTTCATTCGTTACAAACATATAAAATAACATATCTTTCCTCTTTATAATATTAATAATATAAATAACCATTACATATTTTTTTATGACTACAATATTTTATACAATTTCAGTTTAATTTTATAAATTTAATTTAATTTCAATCTTTGAACAAAATTTCAACCTTTATATCAATAAAATCTGAAATATGATATACGTATCTAAAACAAAATCTGAGTGAATAAAAGATAGGCATACAAACGCACACAAACTTTTTTATATATTTTCTTCGACCACAAAACTTATGATTCACTTAGGAAAAATATTCATATGAATATTTCTTGCAGAATGCAAAACGGAATCATGACTCATTGCACGAATGACTTCATAAGTCACTGGACAAAATCCGCATCTAAACAATGTCGCTTTCTAAAACATTAATATCACAATAAGTTTTATGATGTCCGTAGTAAATATTTAAATATTATTTGTTTTGCATTTTTTTAGTATTGGCAGCACTCTGCATTCGAAGATTGATTAGGTTTCATATATCAGTATAATGTGGTGTAAGACTAAATTATAAGTACGGCCTACAACATTCTAACAAATTAATTTGGTAGTGCTATAATTGGGCATATAATAAATCCCTAAATACCAACAAGAAATACAACTTGTATAATTTGTGAAAACGAATACAACAATCATTCTATTAAATTTTTGTTGATGGTTCTTAAATAGCAAACGCGAATAGCATAGGTGAGATCGAGAAGGTATAACAGTGAGATTTCGCGTATGTTTGCAAGCATTCTCATTCATGAATTTCCTAAATTTTCTCGGACATCCAATATTAATGTCACAATACGGTAAACAGTAGTAGTGCGCGGACTTTCGGTCAGGTATAGCGACCCACACTGATTTACTAGCTATAGAGTGAAGAGCTCTCTAACTTGGAGTTCGAGCCAATTTCATAACTGCTCGCCGATAGGCCAGTGTTCATTAAAACGTCGTCACCCATGGGCCATGACTCATGACTGTGCTCACGCATTGTTATAATCTGGTCATCGTATTTCCAACACCCTAGCTCACATATAAATATAACGATATCACTGCTCATAGTGAGATTACACCTTTACTTTGGAATATACTTCTGATAGTATTAATTAATAGCTACCGAATCATTTTACTGTCTGAGCCTAAATGTCCGTTCATATTATTTAATTTATCTATGACTAGGAAATCGCCCTGGTTTCGCTTCGGGAAAAATAGTAAAAAAAAATATAATATAGTTAGCCTATGTCACCCGAGGATAGTGTAGCTTCCCAACAGTGAAAGAATTTTTCAAATCGTTTCAGTAGTTTCGGAGCCTATTAAATGCAAACAATCAAATCTTTCCTCGTTATAATATTAGTATAGATTAATTCAGGATTTTTCTTTATTGTTGTTTTATGTACCTAGCATATTACGACAGATAAGAAGATATTGTTCCAAAATAATTTATTAATTTTCATAAAGTTATGATTTCCGCTTTCAAGTTCAATTTTGACGTCAGAGCTTACATTTATATCAAAATAAAATGTAAGTTGACGAATTGTGTAAAATAATATGTCTACGGTCGCTCTAATTTATGAGTCTGTTAAACTACTGAGCAACATCTGGATTCGAGCCAATTAGTCATGCTTTATACTACACAACGCTATAAGCGAGCAAAAATCTTCTTCGAGCGTGTTCATAAATTGATTGCAATTAATCTTGTCATTCATTCATTAATTAATGAGACAAAACACTTATACCACAATTATATTACAACAATATTTATTCTCTAGTAAAAAACAATGATTACAATGCAATTAGCATCTTCCTTTTGTTATATTTTTAAAAAGACTTTGGAATTAGGAATACTGTTTCAAAGCTTGACAGAAGGAATAAAGATAACCACGGTGGAGATAACTCCTGGTGATAAGACAACACAATTACCTATGATTAAAGATTACTTATTTATGATTACTTATGATTACCTATGGTCATCCCTGAAATATATAAATATAAATATACAAATTCATGTTTTGGCCCTTATGAAGAAGTTCCCCACGCGTTGCGGCAATCACAGCAAGACCACAAAGACTTACGACGCTGTTATAAAACTTATAAGCGAGACCTTACCTAATCCACCTTCATCACCGCGATCATAGACTATAATGTAAAGAACCTTGTAGTGTGCATTAAAAACAATCTTAGATTTTATACGAATTATTACAAGTATACGGAAGCGTGCAATAAATTCTTCAGTTATATTTCGACATTTTATTGTCAATTTGCTACATTTGACTGCTGTCATAATCATAACGATAGTGCGTAGTGGGCAGACGAAAATACACATCTATTACTCATTACCTCACTGTTTCGTTTACGTCAATACGGCGCACAATATCGACAGGATATTAATACACCGGTTTTTACGATATACCTAAGCTTATGCACTGCTTAAGACTTCACGAGGCCAACACTATTATAGTTCGACTAATAGTTCGGCTAAAAACTATTGAAAGTAATCACAAATAGACTAATAAGTCTTGACAACTCACTAACAAAGATAAGTTAGCGAATACGTTTTTATACATCGCCTCAATAAGCATTCCCTAAACAAGGCAAGCTGGTAATAAACCAATATATTATTAGCATTACGATTTAAATCGATGTCCAAATTCAAATCTGTAGGTGGTTAAATGATGGCCATCGTCAAATTTTCATAATATACAAGAGCGCCGCAAAATGTCGCCGTGTATAACCGCCCTAAGAGCATCAATATTCTACACATAAAGCATCTTTATGAACACTTTAAACAATAAAGACGCTTGCTGAGAAAATTGGAAAAGCGAAAACACGGGAGGGAAACTACACGCATTACAAAGCACCATTGTTGTGACATCGAAACATATATGTTGAGAAAAATCATACTTTGATCGCAGTACTGAATTTTTCCAACCGTGATAAGTATGAACAAGAACATAATATAATAAATTATGATTGTTATTCATTTGTATTGTGAATCCCACTAACGTAACTCACCTAAATAAAGCTAATAACACGTACAATAAATAATGTACACAAATATTATAAATAAATCAAGTAGGATTACCTTTTAAAACATTTTTGATTTGATTTTTCTACTTTAAACCAAAAAATTGATTAGTTTCCTTGAACATTCAAATTTGTATGGAATTTGGTTTACAAAATGAGTACAAATATAACTTATTTGCAAATAAGTAACGCAAATCAGAACAATAGAGGAAAATCCTTACTCTCTTGTGTAAGGATAGCAAAACAAACCAAAATAAACCAAATGGATGTCATTAATATCCGTGTGTCGTCTGTCTTAGCAGCAAGGTGTTTGACCTGATGATCTCCATTATCACTTTCTCAGAACAATAACTATTTATATGTGAACATGTACACATCGGAAATGATGGATAAACGATGTCATTGGGTTTGCGGACGAGGTTTATTTTTAATATAATAATACTTTTTTCATTTCGAAATGTACACTTGGCTAACGAACAAGATGCGAATCAATTATTCATTTCGAGTGGCAAGATCAAAACAGAAAGACACGCGCCTGTTTAAATCTCGTCTCAACTGAGTTTCAGTGGTGATATTAAAACTCAAAAGCTAAAATCGGTCGAATGTAGAATACCAAAAGCTTAGATATTCTTTATCTATACAAGTTGAAAAACTCCACCAAGTTTATGACCAAACAGAAAACCTGATAATATGTGATACTCAAAAGTCAAAATATTTTATTCATATAGGTATCACTGATACACTTATGCACGTCATTTTTTGGCTTTTTGCAAGGTGCTTTGTCGTGGATGAGAAGAAAAGCCTAAAGAAACTCCTCAGCTCACTCAGAAACTACTCAAAATTAAAACAGTTTTCTACAAAACCGTCCCTGCCGGGCATTGGTCTCCTATCAAAGAGAAAGCCATAAACAAGTACTCTAATGCTGAATTCATATTAGAAGACGCGCATTCAGTACATAAATTAATTCTTTACATAACTTCCAATGTTAGGTATATTATATATGAAAAATGGTCATCTGAAGTTCAGACCGACTGCAACTTTTAATAATATAGTTCTCACTGTTCTTAACCAAACTTAACAAATCAGTTTTATACCTACATGGCATTTCTTTGTGGAACAAATAAAATAGAAAGCCAGTAAATCGCAAGTGATTCAGGTTATATTTTTGAATAAAATGGATTTAATTATGAGGTTATTCGTTTCCGTCAATTCAACGTAGGAAATATCCAGGAATCCAGACCGGTTAGTAAGTTCACTATATCGATTATACTGAACATACCAAAAGATTGTATTATAGTGCAGGTACTACAAATTACAAAATTACTATTTATGCTTGTTTGAAACAAAATGTCGACTGACCATGCAAAACATTTATTTGTGGCACACAGTGGGTGTAAGATTGCACGTGAGATTCTACTAGCGGAACGTGTGTAGTTTAGAATTCAGAGGCCACGAATCATGTGTAATTATGCATTAATACAATTAGTTAGCTTCAACCCACGATCCGCCCATATTGGTCTTTTTCTTAATAGACGTCATTTAATAACGCACGACGCGACGCGATGAGTGGTAATGTACATGAGGCGAACGTCAGCATCGTTAAAAAGTAGACAGGTACACTACACATAATTATGTATTTACCTAAATTACCTTCCTAGAACACTTAACTCTATGTTCCTAACCTACATTTTACTTTTGGCAATCCAGACCTATCTATTTATATAATAACTTCAACTCGTTTTTTTTATTTATTTTAGACATTTTTAGGTTTTCCTACCTGTAAATTTTAAAACTACTTCAATGGGTGAAATCAATTTTTTTTAAAAAGACAGCAAAAATTACAACAGATTTACGAAAAACTCCGTTAGATATACTTTTTCTGGCTACAATAATATTTACCACAAATCGAAACGACTGAGAATTTACGACTGGTACTGCGATTCAATGCATCAAACGACTTTAAGCATGGGTAATTTTATCCCAGTACCTTAGCTCCTGTGAGCTATGTATAATTTGAATCTACTATTATCATTTATAATACTAATTTCTATGCAAACTTTTTCTGTCAAGTTTTAGAGAAATGGGTTGGGAATAATGCTGTGGTTTCCACCCATCCAGCGAAATTCTATTGCTAAGTACTCAGGATTTTAATGCATTAAGTTATCTATTATTGCCTTGACCGTTGAATCTAAAGACTTTGTATAAAGATTACGGTACGATACCAAGTCACAACGATCATCAACGATCACGAAAAATAGATATAGCGATCACATTATAGATATAAGATAACACTATACCCAAACCTAAGGTTATAATTATGTTATGTTTAATGCCACTGGCTTACCTGAACAGTTTCTGTTTCAACATCGCCCTCGCCGCCTCCGCCGCGATCGTTAGCGATGTCCTAAAATAAACAACATTTGTTGTTTAAAATAAGGACACCCGAATAACTTAACAATCAATTAGTTACATTATATTAAAACCAAGTTTGTGACATGCCAACAAGCAGACAAACTTATGAGAATACGAAGCGTAATGTTCCATCGCATTTTTATAATGATTGGTAACACGTTTTACAGACTAAATACATGAAGGTACAATATAAAGGTAGAAGAGCTTCTTCGCGATTTTCATATAAATGTATTTATTATGACAATGTTTATAAATATCATAATGAGCAAGTGGGTCATTATGACATGACTTATAAACATGCCACAAATAGTCTTTGACAATTTCCTTTCTCATTTATTCGACATATGTATATGCCATTCAACTGTGTTGTACCCATACCACACCCTCGAGACAAATGTCTGCTCAACCTGCACTGCGTATAGGTAAATTTGTACTCAACTCTCAGATAGTTTTTTTATGGAAATAGCCGGCAAACGAGCTGACGATCCACCTGATGGTAAGTAGCTATCATCGCCCATGGACATCAGCTTCACCAAAGGCATCACTGATGCGTTGTCGGCCAAGGAAGAGAGAAGAAAAAAAAGAAAGAACTGGCTCTCAAGCCCCCAGCCGGAACACGACGAGTCGTTTGGCGGCTGACTCATGCTCAAGGGTGATAGCTATCTAGGCGAACCCCATGGAGAAATAATAATAGTAATACATAGTTGCTTTACAATTTATTATCAGTATGTAATTTTGTTGAAATTATTAATTTTGTTCGACACAAAGACGCGATGTGATTGAAAAAAATTTACTGGGCAAGTATGGAACAGAACTTTAAAAACTTGTCTATTAAATGCAAATTTTAAAAAGATGCAATACAGACTACTTTTAAAAGGGATTTTTTTAAGTTTCCACGTAGTAAACAATAAAATAACTTTTGATTCAAATTCACCCCTTTGACACTAAAATGTTTTTAACTTGACATTTTTACTGAGGTAATTTTTTGACATACATAATTATGGTAAGTCCACCATCAAGCCTATCTACTCTCTACGTTTGAGATATAGATTGAATTGGGATGTTGACCAATTTTAGGATTTAATTTTATTTTATAGATAGAATCTTTATATTCACGAAAAAAATATTATAAAAATAATAATCTTCAATTTAAAAACAAAAAGCATAAATAAAAATCATTATCAGACCCACCAAAAACGTCACGTGACGTCACTAACCTACATTCAATACTATCGTTGTTGAAATTGCATATAAAATACTGGCAATGACATCAAAATGGCCATTGAGCTCACGTGACAGTGAGTACTATTTTTAACATTTAAAATTTAACTATATTTAATTTACTGTAATTGATTTCGATAAAAGAATAATATTTTAGGTGTTTAAATGTTAACCTTAATACTTTAAACATGAATTCATATTAATTTACAGTTAGTGTCAAAGCAACAACCCATAATTGTCCCACTGCTGGGCTCGGGGTCTCCTCTCACAATGTGAGGGGTATAGGCCATAGTCTACCACGCTGGCCAAGTGCGGATTGGTAGACTTCACACACCTTCGAGAACTTTATGGAGAACTCTCCGGTGTGCAGGTTTCCTCACGATGTTTTCCTTCACCGAAGCAAGTGATTATTAACTTCTAATACGCACATATAATATTTGAAAATTAGAGGTGCGTGCCAGGATTTGAACTCGGGCCCCTTGGTTCGGGAGACCCATGTTCTAACCGCTAGGCTATCACTGCTTAGTTAGTGTCAACATCCCCGTTAATACTCTTCGAGTGAGTGTCTTACGTCCATATCGAGTTGTCCGACGCCGGTGGAGCGTCGTTTCGGTCGTCGCCGGCGTTGTATCACGTTGAGCGCGGCCTGCGTGCTCGCCGGCGACGCGTTGCTCGACGACTTGCTCTCCGAACTGCTCTCTCTCTCCTTCTCCTCCTCGCCTGGACGGGTTATTGTATGACCAATAAATATTGGCTAGTAGCTAGTTAATGGTAAACAGGAGATTTAAGCAACCGATTTCAACTATTTTTTATGTATTACTTGTACTATTTATAGTACCCGGACAACCGAGGTTTGCTCGGTTTAGTGTCGCTACTCGCCAATAGATGTCAGGAAGAGTATATTGTAACAGTTTTTAATTGAGTGAAAACACGGATAACACATTTTCTAAAAATGAATCCTAGCTGTTTATCGCCCCCGACATAAAAATCGTTGGAGCCGTTTCCGAGACTCCGAGAATACATACAAGAATTGCTCGTTTAAAGGTATTAGATATAATTAGTATTCGTTGAGCAATAAACTATTTCCACCCTGCACTTAATAAATTTTACTGAAGCTGAAAATTTTTACTTTTATTTAAGCTTTTAACAATGAAATCAAAGTTTTACGAAAATCCATTCACTGGAACCGGGTTCCGAGATTTTTACATTTTTATGTCTTACGGCTCTCCACTATAAAGAAAAGGCACGGCTTGTTATTACTGCCGTTTAATAAATAGTCCTAGAAATATACCCATCGATAGATATATAAATAGACCCATCGATATTCCAATAAACCAAATCCGTAAAGTCATTCCTTCGCAATACTAACCGGAGCGTACATCCTCCTTGGTGGGAGTGGAAGGGGTATTGGCGTTGTTGGTGTTGTTGTTGGTTGTGTTGGTCGTGGTGTTGGCCGTGGAGCCGGCTGGGGGGCGACGCAACGGCACCGTGACTGTCGCCTCGGCGGCCGCGCGCGGGGACGACCTCCCAGCGTCTTCCAACTCAAACTGTATACACACACGTTATCAAACATATGGTACAAAATGTACATTTTCAAGTTAGCCTAGTGTTCATACTGAGATTCGATAGCCAAGTAAGTCCATAGAGAAGCAACCCAACGTTATTAACCGTATATTTGTTGCCGTTTTGAAACTGAAAATTTTGAAGTGAAATAACTTACTTTTAGTTTGTATCATTGCATGGACAGGTGAAGGAGCCAGTAACATTAGAAACTATGAAATTGTTAAATAGAGTTAATTCTTAAGCCACATAATAAATGCTAAACGCTTTAAAAAATAGGACATTAATTTTTCAAAATACTGAATTCAATACCAAGCTCCGTCATCCAACAATACCTACTGCTCATTGCGATTAGCATATGTTCAGGCAAATTAATGTTGCAACTGTTACAGTTACCAACGTGTGAACGATACGGGGCCTCCAAGTTACAGGTATCCTAATGCTGAGGTGGGGTGAGGGGAGTGGTGACTCTAGGTCACGCTCAGTAACGGCCCTAGGGCGGTAAGTCGATATACAGTTTTAGAGGGGGTTTAGGGCGGCTCGATATTGTGGAGCTATAAGACCACTTTTGAAAGTTTAAGTGAAAAGGCACTAAAACACACTCGTTTTACCATAATCAAGGGCTAGCGCGAATGTTGAGAGTCCCAATGTGTCATAATGTTGGAACATTTTACGAACCCCAATGGGAGCTTCGTAATTAGTTTGTATATTATTAAAATAGTAAGGTAGACCTAAAGGGGTAACAGATTGACATAGACATAATATTATTGCTGACCAGGACGCAAGGCTATCACATGTAAAGTGGAAGCAATGTAATAAGTCAAGTTACTTCACTTCGACTACTTATACTGTCCTTCTACAATTTTTTACACGCAAAAGTTTATATGTAAAACATGGAGCGAAGCATCCTTTAGATATCTCTATTGACAAACTTATATGCAAATACAAATTACGTGCATTTTAGTCGTTAATGCAAGATCAAAATTAAGCACATAGAAAAAATATGTAGCCCATATTACTACGAGTATAACACTACTTTACTTGAATGAATTTTCACAATACAGATAAAAGATTATAATTTTATTTACCATATAATTTTCATGTGTCCTATGTAAGGTAAGCTATAAGAGATTAAATAAACTGTTATTAATAAGTTAAACGTTTTTGTTGTATCGTAAGAGTCTCTAGCAATCATAAAATATATCTAATGGTAAATCTACCAGAACTTAACTTATTAAGCCTTTGACCGAAATTCCTAGTGTGTATAATGATACCAGACAAAATGTTCTAAATAAAACGCAGCACTGTATAAAGATATCCATATTATAAATATTACTTAATTTTTTTAAATTTCATTTATGATTTGAGATACGACGAGACAAAAAAATGTAGGAGCAGCTATTAACAATTTACTAGAGTCAAAAAATATATACATTTATTTATGAACAGCTTTTTGAATAGCCCAATACTATTTTATGCAAAATGACTGCGGCTTAAAAGTAAGCTTAAAAGTAAAACTTAGTAGGTTCAGTTCAAAGGCTGGCATGGTTTCATTTGAAAGGCAATAATCCTGAGGTGGTTTGAGACCACTAAAACAATGCATTAGGCACATTCGGTCCATTGATAAAGTAGATTTTCCACTTTTCCCATACAACAATTTGAAGATAATATTATATAAAGATGGCGCATCAACGTCAACGCCAGCACAAAAAAACTGGTCTTTCATTCTCATCAGAACTTTTTAGCGTAGTGGAACACGCCGGTTATCCACTAGTGGTCTTATATATCTAAATGTTTCCCTTCGAATTAAAAATGCATAATTATGTAGGTAATTTGCTCTAATGAATTAATATAGTTCACTTACAACAAACATACTAAAATGTTATACAAAACAACGATATAGAGACATGATTATTGAAAGAAACGTTAATATAAGATGCGTGCAACAAATTGCAAAAAAAACTGCTACCAGGGACCGAAAACAACATGAACATTGCATAACATTTAAAGCAAAAACTCATGCTCAAAACATGAAAACACAAAAGTGACACTGACACCGGAATGAACAACACATACATGCATCTGATATTACAATATTTTATTATGTGGATTCTAGAATGTTGGTGATATTAATTGATTATTAAGGAACGTTTAACTCAATTTAGATTCGATGAAGCCCCGGGACGACTGTACATTAATGTTTGATATGAATATTTTTTATTGGTAGTTAACTATTTCCGGCAGCGTTTTATTTTATAATCAGAATATTCATTCTGCATCGCGCAAAAGTTAAGGACTTTAAATTGATTAACTTTTATTTAAAGAATAATTTAACGCAAATAAATAAATAAGGCTCTTAAATAAAACGCTGACATTTTTTATCGTCATTGTTATTCCTATAAAAAAAGTAATTATACTGTTAAAATATAACTTTTCTTAATAAGACATTTCACTAAACATGCCGTATGCTGATACTTTACAACAAAATTGGATTACAATAAATATTATCCGACATACACATTTGTGTAGTGCAATAATAATATTATATTTTAATGGTTTGTTACGTATCAACCCGTAATAAATTAACATTAATGGTTTATTCGACTGAAAAAGAAAAATAAATCATTGAAATTGAGGTTAAATAATTGAAATCCTCTAATTTGAAACGAATGTCGAAACGTAACACATTTGAGTAACAACATCGAAATATGCAGCACTTTTTAAACATAAATCTTTAAAATCCCATTGTCAGCCACACCATGCCGAATTGCCGAGAATTCAACGTCCGAGGAAAGACTACTAATCACTGTCATGATGATTTTAATACAAAATAAACTAATATTTAAATTACCACATACAATAACATAAAGAGAACATAACAGACGGAAGTTACAAAAAAAATATTATTATTTGATATCGCAGATTTTTTTTATATTTATTCTATATTTAAATTAAATAAAGCAATGTGTATTTTATTTTAATAATGCAACTCTAATTTTATTTAGTTGCTTTAAAGTACCTGACATTTTACAATTTAAAATATCATTTTAAAATTTACAATAAAAAAATTTGAACGTAGGAAGTGTCCTAACTTCCGTGTTTAACTTTAAACATTTCTAGAACGCGAATCTGCAAAACAAATGTAAAAGTTGGCATGTATTATTGTATTAAAACCATAGACAGCCATTCGCGTGTCAATCCTCGAACTATAGACCTTGTTGGCGGGGTCGAGCCGCAGTCGCCACGACGGGCGACGCTCGCTGTTCGCGGCGATAGTTGCGGTCGCAGTAGCGGACGCGCACGCCAACGCTAACGTCACCGCCACGTCGCCACCGCCCGCGACTGTACCGCGACCCTATACAATGGCCTATATTACGGCCTCGTACACCAAAGGCCATCCATTGGATAACACGACAATGACTTATCAATGTGTGTGTACGTACACACGCAATTTCAACGTGTGCATGCGAGTGGCGCAGCTTAAATGTGCTTCGCCAGTAAATTAAGTGTTAATTGTTTTAAAACATTTATATGCAAAATGGTAGCGCCACTTGAATTATACAGCTGTATCGTTGTCGTATCATCCAAGAAGAGGCCATTCACTAACAGACGTTCTGGAACTTTATACAACTTGGGAGTATAAAATTGAATATTTACAGTTGATATCCATATGCGGCGCGTCTTCTTGATGACTCAATGTCCCCTTTTATACAACCTCGACCGTACCGCATCCCTAAACGACGTTTACCTATAATATAAATGTTGATCGATAGCCTGTTATCCCCAGGAGGTTGCATCAGCCTGTTTGAATAGGCCGTTTTTATATTATAAACTTCAAAGCGTCTTACATTTCTTTGATAAAATCTTACCGTGTCCCTTCATATCATATTATTTCTTCATGATGTACTTAAATCATTTGTATGTAATTTATCGGGGTTAGGTTAATTAAAAATTGGACGTATATCCGCAAATGTCTGCGAATAAGTATTTTGTAAGCGTATATTAATTCCAGACAAAAATTTTAGCCTATACCTCAAAATCACACTGTTAGACACAGTAATCCGAAAGACAATACAGTTGAATCGTTTTATGAATCAATGAATAGCCTTCGACATACGTGTGAGCTTAATACAAGTGGAGTAGTCACATAAAAATGTATCGCAAGCTTTACATTACAAATAGCTACATATTAACTCCCAATCTGATGTTAGATACTCTCCTGGCCTCCTCCATATTTAATATTTTATTGTTAGATACTAGTAGGCAAGATGAAACAATTCATATGAAGCTTAATATAATGTGGCTACAGCTCATGAATATTTTCTCACCGCAAGGCAAGTTAAAGTCGATACTTCTATCAATCAGGAATAAAATGTTTTATGTACACTGCCTTTACATCACTTGTTTCACAAACCAAAATAATAATATAATAAAAATATCACGAACCAAAATAATGATTACTACAGATGAAAAAAGTCTGTTTTTTCATTCTGAGGGTCACTTTCACAGGTCACACTGAAGAAACTTTTTGAAAATATTGTCTGTCTGTCTTTCTGTTTATCCGGGCTAATCTCTGGAACGGGTGAACCGGTTTTAATGCGACTTTTACTAGAAGATAACAGTTCTAGGGCAACATATAGGCTACTATTTAACCCCGCATTCCCACGGGTTCAGGATTTACGCGGGAAAAACTCCCACTCAAACGAAATCGCCAGCTTACAAAAACAGCTAGTTTACAAATATACTTTTCGATGATATATTCAAATTATTTATTTTTGTATAAAAATTCAATAAAATCATAATTATGTAGTGTATCATGACTACAGTAACAAAAAATCTAGTCATGTAGTCTTAAAATCATAAATCAAGTTAGAGTAAGTTAAACATACCAAACATACATACCGAGCTGTTATCCGTCGCAGCCGGAACGGGTTTCTCATCCTTGACGACGGCAGGGGAGGGACTCTCCGTGGTGCCATTGCCCGCTTTCTTCTTCACCAGTTGTTCCGCAGACTTGATCTCGTCCAACGTGACGCCTTGAGTCGACCGTCGGGTCTCGCGGACGCGTTTCGCGTGCGCTTTCCTCTGCGTCTCGCTCTCTTCGTCGCGTACGGGCGGGACGAACGACCTGTGAACAGTCGGTGTATATCAACGACCTCGACGGTAAAATGTGACATTTGTGTTGCGTTTGTAACGTTAAACCGAACGATTCAAAGTCAAAGTCAATTCATATATTTCATGTAGGTATAAATCAATACACATATTTTTTTAATTTACCACCGTTTCGAAAAGGTGCCTTATTTAGACTTCAGTTCAGCAATTTAGGTTTTATTTTCGTATGTATGTTTAGTGCCGTAGTATTTCACTGCTTTTTTGGTATAATCGAACACACATAAAAATTAATTTATTCATGAGGAAATCGAATACAAGAACGAACAAACATTGAATGTAGTTGATACTAAATAAGCTTCATTTAACCCATTGATGTGCACAATTATACACTGCTGAACGTCGATGGTACAAAATTGTTACTAAATATCGTTCGGTTTAAAATTACTGAAGGAATACACGTTTTCAACACAAAAAAACTTTAGCCTACATAATAATTTAAAAAAGTAACAAACAAAGCAGCACACGCGACACACACGTACCTACTTACATTACAAAAATATACATTAAAATAATTAAATTAATTCGTAACACTAATGCATTAGGGATTATTTATGATACACCGTGCCGACGCGGCAGTCGCACGGTGTAGCATAAACACTCGATGTCCGCGTCATATAAAATGTTAGTATCGTGCCTCGTCCGTGCCTCGTCCGGGGCACGGCTCATTCCCGGCTCGGTGTAGCATAAATAATCCCTTACGCCCCAACTCAGAAAAGTTCGTTTATTTAGTCGTAAGAAGTCCATAATTGACATTAAATATGTTAAGTATCGTTTCATCTCAGAGTCATAGAACTTTAATTGACATTAGTGTGGACCAACTTCAAATAACCTTATCGATCACAGACATGTTGGATAATCATATTGATGGAGTGTTTGTGTAGCCACACGTAAAATACATTGATAGTAAATCAAAGATAATATCTATTTTAATACTTTTATAACTATGATTTATTCTCATATAATTACAAGAATATCGTTTACTGTTATTTCTTACATAAAACCATTGCTAACTAGCTTTTTTCTTTGAAATAAAATAAAGAGGTTACGCCGTTTCATTTATGGCAGTAATGCTAGCTGTCAATGACAACGATGATTAATCAACATTAAATAATTAAGTAAAGGTATTTGTATACTTATCTTTAATTGTCCTTAAATTCACTCTGAGAGTAATTTTTTGTGATTCTGTACTAAGGAGGGATTTAAATAACCATTAAGTGACTCTGAGTTGGGACGTTAGTGTTCAACCTTACCTAATCTCCGTTTTAAATTTGACTCAGTAGATCCAACAACAACTTTTGGTACCACTCAATATAAAGATCAATACGTACTGTCCCACAGATATTTTTTTGGATAAAAATAAATAAAAAGGTACAATTCAAGTACGAGATGCGGGATGCTGATGATTTAAGATATCGTTAGACAATTTATTGTTCGTATCAGCTAGATAAACTACCTATAAAATTTCATTTACAATAATGCCCTAATGTATTTAGCTGTACTAAAAACAATGCCATGCCGCTGAAAACACAAAATACATGCACACGCTTATAACAATTAAATAAGCATTTCAAACACAAATAAAAATAGCTTATTTTAAAAAGGTACATGTGGAAAAATGTAAAGTGCTAAAAAACGTGCATCACAACAGACGAAGCGCTACAAATTAACGGTTTTTATCTTATTTTTACTGTACACACAACATAATAACTATAATAACCACTACATAACCAAAATATATATTATAATTAATTTTGGTGTTCGATTTTTGTTTGTCCGCTCAACAACCGTTTTCTCACCCCTCTTTACCCTTTATATTTTGAAAAGAGTCCCCGAGCCCAGCAGTGGGACAATTATGGTACTTTGACTTTTTTTGACTTACAGTACTAAAAAAAAACAGCGCTCATAGCCCTGCGGCTTGCGTCGATCTTAAGTGATCGACAAAGTTAAGCAACAGCGGGCGCGGTCGGTAGTTGGATGGGTGACCGCTAGTGGCAATAAATTCTTGAGCGTTTCCGTGCTTCGGAGGGCACGTAAAGCCGTCCATCCCGGTTGTTATCATATGATAACAGTCATTAAGCCATTTCGGAGGCCCTCGGGCGGTTTTAAAACTTCCGACACTCGGGTTGGCCACTAACCCCTAACCAATCCGCACTGGAGCAGCGTATGCTCCAGCGTAGTGGTAGAGTATACTCTAGGCCTCCTCAAGAGGAGAGACCCGTGTCTAGTAGTGGGCCATTAATGGGTTGAAGCCACTAAAAAAATATGAATATACGACATGCAAATAATTAAAAACAAACATTACAATTTTGCCGTCCTATCACTATAAATTGTTATTCCAAATGTTTTCAAGAGCTTTCCATTGTACCTACGATGTCGCATTAAAAAAATATTTGTGTGTACAATAAAAACTATTCTGTTTATGAGCCTACATGAGTCTAAATCATTATCATGACCTCGTTTAAGCTTTGTCAATAATAAATTTAGACCTTCTGAACTACTTTACAATTTAAAACGCACCTTACAAAAGTACTCAATGCGCTCTCGGACGTTCAAATGATACGATACAGATACGTTCCCAACGAACAGGATAGAGCGGTCAATCAAACTTTTATAAGTATACTATGAAACAAAAGTTATATCTGACTGTCATATCCTTTTTGATGTTGTTTGTCATAATCATTACAAGTAACAAAAACTTCATCCAAGTTTCAATTTTGTACAGACCTCATTAAAGGTTTTGGAGAATCACGACTATCACAGAAAAGTGATACATAGATATATCGGCTACAAGCTTTAGTAATAACAGCTGGTTATAGGGATACACAAGCTAATAAGATTAATTATTTTCTAACAAAAAATCTCACAAAGCCAAAATGAAAACGTGTCAACTAGGAGGACACTTCTGTACTTGAACATGAGGTAAAATATTAAGATAATTACTATCATTTGTTTTTGTTTCACAAAATTGTTCTTTATATAAAGAGCAAGTCAATCAAATAACTCCCCGTGTTCAAGTAAGTATGTAATCAAACCGTTACAAGTTGCGTACTTGAAGAAATTCTTGAATTTGCTTCCAGCCGACTGAGTGGTAGACGTGGGCGTACTCGGTGTGGTATTGATTGTGTTGGACTCTACGCTCTCCGCAGAGCTATAGCACACACAATTTCTAGTTTAGGATCACTTCTAAGCATAGTTCTATTCAGGGCTTCTTCCTTCTAATTAGGATGTTGACTAATTTTAGGATTAAATTTTATTTCATAGATAGAACCTTAATATTCACGAAAAAAATATTATAAAAATAATAATCTTCAATTTAGAAACAAAAATTGATAAATAAAAATCATAATCAATACTATCGGTCTACTAAAGTTTGTCAAACTTCCATATAAAATACGAGCAATGACGTCATAAGCCCAAAATGGCTTTTGAGGTCAAGTGACGGTGAGTCCTATTTTTTTGGGTTTTGGATTTTAGATATATAAATATATTTAACTTTTATATGTTTTTAACTTTTAAATTAATTATATTTAATTTATTGGGATTGATTACGACAAAAGAATAATATTATAGGTTTTTGAATATTTCCCTTAATACTTTAAACATAGATTTATATTAATTTACAGTTAGTGTCAACATCCCTACTACTAGTTCAGGATCAGTTCTAAGGATAGTTCTATTCATTGCTTCTTCCTTCTAATTGTTAAAGTAACTTTGTTTACTAGAAATATATGTTGTACTTTTACACAGAAGCAGAATAGCTAATATGTATAGTATATATACCTAGAAGAACAATAAGGGCCAGATCACAATATTTCTGCTTGCCTCTCTGAGAAGTGTGAAACCGTAAAAATAATAAAATACTATTTTGTTACAGAAGTAAAAGTATCAATGCTTAAAATAAATTATTCACTGACGTACACAAGTGATAACATACGAGTATACTAGCTTATGCTCGCAAAATTGTCTGCAAAAATAATAGACTTCTTCTATTGAACTTTTAACGCTGTTTTACCTTTTTAGCGAAGGAGTTGTCAAAAATCTCCGAGCGTTCCCTCTCACTATAAAATGAAACTCTATACAAACTCACATGTTTTTAGGTCCATTGATTTAGGCTTTGCGTCTGTCAGTACTTCAGTCTGTCATTTATCAACCTATTTGGATGATTCTTTTTCATCTGAACTCTGTTTCAATCTTATATTGGCCCATATTTTCAAAAATTTGTTCTGGTGATGGGATCCATGAGAAATTGAGGGAACTTCTCAAATATACATATAAACATGGTTATTTTGATATATGTATCTCAAAGACTAGCTGTTTTAAGTCTGTTATATTTAGGGTTCCGTATCTCAAAAGGAAAAAAATCACTTTGTTGTACGTCTGTTCGTCTTACGTCTGTCTGCTTTTGGTAAAATGTTAATAATAGGCATGATGACAGTAAGTAAAAATCACTAAAATTATGTATTTATTTAATGAAACCCTATTAATGGATTGCAAAACACTAATTTATTTGTATTATTATGAGCGATATCAATAATATTTTGATAAAATAAAACTACAAAATAATAATAAAACAAAATACGACAAGTCGTCATAATGTCTTGAACGGTAATCAGTATCAATCAGAGCGAATTACGTCATAATATACTGATATACTGACAATGGCATCTTGTCTATTACTTTATTTAGACGTGACGTCACAAGCGACGCCATGACACTTCGAACACTTCGAATTTTAAAATCAAAATGTATTTATTTTATACTAAACCTCATTTTTTTTGGAAATATAAGTTGTAATTATAATATATTTCCCAACAATATAGAACTGTCATCATTCCCATTAAGTAGATAAGTAGTTATTACAACGTACCTCCTGACAGTCGTCTGTGTGGTAGTGTTGGTGGCGGTGGTAACGGCACTAGTCGTGGTCGGCGCACTCCAAGTGTTCGCTTCTCTCTCTCGTCTCTCCGTTGGGTTTATTCTACAGATAACATATCATTATATAACTTTACAAAGTAGTAAAGCATTAGTAACGAGAAAAATAAATTGAAACAATCCATCCATCCATCCATCAGCCTTTGAAAGTCCACTGCTGGACATAGGCCTCTCCTAACAAGGGCTACTTCGACCGGTCTATTGAATCAACTTCGAACAATGGGCGATCTAAATCTATTTAACGACCAACCTACCAAATAAATAAGGTTGCGTTCTAGTGCGATCTTCTAAAAATTTTACAAAATGTGTCCAACAATTCAGAAATTGAAACATTCATACAATAGGCTCAATTTACAAAGCCTACTATTTGAAGTCGGTGATTGTTTTCCATAAAAATTTCGCGTCTGAGTTTAATCTTGTGGTTTATAAGCTGAAATGAAATTGTAAGATTCTGAACTGTACAATGGAATTAAATAGCTATTTTTCTTAAAATGTACATATAACATTAAACACAAAGTTAAAAAATAATAAAAAGTTGACTTCATGCAGTCTGCATCACAATGTTTCGGGTCTTTTAAGTTGTACATTAGTATGAAGTATTCGATTTCATAGAAGAATATTCTTCACCGGAATCGTTTTCAGAATACAGCCAATTGAAATCCACATATTATGTTATACTAGCGATATTATATTCGATTATAAATACGAAATGAAATATAAGTTTTGGCTACATTTTTACACTATATCAGACAGAAATAATATAAATAAAAACTGCCATTCTGTAATGTATTAAAGCTCAGTAGTAACCACCGTAACTATGTTCAAAGTTATTTGCAAATATTTACTCATAGAAGCATACGTAGCGATCGCATTAAATGAATTAAGTATGTTTATGTTATAATAATGAATATTAAGTTTTAATATTACGCTTCCTTCGGTTTCGGCCAGCAATGATAGTGAATTATGAAAACATTAAACATTGACTACTTAACATTGACTATTACCACAAAAGAAATAATAGTACATCTATTACTTAAACAATACTGTCTGTCTGTTCATAATAGTTACTCTTGGTACCCTTCTATACAAAAACACTCATATTTTATGTTTCAAATATAAATGTATTTAAACTTCAATCAGATATTATTCAATAGGAAGAATTGTAATAGATACATGTACATATTAAAGCTCCGGAATTTGCTTAGCAAGAGTTTTGTATTTGGACAAAAAAAAACATATTGCTGAAAAGCTTATTAAGATAAACACTTTTACTACAAGTTTAGGGTACTTCTGTAGTTAGTCTAATAAAACGGTACTCATAGCTAAGATAACTATGAAACTGACAGATCAGTACTATTAAAGGTCCGCCTATACCAGTGGAGCCGGATACCGATCGTGCGCTATTATCAGCGCCGTTTGAACACGATGCATTGTGCCCTACGAGCTGAAATCACCTTTAATAACGTAGACATAACGCTCAATTTGACCTAAAATTGGCCTAGGACTATTCCAGCTCTGCTGGTATACGGGGAGCTTAAAGAGATAGCGACAAAAAGCGTGCAATGACGATGTATCAATTGAGTTGCGAGCCGAAACCGAAGGTCGCCGAGTGTTTGAGTGCAGCACCTGGTCTTAACATCCTCGTTAGTACTCTCTGTCGTATTGTTAGTAGCCTCCTGAGTCTTTTTCCTGTTCTCGATCGCCGCCAGCGTAGTGTGCGGCAACGGCGGTATCGAAGGGCACGAGGACGCCTTTATACGCGCCGTCACGTCGCGATATCGCTGATAGAAACTGTTCACACAGACACACAAGCATGCTACATAACTTATGTACAATGATCACAATGATGCACCGAGGACGGTATAAAACGATGCGAGCTCGCCGCCAACGCTGACAGGAACTCCGACTGCGACAAGACGATGATATGTTGAAGCGAATGACGTTCCAACGCCATGATAGATACCGAGTGGTCGAATGAGATATCGCTACGAAAAATATCACAGCAAAGCAGCAACTTAACTGGGTGCGTGCAACACAAATACGCAATTACTTTATTCGTCTAACTAATCGGAATATCTGCGATGCCTTTATCATTCATCATCTTGTCTCATCCCATTACACAGTCCACAGTAATGCCCTACACCGCAATGTGAGACAGTACAAGTAACAACCTTTGTGAATGTAACTATGTTCGCTACAACGTATCACAAATATTACAAAATGTTAACTAACTGATTGACGCTCATCTCGTTTGAAGTTCGTCGAATTTTATCAAATCGGTTTACTAAAAAGCTCACAAGGTTGTCTTGCTTCCTATTTCTGAAATCAACATGGCATCTGTTTATATTTTGATATGGCTTGCATGGTATACGAAGTTAGCACATTGTTACTCGTTATTAAGTCTCTTTCAACTTTAATGGCACGTTTTGATAGAGTAGCATTAATTTTAAGATATTAATTTTATTGTGTTCAGCCCTGAATAACGCCAAAATCCGTTTTGAGTTACATCACTAAACAGTGATTGATGCATGTTTTAAAATATAATTCGAGAGTTTAAAAATCAAGAAAATGTTTCTATAATTTGACAAAATGACATTAAGATCTTTGGCTATTACTTCAGAACTAAACAAAACAGAACTGTATGATTTTAGAAAGTTGATATTTTAGTTAATGCTGTAAAATTTACATGCGCCAAATAAAATCATAGTAACGTAAAGTGCATTTCATAATAAATTTGGAAAACTTGAAACTATATATTGCGGTAGTACTCACGTCTTGTCATTCTCAAAGCTGTGTGTCCTTCTGAGTATTGTGTCGTTGTCAACATTATTATTCGCCGGTTTGTTTTCACCTGAAATGTTAGAATTGTGAATATAATATTAATAAATTAAGTCATCCATGTTAAATATAAAAAGTATTGTAAGGGTATCATCTACTATTTCGACTTTGGAGCCCCTTTTATATATAATTATCTAACTAAAGTTGTAAATCTATGATCCAAAAAGCGATCTCGTTACGTAAAATTATATTAAGTTTCCGTAAACCTCTTGATAATGACGGTACAGGCTAATAAATAGTTGTTTTCTACAATATTGCGTAAAATATTGTTGATAAATACGTGTTCAGTACACCACCGATGACACAGTTAACCCCAAAGACTATAAAAGGGTAAGGGGTAAGGGTAAGGCAAGGGTATAAATTTGTAAGCGTTGATTCTTCAATTATTCGAATGATTTCAACCACCCTGTAGCTTAGTTGGTAGCGACCCTGCCTGCGAAGCGAGGAATCCGGGGTTCGATTCCCGGCTGGGACAGATATTTATGTGACAGATAAATATTTGTACTCGGGTCATGGGTGTTATTGTGATGTGTTATATGTGTCGTCCATGCCACCCGCGACACAGGTAAAAACCTACTGCGGGGGTATGAGTGTGTAAGCGTTTATCTACTTATTTATTATTATTTATTTCACAATTCAGTTTGCGGTAATCACATAGTATAGTAACAACTTGAACACAAATGCTGCAGATGTTAACAAAAAAGCAGCTTAGTGGCTTAAATAATGTCCAAAGTAACTCAAACTAAAATCCTGCACAACAATCATTAAAAGTTAAGTGTATGTTAGAAATTAATGATCATTCGCTTTTGTAAAAACGTCGTGAAGGAACCTACACTGTAGAATACAAGTATCGTATAATACTAATACCCAAATAGTTAAATTCAGTCTTGCATTGTATTATGGCTCTCATTAACCTTACGAGAGTATCCCAACGCGGGTTGGTATGGGATGGACGGTGATGGGTTGTGAATGTTGTGATTATGATGATGATGACACAGGTAGTATGGCAACATTACTCACTAGGTGGTTCCGGCTGTCTATTTCTGAATGAGGCAGATCTGCGCCACGACGGCGGTTCGTCGTTGGTGGTAATGTTCTCAGCGGACTCCGTATTCTCGGGCGAGGGCGCTCGGCCCTTAGGCGGTTTGCCCTCCGTTATAAACTCAGTCGCCGGCGGCGGTTTGTCTGTGTGATGGCGTCACGCGTAAATTAACAAGAACAAGAAATGGAGCGTCCAAAAGTTATTTGATAAGTACTAAGTTAATTGGGCTATTTATTATACCCATCTATTTTTTTTAGAGAACTTCTATGTAGGTTTGAAAGTTCTCATGTTTAAACAATTACAAACAAATAAAGGCATAATCTCATACAGGTAAGCTAATGACATACAAGTATAGACTCAGGGACTCATGTTTGTAACTGTTGAAATCTGACATATTATTAAACTCCATCTCTTCTGCTTGTTAATCAATGCGGTGATAATAATTGTCGAATGATACGTGCACAAATTCGGCACAGATACCGCTAACTTAGCTAATGAGACAACAGTTAAAACAATCCAATTCAATTCATTATAAATTTCTGCAAAATTTTGAAAAAGCGACACATGATTTTCATCGAGACACCATAAATAAACAGGAAAGCAATTAACTTCCTGAACAAAGCTATAATGTAACAACTATAACATAAGCCAATCAAAACCAGTTTAACTTAATTTTCGATTGATTTTTGTGCTAGCGTAATCTGCGCCTATGAATGTTACAATGGCATTCGAGATTCAATGACATTGTTAAAGACATGTATACAACACAGTCACACTAAACTGGTCTTCAGAATTATATATAACAGTACTGACCGTTAACAACATTGTCTGTTTGTCCAGTGATCTGTAGTTCTATACGCTTGACGTCATTACGTAGCGGTGATCGTTTGGCCTTGTTGTTGTTATTGTTATTGTTGTTAACGCGCCGCGGTGCCTTCAACGATGCCTCTGCCAACCAACTAGATATCGAAGGGTCCACTAGGTCCATGCACGTTTGGCCCTGTAATATAAAATTCCATTTAAATGTATGATCAGTATAAATAGCTATAATCCTTATATTTTAGAGGCCACGTAATAGTAAATGAATGAATGAAACTTATGTTTCAATGCTTAAGCCCAAGTAGTTTGTGGTGTATGTGGTATCCTACTAAAGGACAAGCTTTTTAGCACCCAACTGTCATAATAAATTTCGAAAATATTCATGCAAGCTGGCAGGATTTTTTATACAATATGTCTGGATAGTGGTTAAAAAGCAAATTAATTTTTTAGTTCTTTCTGAGCTGGCATCGTTTCCGTATGTCTGATGTTATAAAAGTTATAGATATACATGGGTAGCTATGACCGCTTACCATCTCATGGCAACTGCCTGTATGTCTATATGTACGTATGACTATAAAATGATTTAAATTTTACTATGATACGGGATATTTACTTTCTACTCTGATATTTCGAGTCAGTTGCATATATCGTGGTTACTTCTGAACTGCGGTGGCGCGTAAAAACTTTTTGTATAAAACTATGTAAAGTATATTACAACAACAACAATCTGTACTGTTTCCCATGATATAACGCTCTTTCGCTCTCGCTCTCTCTCGCTCTCCCTCTCCCTAATTTGAACTCAAGCAAGTGGTAACTTACTAAACCGTTCTTGATATTTGGATCAGCCCCGTTCTTCAGTAACAAGGCCGCGGCTTCCTTCTGTCCCCACAGCGCGGCGGCGTGGAGCGGAGTCCAGCCCTCGAAGTCCACGCAATCCGGCTCTACGTTACAATCTTCTAGCAGTATTTTCGCCACCTGCATCAATTAAAATATATATACAATACCATCTGACCCGGCAGACGATATTCTGCAACGTGTTTTATATTTATGCTATAGCGTCCCCTTCTCTTCCGGTAGATGTCGCTACTGGCACCCAGCTGACTGTAAAAAAAACTCTTTTTGGTCGCAGAGAAGCGTATTTTATATCAAGAGCTCAATCGGTGAAAAACTTTTCGAGTTTTTGAAGCGTACACAAACCAATTTAACATTTTTATATACAGGGTGTCCCTTAAGTAGTGGATCAACCGTAGACGGCATATAGCTTGAGGGTTGACCTACCATATTTTGCTTTATGCTCCCATTACAAACTCATAATAAAATTAGAACGCAGGCAAATGGATAAATTACCACAAAGCTTTAAAATGGCAGATTTTATCCCGGTTGTATGTTCCCCTGGGATGATTGAAGCAGTGGGTGGAAAAAAGTGCAGCTGGTCATACACGATCAAGTATACTTGTCAAGTTTGCAGCGGACTTGATGTGGCATCCAGTAAACTTGTTGGTGTATAGCTATCTATGTATGGAAGACCGCTCATGCAAACTGGATGTCGCATCAAGTCCGCTGCAAACTTGATAAGTATCTTGATCGTGTATGGCCAGCTTTATAGTATGAAGCGCTCATAGCCCTGCGGCTTGCGTCGATCTTAAGTGATCGGCAAAGTTAAGCAACAGCGGGCGCGGTCGGTAGTAGGATGGGTGACTGCTAGTGGCAAAAAATTCTTGAGCGTTGCCGTGCTTCGGAGGGCACGTAAAGCCATTGGTCCCGGTTGTTATCATGAGATAACAGTCGTTAAGCTATGTCGGAGGCCCTCGGGCGGTTTGAAAACTTCCGACACTCGGGTTGGCCACTAACCCCTCCACCAATCCGCACTGGAGCAGCGTGTTGGAGTAAGCTCTAGGCCTCCTCAAGAGGAGAGACCCGTGCCCAGTAGTGGGCCATTAATAGGTTGAAGCCATAGTATTCGCAGTATCTTACTAAACTCGTTGACATATTGCGCACTCACTCGCACTTAGGCCTAAGACGTAAGTACAAGAGAGTACGCAATATGTCAACGAGTGGAGTACTGCAAATTACGTATATAATGAATGATAACTTTTATTGACTGACAAGACTAAACCTTCTGACATATATTTCTTTATTATGTCTAACACAGACATGTATACCTAGAGTAGATGCCGCATGTTCATACATTTCACGTGTAACAGAAAGGATTTTAAATCCTATTTGAGCGCCGTGTCATTTAGTTGGCGTTTTACTGCTATTGGCAATAGATGTCAACTGAAATAACGAAAAATGCCTAATTGTAACGTTTTAAACTGTAGGAATTCTACAAATACAGTTAGCAGAGGTAAAAGAAATATTTCTTTTCATCGTTAAGTAATTTATTTATAAAATTGTGTAGTAATTTCTTTTAAAATAATTTTTTTCATATTTATTGCATTTCTACCACGTTTTACAACGAAAAGCACTAACTTACTGTGTACTGCATACTACTCAATACATTGCTGATTTTGGTAGCAAAATTTATACGGCTTGTTTACTGGAACACGCAATGAAAGTAAAACAATCGTTACTATAAATCGTCGCTTAGCTTCGTAGTACGGTGAATATTGTCGTGTTTCTGTAAAATATAGCATATAGTGTTGTTCATTTACTCGGTGTGGTCTCGATGTTAATCGATTTTGAAAACCAATGAATAATAATATTTACATAGAGACAGTTTTTAACAGGCAAATTATTTTTCATTACAATATTAATGTTTCTGTATAGTGATTTTATTCATGATAAAATTATAATTAAAGGTTTTCAAGCGACCCCAATATTAAAGCAAAATGAATTATAGCGACGGGGCATAGATATTGGTTTCCAACAAAACAGCCGTATATGTTCTATTCATTTCAATGATTACTGTTTTACGGATTCGAAAAAACATGAGAGGTGTCAAGGGACACCCGGATGGAACGAAGTTCCTTTCGATTTAAGTTTTGTTGTACAGCGCCATCTCTGTACAACTTTCTGAATCACGCTAGCGCCATGTATACATTATACAGAGCATACAGTACAGCGCCATGAGTTTTACAGAGATGGCGCTGTACTGTAAAACTCTCTGAATCACGCTAGCGTGATTCAGTCGAACCTCCTCGTCGCTCATGATGTCCTAGTACTTCATTAAAAATTTGTGTGAAATTAAAATTCTTCACAAAAATTTTAATGAAGTTACTAGGACATCACGAGCGACTAGGAGGTTCGACTAAATGCGACTGTGTTCAGTGAATACGTTCAGTCGAACCTCCTAGTCGCTCATGATGTCCTAGTACTTCATTAAAAATTTGTGTGAAGTTAAAATTCTTCACAAAAATTTTAATGAAGTTACTAGGACATCACGAGCGACTAGGAGGTTCGACTAAATGCGACTGTGTTCAGTGAATACGTTCAGTCGAACCTCCTAGTCGCTCATGATGTCCTAGTACTTCATTAAAAATTTGTGTGAAGTTAAAATTCTTCACAAAAATTTTAAATAAGTTACTAGGACATCACGAGCGACTAGGAGGTTCGACTAAATGCGACTGTGTTCAGTGAATACGTTCAGTCGAACCTCCTAGTCGCTCATGATGTCCTAGTACTTCATTAAAAATTTGTGTAAAGTTAAAATTCTTCACAAAAAAAATAGCGTGATTCAGAAAGTTGTACAGTACAGCGCCATCTCTGTAAAACTTACTGAATCACTTCAAAAAAAGTGTCGTCATTCGTAAAATCAAAAAGTGTCGAAATTTTCCGTCTAGCCCCCTTTCAGAACGCGCGATAAGGAACTTCGTTCCAAAAAGAAACGAAGGCTGAAGGCTGAATATTGATGTACTGTTTTTTTATTTTGAATTTTTAATTAGAAAAAAATATTCGTTTAACTTTAGGTAAGTTTAAATGTCCATATGATGTTTTGATTTTCATAAAAGAAATGTTTATAAATATTTTTTTTATTTTCATTTATTTAATTTCTTGAAAGCAAATAATAAGCAATCATAATATTTATGATCTCTTTATTTATCTTTACATTTTTGAAGCTTGTGTTTATAATTAACTAATAATCAAGTAAAATAAAACACAAAACTATTTATTCGGTCATATTCAAGCACTATACTATATTATTATGTACAACCAACCAAAGGCATTTTTTATGTTTTACATATTCTACGCCTACAAACGATCATACGATTTTCTATTTACCTAATTATTATCGGTAATCGATTTTGAGAATCGTTGTCGAGAATCGGTAACGAATCAGTTTCGAATTGATATCGCTAGGATGGGGAATTTCAGCACTAAATATTCTTGTGACAGCACAATGTGTCAAAAAAAAGTGACACGCTTGGTTTTCATACAATTCGAAGTACATGCGTCGTCTATTCTTGATATATGTCTGTGATGTCTAATATTTCACGAATAAAAACAACCAACAGAGTAGAGAAATTTCATACTTACGGTACAGATATGTAATAAAATTATAACATCTTACATCAATATAACCCTTTGCGGCGGCCACGTGTAAAGGAGTCCCTCCAGTCTTCGGGTCCCGCACCTCGACGTAACCGTTAGCTGCCCAAGTCCTAGCGTCTGACATTAACGTGTCCACTTCGGCGTTGCGAGACTTTTCACAATCGACACCTGAAAAGACAAAAATAGTTTAAATTATTATCTTAAGCAATAATTACGAGTATTTAAACAGCCACGTCATAAAGTATTAGTTGAAGTTGAAATTATTAGGGAACGCTGAGAAAATAGCGTCTATTTTGGATATTTTTGTTTGTGATTTTCTTTGACACAACCTTGATGTGAGGTGGTTGAAAATTTATTTTATTCTTTGCTGTTATAGGCTGAACTTTTTAAACTGGTTTTGATTAAAATTACGTTCCGTTAAATTAATGATCCAATAAATATTTGAAATAATTATTAGTTTCCGATATTTCAACCCTTTAAACAAATTTCAAGTTAACTCAGAATAACTTGAAAAATATTGTTTATTTAAAAATAATGATATTATTTACTGTTTTTTCTAATACTAAATGATCAGGAAGATTTGTACCTTATTGTTTTAATGTTACTTTTGTATTCATTCAACAAAAAAAAAGAAACAAAACAAAGAAAGAACATTCACCAAAAAAAAAATTAAACAAATTTAAAAAAAATCTTAAAGCAATAATTTACAAGGCTTCCTGATCATCTAGTATTAAAAAATAATAGCATTATTTTTAAATAAACAATATTTTTCAAGTATTTCTGAGGTAATTTCAACAAAATTACATTGTACATATTATATCAAAAAGCAACTATCTGAGAGCTCTAAGAAAAAAAATATCAATATATCTGATCATTTGTGGTCTCAGCAGGAAAAAGGAGTGTAAAGGTACCGAATTTCGGAAATTTTAATAAAACGTTAAAATCTCGAAAACTGTGACACTTTTACTCAGGTTATTTTTCGACAGTCGAAAATTTATGGCATTTCGACATATTAAGGTAGGCTCACTTTCAAACTATCTACCCTCTATGGTTGAGCCACTACTTACGTGACACTTTGTACTCGTATATAGATAAACTCGTCATACACTTTCATCGTTTTACATTTCACTTTAGAAGAAATATTAAAAATATAATTAATCCATTTCAATCCAATCCAGGGGTAAAAGCCGAGGCACCTTTAAAAAGAGGTTAAAGAGGTGGTGTTTGCATCCTTCATGGCGCATCATAAGCAGAGCAGATTGTTTTGGCGTCAAGAGTATAATTGAAGCGTCATATACTCAAAACATGAGATAGGTGTATGGACAGACTAAATCTAAACAACAAAAGATTACAACAAAAGAACAAAAGATTTAACTAAAATTCAGTCGTCAATAGATGAAAATATTCCGTCATATTCCGTCTATTAAGAGGTCAAATAATTTGACATATTATATAATATTCAGTATGGAAAATTGTGACGGCAATAATGATTAGTTCCAAGTCCACTAATATATTCGCCCCATAATATACGCGCATAATATATCTTAGACCAATGGAATCATTTGCAAGTTGCAACTGATAGTTAAATGATAGTTAAATAAATACCTACCGACCATCAAGACTAATGGAGCTGATTTATTTGCATTGTACTAAATATATATAAACAAACCTACTGGATGAATGCCTTGTTAACTTACTCGCAAATAAATGATCTAAATTGTCTTACAATCAAATATAATAAAAATTGGGTAATGTTAAAAAGAATCTCACTTAAAAGATAACATATTACGCATGTAACTCCAAAGCAAGCTAGCATCATAACAATTGAATAATACAAGAATAAAAACAAACGACACACTAGTTTTCAACTGTATAAGTCCATTTTGTTATCTCCAAACGCGATTGCCACCTATAAGTAGAATTAAATGGGCTGCATCGTTAACGAATAATTCCAACGTTATTAGCTCGTCTATCATGCGTGTTATTTTCCCTGAAGCATTTAATTAATCAACCGCTATTTTTTTTTCGATCTAAAAAACACGCAATGTGTAAGTCAGTCAACGTGTGTGTATTTAAGATGACATAAAACGCTTGTTGACTGAAACAAAAGATTGCGACGATCTTATTTAAGTGACACCATGTCAACTTTTTTTGAAGTTATACACATCTTAGGGGGCAAAAAAGCAAAGCAACAACATAATTCTCCCACTGCTGGGCGGTTGGAAAAAAATATGAGTAAAAGTTTTACGATGCGACAACCAAAAAACGACATGATGAAGGTGCGTGATACTAGGCGCACAGCATTCGCTGGAGATGTTTTGGATTGCTATAATATATATTACATATATATATATTTATAATGAGGTGGCGAGGAGAACATTTTATTTGGAACACCTTTCTACTTCTTACTTTCTTACTGACCTTTCTCAGCAACAGCCTTCAACAACAATTCCTCCATGTCATAACTTTCAGCAATATCGAGGGGCAGTTCTCCATCATAGTTCACAGCGGCCACGTCAGCGCCATTCTCCAGAAGATACCTGTAACGAAGTATAAGTTCAGTGGTTCAATTCAATTAATTTACTCGAATATGGGTTAGTTACATTAGGGTGTAAGTGTTATTATACAATTTGGTATGTTCGCCATATTCCGCCTTTTATGGCATGTAAAATTATATATTACAAAATGTCAAAAAATGTTTAATCTGATTACAAAAAACTATAATTTAACCATGTCATAATTGCATTTATTATTCAATACAAAACAATTACTGAATACAATACAAATCAATACAATTAACTATTATTGTTATTATATATTATCAATTATTAAATACAATATAATTTACTATTAACATGATTATTATTTATTGCACACGTCAACCCCATCCTCTAAAAAATCCTTAACTGAATTATAGGCCTTTTCTATAAATAAGTTTTGAGATTTTTCTTTAACTTAAAATTATTCCATTCTCCTCTAATACCAGCAGCAACATTATTGAGAATTTTTCTATATTAATATTTAAAACCTTTGCTGACAAATACTTATTCATAGAAATTTTGACAATGGAGTGGAAAAGAAGACAGTGACATTCAAGTTTAAAAAAATGGAATAGAAAACAATAAAGATCATCTTCGTAACAAATATCTGCGAACATGCTCAGTTGGAGGATGATGCAGACCAGATAGCGAAACATCACCGACCTTCATCAAAGACATGATGGCTCTTACAGCCAAGTGTTATTTTTACGGTCTAATTATTGTGGAAATTAGTTCGTGATCTGTTTTTGGGGTTCCGTACGAAAAGACGAAAAACGGAACCCTTATAAGATGACTCGTGCGTCTGGGCGACCGCAGCAGCCAATTAACAAAACATTTTTAACAAAATCAAAATTAAACAAGAACCGTATCGTGTGGTATGTCAAATGAAAGGGCTTGTAGTAAGGATCTCAAATAATTTTTTGTCATCGTTTTACAATGGATAGTTTTAAAATTTTTCAAGAAAGATGAAAATTAAAGCCCAAAATTGACCCTTCCCCCCTTATTACTGAAACTACTGACGCTAGAATTTTGAAAAAAACTAAGTTCTATACTTAAATATTACAGGAAAACCTATAAGAAGTCTATGGTCTTAAAAAAACGGAAAAAAAAAATAATATGTGTACATAATCAACGTACGGAACCGTCTTCAGGCTAGTTTAACTCGTTCTTTTCAAGTTTATTTTATTTTAATAGCGTAATTTTTTTTATCATGAAAATATAATTATACCTAACAGAAAAATAATATATTTTTTCTTTAGTTTAAAATATATGTAGCTGAAGGGGTACTCTACAGTATTGGTTATTCAATTTACTTTGCACCGTATTTCCAGTTCACATCTATATTCTCAAGTACTTCAATATTACGTGATCAATAATCATCAGTTCTACATTACTGACAATTCCTTAATCTCCATATTTTGTTTTCTTCAAGAAATTTAAATCATTGTATTAAAGAAAACAGTAATTAATTCATAACGTTTTCGAAATGACCGCCATTGGCATTAATACAAGCTAAGGCTCTAAATAACATCCTTTGAGTCGTTCTTTGCAGTTTCAAAAGGTTCGCTCCTATTTTTGTAGCAGCAGCATCAATCCTCTGTTTCAATTGATACCTTGGAGGGCCATGCTACTGGACCACCTCTCTCTCTTGGCCTCCTGATTTAACGCCTTTTGATTATTATTTTTGGGGCTACATGAAACAAAAAGTGTGTGCTGTGCCAATAGCTACGAGAGAACAACTGAAACAGAGGATTGAAGCTGCTACAAAAATAGGAGCAAAGCTTTCGAAAGTGCAAAGATTTAAAAATTTAAAAGAAAATGCATCTGCCAGCCAAGGAATATTGAACGAGGTATTATTACACCTCGTTACAAGTTTAGTTTTTCAGTTTCATCATAACATAAAGTAAACTCTAATTTCGCTGACACGTACAATGCATCCGTAAAGGAATGGTGTATTTGTCACCAAAGAATCGGATTGCGATGATGCAAATTAAACGCCGTTTCTTGTTGCAGTCATGTTTGGTAACAATGTTCTCTAAGTAACTTATTAACATTGTGTTGAATGAAATTTGAGTAGCTAGTGAATATGGACTTGTTGATGTTTTTTAATAACGTGTATACTGTATAGTTATGATCAAAGGAATAGCATGGAAGGACTTTGAAAAGAATGAAAGTATTGACTTTTGTTCGGATTTATCTTTTACTAATAATTGGGATTGATGCCCCGAGAGTTAAGAAAATACTTAACGTATTGATGAAATAATATTGAGTATTCGTAAAGTTTCTTATTTATTTGGATAACTGGAGTCTGGATGTTTATATAGGATGTGAATAAATAATAATAATATTATGTGATACCAATATCTTTATCGTGCAGTACGCGAGACGCCTGTATGAAAGATTGGATCATTTTACAAGAGTATTAAAAGAAATAAATAAATAATAATGTGTTCACATACTCTTTGTTAAGTAACCAATGTTTTGATCGTGTTGTACGCGAGTCGTCTATGTGAAAGAAAAATGTGTGAAATGAAAATGAGTATTAATGTGAAGAGTGTATCTAATAACACGATAGTTGATTGTTATAAACAAATAAAACTGTGCTATCGTCTGCAAATAAGACCATTGGTCTTTTTATTGCGCGAGGAAGGTCATTAAATATATACAAGGAAAAGAAGTGGTCCTAATATGCTACCTTGAGGAACACCATAATCTCGAGGCTCTGATGCATACTCTGTTTCAGTTTTGTTTAAAGGGTTCAGTTTACGTACTTCCGTTATTTGTTTTCTGTCTATTAAATATGATTTTATAAGATTTAAAGCCTTGTTTCTTATTCCATAAATATCCAATTAATATTCCGTTTTGTCAATTAAAATTCCGTGATCTACAAGCTCAAATGCTATAAGTCATGACGACAAATATTGCCGTAACTTTTCTTTTACGGTCCATATTAATCATAACCGTCTTTAAAAAATTAAATATAGCTATATTTGTTGATTTGTCTTTATGGAATCCTACTTGCTCGTCTGCAAGTATACCATATTTTTCAAAGTAAGAGTAAATTTTTTTGTAGATGACTGTCTCAAGTACTTTGGACAAAACGGGTACAAGTGCGATAGGTCGATAAAATTGCACATCTTGTTAATATATTTTTTTTTTTAAATTGAATTTACTATTGTGACTTTCATTTTATCTGGAAATGTGCCATGTTCGAGACACAAGTTGACGATGTGACAGAGAACGAGTTATAGTAATGGGGATAAGTTAGTACGTAAAATTGTATCAAGCACTGACTTTAAGACGATAGCTAAGTAACTGACTGGAGGCTAATGGATAAATCTATCCGTATGAATATTGTGAAATACCGTCAAATCAAAGAATATCTCAGAAATGACTGCTTCAGGCATAGATCGAAACCAGAACGCAGCGTGTGAAAAGAATCGATAATGACAGGCATACGAAATTATCAATGACGATTCTTTCAATCTTACATTAATCTGAAATCAATGTGAAATTAATTGAATGAATATGAATGACGCATAACGTAGCGAAGCTGTACTGTACATAATGTATTGAACAACAGTGCGCCGACACTAACATGACATTATCATATTGTAACAATTAACTAAATACAATGAATAGGTCCAATTGCAGGAACTCCCTCATACCTACCGGGTCAAGTGAGTCAGTCGTTGTTTAGTAGTAAATTATCATCACCCGTATGTCGGATGCTTCAAAATACGTGGCAGAATACAAAACTTCTTAAAATTACTCACGTGCTTTATTTTAATTGTATCGTTATACAGGGAAAGAAAAAATATTTTTTATTACATTTTTGGCTTTGAATTGCTAATAGTTTGAATAACAAAGTAAACTATGCAATCGCTTGAATTATTTTATTATTATATTTTAAATGTAACGGGTACTCACCATTTCAGTGTAAGCGATGATATAAGTTTAAAATCACATACATACATACATATAAGTCCATCAAACAAAGTTTTTTTTAATCCGACTGGCAGTTTCTGTAACTACGAGTTCCAACAAACAATATTTTCTTAATGGCATTATTTCCATCCCGACCTAACCATAATGTCCAATGCAAATGTCTTAAGTTGCGTACACATTTTCATATTATTTTCATTACCTAATCTATATATATAAAATTGAAAAGAGACACACCACTGATTAAACAAAAAATCTCAGAAACTACCGAACCGATTATGATGAAATTTGGCAGGGAGATAGATTTTGCTAAGGAGACGTCAGCTAAGAACGGATTTTCGGAAATTCATCCCCTAACTAGCAAAAATAGGGGTCCGAAGTCATTTTCATACAAACCAACTTCGTCAGTTTTAGAGTTATAAGTATGATTTTTTTTATGTAAGTTTATAGTAATAAATAAAAATTAAGTTTAGCACATTTTTTTGGAAAATCATCCCTTAAAGGGTTAATTTAGAGGACAACAGTCAGTACTCAACTTCGTCATTTTTGAAGTTAAAAACATAAAAATTTACATATTAGCTCAAAATTAGAAACTAAATTTTGAAGTATTACGTTTTTTTGGAAAATCATCCCCTAAAGGGTTAATTAAGGCGGCGCAAGTTAGTATGGGAACTTCGTCAGTTTTGAAGTAAGAAGTGTGAAAATTTGTATTTAAGCCTTTAATTAGACACAAAAAATAATTGTATCACAGTTTTCTCAAAATTCATCCCCTAAAAATAGGGGTTGGTAGTCAATTACATACAAATCAACCTCACCAGTTTTCGAGGTATAAATATGAAATTTTTTATGTAAGTTTATAGTAATAAACAAAAGTTAACTTTAACACATTTTTTTGGAAAATCATCCCTTAAAGGGTTAATTTAGAGGCCAACAGTCAGTACGCAACTTTGTCATTTTTGAAGTTAAAAACATGAAAATTTACATATTAGCTCAAAATGGGAAACTAAATTTTGAAGTATTACGTTTTTTTGGAAAGTCATCCCCTAAGGGGTTAATTAAGGCGGCGTAAGTAAGTATGGGAACTTCGTCAGTTTTGAAGTAAGAAGGGTGAAAATTTGTATTTAAGCTTATATTTAGACACAAAAAATAACTGTATCACGGTTTACTCGAAATTCATCCCCTAAAAATAAGGGTTGGTAGTCAACTACATACAAATCAACCTCACCAGTTTCGAGGTATAAATATGAAATTTTTTATGTAAGTTTATAGTAATAAACAAAAGTTAACTTTTTAACACATTTTTTTGGAAAATCATCCCTTAAAGGGTTAATTTAGAGGATGAAACTCAGTACGCAACTTCGTCAGTTTTGAAGTAAGAAGGGTGAAATTTTGTATATAAGCTTATAGTTACACACAAAAAATATCACGGTTTCCTCGAAATTCATTCCCTATGGGGCAAAACTAAGGGGATGTAAATGTATTTAAGAAACTTCGTCATTTTTGAACTCTGAAGTAATGTAAAAATTTAAGCTTTTAATTAGTAACAAAAAATAATTGTTACAGGTTTTCTTGGAAATTCATCCCCTGAGGGTGTTTAACCCAGGGATGTAAGTTTGTACGACGCTTCGTCAATATCGAACTCAGAAATGTGAAAATTAATCAAAAATTAACCTTAACAGGTTTTTAGGAATTTCATCCCCTAGGAGGCAAATAAAAGGTTGCAAGTTTTACAGGAACTTCGTCATTATGAAAATTAATATGTAACCTTATAGTGAGAAACAAAAATTTTGTATAGGGGATTCTACGGTTGGGAGTGGGAGGGGAGAGGGAAAGGAAGCAGAAAAGAGACCAGGACCGGGAGATGGAGAGGGATAGAAAGTGGGAGAGGGACCGAGAGCGGGAGAGGAAGAGGGACAGGAAACGGGAGAGGGAGAGGGACTGGGAGCGGGAGAGGGACAGGGAGCGGGAGATGGACCGGGAACGGGACAGGCAACAGGAGAGGGAGAGGGATAGAGAGCTAGAGAGGGAGAGAGGCAGGAAGCGGGCGAGAGACCAGGTGTGGGAGAGGGAGAGAGAAAGGGAGTGGGAGAGGGACCGGTAACGGGGCAGGCAGCGGGAGCGGGAGCGGGAGAGGGAGAGGGATAGGAAGCTGGAGAGGGACTATGAGTTGAAGAGGGAGAGAGATAAAAAGAGGGAGAGGGATTAATACTGAAATTTTTAACCAATAAATAACACTTCAAAAAAAATTGTTTTTATAATTATTGTTTGTCTGTATGTCTGTTTGTCTATCCAGCCGTCACATCAAAACCCTTGAACTGATTTTGACGGAAATTTGTTAAGTTGTTTCTTATGCTTTTGGTCATATTTTAGAAAAGTTTTCATCCAGAAAAATTAAAAGTTTTCCCTGGAAACAAGATGAAACTTTATATGGATTATTTTTAAAATATCAACAATTTGCTTTAAATTTGCTTCAAACGTTTCTCCTTTAATTGATGGAAGAAAAAGAACAAAAACAAATTAATGTGAATATTGCTTATTTTTCAAAACCCGCTGCCAGAGGAATGATTTGTGGTTGTATCGTAGGTTTTACTTTATAAAGTCCTAAATTCAATATAAATTAACCTGTTATTAAATTTTCTTCTGTGAGGGGTACAAATATAATTTCATAATAAGCATAATTTCCGCGTGCGAAGCTGCGGGCAATAGCTAGTAGACTAATAAAATTTTACCCCTTTGCATAACAAAACGGAAGCAGTATACATACGATACAAGATGCAATATAGATACACAATAAGCAGGAAGGATTTTGCTATGCGGACAGCAAGGGGTTTACCACCCTCCCTCTCATGTGCATCCGCTGAATTTTATTATACTTTTTTATGCATTCACATAGTTATCGTATGTTTAATGTGAATAAAGTAAGAAGAATAAAAATTTAATATTTTGTGCACACAATCAATGGATGAGTTAGGAAGCATAACTTCCAAAGAATGCTTTGAACAGAAAAGAAACTGAGACCATGTGAGTTATGAATAGGTACAGCAGGGTGCGAACGAAAACTAGTAACTTTAATTAATAATTTTAATTTCGATATTAGAAATTACATTTTTAAAATACTTATAACTAGGCTGATTACGGACGATGTTTGTACCGGAATAATCCGATGGCTTACGTTTAGGTTCCCAGGCTCGTTTCCGCGAACCGTCACATGATATCTTGACTATACAAGTGATGGATGCGGCGATGTCTGCTTTATGAATTAATTACATATTTCTCGATGGGTCTTGTATGTATATATATTGTATGTATTGTATATTAATCTCGTTAGGCATACGTAACATGTGAAAAAATATAGATTTCATAATATAAACTGCTTTGTTTGTCAACAGAACTATTCAAGTAACTAAATAACTAAATAATGAGCGAATTGAATCCATTTACTGTCTAAGTACATAGGTATATGACAACGAGACTTCTGGCACTAAAATATGATTCTAAATAGTCTAGTCCAACGGGACAACAGCTGAACCTCAGTTGTTCTAAACAGTGCCAGTAGTCCCGTCCCGGAACAACTCAACAGAACTAGTGGGATAGACCCTAGAATTAAATACGCTTCCTTATTTATATAAGGATAATAGTAAAAAGTACGTACGAAAATTACACCAAGTATCGGCTTACAGAATTAGTCCGAACGAGGAGAAATATGAACCGGACAAAAGTATCTAATTAACATAATTACCTGGCTATGCTGAGGAAACCGCACGACACGGTCGCATGCAGCGGCGTCCATCCTTCGTTGTCGCCACGGTTCACGTCCGCGCCGTGCGCCACCAGAAACTCCACCATGTCTAGATTGTCGTCGATGCACGCCTGGAAGATGTTACACACAAAATTACTCAGACCACGTTATATGTCCATAAGCTTTTGCTTATAGAATAACCGGCAAACGAGCTGACGAGCCTTGATGGGTAAGGTTGGTTGGTACTCGTCGCTCCCATTGATACTAAAGGCATCACCTGAATCGGTGCTGAACTGCCGAGTTGACCAATAAGTAAAAGGAAGATTAAGCACTAGCTTCCAAGCCCCCATGACGAGCCGTTAATAAATAGTTCATTTTACTAATTATTATAAAACAATGATGAAGGCACAAACAGTACCTTATATTAGTACTCCCTGTGCCATGACTAACATAGACAAACACAATTAAGGCCTAACGACATAAATTTACATAATATCTGTTGTCAGACGACTGTACCGCTGAGAATCAAAACCGAGATATTTCGTTCAGGAAGTCAGCTCCAACGGAGCCATATCTCATTCAATACGGCAACAAGTAGTTAACTGACAAGTGGTACATAATGATGGGCAGAGCATGGTGTTGGGTAACCCAACGATATCTATAATTGACCAGCCTCAAGCAGCCAATTACAGGCCAAGTAAGAAATTATCATTATACATGCGAGTTGGCATCCACACACCTTAGACTAAAACTGTAACTACATGTAAGTACGTACGTACTGATGGAGCACTTTCATATTTTGTGAAATTATATTTGTAAGTATAATTGTGTGTTTTTATAAAGATTTTATAAATAAAGACAATTCGTATTTTCTTATATTTTATATTTTTTATAATACGCATAAAACATTAAATATTTTTATAAAACCCATTCTGGAGTATCCTGTTTTTTCGTGTAGAAAGGATGCAGAGAGCCAAGAACAAGAAAATGTTTGCTTGAAGAAACTTTGTTCACCCTAGATGATGCTATGATGATGATGATCTATAAATCCTACGATACCTACCCACAATTTTTTTGTTTTAAACTTTTGTAGACCACCTTATAAGAGTCAGAATTTTGTATAAGAGAAGCAATTTTGCTTCGCTTCGAGTACCTAAGTCATGGGTTTCATATACGTACCCCTGAAGTAACGCCTTTTTGTCAGGTATTCAAACAATACAGTATTTCTCATGAACGTGGGTATCATACATAAAATATTTTTTTCAAATCCGACTGGCAGTTCCATAGATTAGTCCATACAAACAAATCAAAAATCTCTAGTTTTATTATAACTATCAGTGTAGATTTTTTAGATTATCATGATCATTTACTTAATAAATTGCGAACTATTACTAAATGCCAGACAAAGCACAGCACAGCCTAAGGGATGAATTATTATGCTACACCGTCCCGGGCACGAGCAATTTCACTAACATTTTACTCGGCTCGGTGTAGCATAGACACTCGATGTACGCGTCATATAAAATCTTAGTGAAGGTTTGAATCTGTGCCTGGTCCGCGGCATGGCTCGTGCGCGGCACGAATTATGCTACATAATTCATCCATAAACCTGTGAACTCAGAAGCACGAAACAGTACAGAGGTTCCTTATAATTCGCACCCTCAGTGGAAAAAAGGCATAAGTTGAAAATTGCAATTTTACAGGAGAGCAAAAAACCTGTTTTAACGGTTAAAATATCAGCAAGTAGTCAAAGGAATTAACATTACCATTTCTTGCACAAAACCGTCAAGATTAATGATAAAGACGACCGTGTGGCGCAATGGTTACCATGCCGGATCGCCGCGCCAAGGGTCCTGGGTTCGATTCCCAGCGAGGCGGAAATTTGAATGATGAGTTTGAATTTCTGTTCTTGGTCTGGGTGTGAATGTCCTTGTCTTGTGTGTTATGGCACCCACGACACAGGGAATCCTAGTGTGGGGCTATGAGTGTGAAGCGTTATTTATTTATTTATTTATTTAAAAATTTGAAAAAAAATTGAGCATATGCAGCTTTTGTCCCTCTTTCCAATCATGTTAATAACTAAAATTCAACGTAAGACGACTTATGTTTTTTTTCCGCTGAGGATGCGATATAGCGTACCACTGTTATATGACCACTGAGTAGAGATTGTTGAATATTCATCCTCTAAAGGGAAAAATATAATATTTGTACTGACGAAGATATTGGCACCAGCTAGTTAATATATAAAATTTGTGTATAATCCAGTGAAAATATTCATGATAGTAACCGCAATCAAAGCAATATATGTTTGAAATACTAACAAATGCAATGAATACAATAACAATAAGAAACTAAGTTAAAATTATTCGCTTTGCTATAAAAATATCTAAAAATGGACGCACAGCCTCAACCGAACTCTATTCATGTTAATATTGCGTTTGCATTCAATCTCTGGCATGAGCAGGAATTAGAGTTAATACTGCACTAGAAGCAATTGAACAATAAAAGCAGTACTCCACGTACAAACCAGCATACATTTCAATAGTGCATTAAACGAATTGTGCAACAGTACGGAACCACTGCAGGGTCAGTGCCACGATCGCCAGCGCGTGACCACACCGGAGAGAGACGCACAGTGTTGTAGTACAAATAGTTTGCAGTAACTTTTCTAATTCTAGCAATAGTATTACCAAGACCAGCATGGTTTTACACGGGTCTCGTTTTTGTGGATACCAAGAGTATATTCACTCTCCACTAGATCCCGATTTGTAGAGGTGATGGAAGTCAAACTACATCTTATATACTCCAATGTCCGTCAACTGCTATAAAGACTAGGACCGATATCTTAACGTACCCTCCGAAGCACAGCATTTTGTAGCTGTGTAAGATCTTACAACTGACGCAAGCCGGGCTAAAAGCGCTCCAAGATTTTCTATAATGAATAGGAACAATATCAGTCATACAAAAACACAGGTTTCATTGAACAACAACAGATAAAAGTGTTTAAACCTGAAAGTACTTAGATAAAGTAACGAAATTGTAAATTAAATTAACAATGATAGAAGCACCACTTCATAGTCAACTAATGATTATATGAAAACAGGTTCTACAACGAAACGCGTCCATTATCAGACGCTAATTTCACGCTAGATGCAGCTACGTCACAACAGTCCGATAGTATCTCGTTTCAATAACCAATATAATATAAAGGTCATCAGCCCATAACAGGTCGTAGCTTGAATATCGTCATGTTCTGTTAAAAATAATAAAAATAATTCCTTTTGTAGTAATCGACACAACCTTCTGAACATAAATAGAGCGTTCCTTTCCTTGATGTCACTGCATGCAAATCATTATTTCAGTAAATTTAACATCTTTCGCTTTAGCAGCAACGTACATAATACTGTAGATGTTATAGCATCTTACTGTGTCTGGGGTGCGGCAAATTGCTTGGTAAATATTTGTAATTATATCATACATAATATAATTTATGGCCATACACATCGACTGTTTATGTTATCCACCTCGCAAAGCATAAATTCTAATAAAGTCGAATAACGAGTTACCCTACGATCATTGTAGTAAGTCATCATAGTTGATTACACGGTTAAGTTACCAACTAATTGGATGCCGGCTGGTAAAATTGCTGACACAGTTGACATTGAATAGTAGGCGTTGTATTCCAGTAGCGAACAGATACTTGCACATAATTGTTGAAGAGGCCTGTGTATAAAATGTACTTTGCTTGCTTTCAAAAGTATGATTACTGGATATTTATTTTTTACGTGTCTAACAGGCACATTTGTAACGTATTTCAAAGATTTTCTGAGGTGTTTATTGTTTCTATAGATTTTGACTTTATTAGTCATAAAGTCAAAGCTAAGAAAAAACTAGATTTTATACCATGTGAAATTTTCTTTCTTCTATTCATCAATTTAGACCGGTCAGTTAGTCAGTTTCCTCCTATGCAGATATAGATGTATCGACTAAACATAAATAAATTGGTTGGCAACACAGTTTATGTCAGTCGGCCCCGAACGTATGTCCACAATTAACACTAAAATAAAACATTCACGGCGCGTGTGCAGCCTATGACGTAACTTATATCAACGAATCTCGGCTGTCTCTCACTTGACCTCGAAAAAAATTTCTCGTCCAATTCTAAATTTACGCGATATTTTGTCATTCAGCAATACATCATTCCTTCAAAAAATAATGTAGGTCGGTCAGTGACAGCATTAAACTTCAGATTTAGGAGTGCAATCAGACATTAGGGCAATAATTGGGCCGTGTACATTTTTAGCCGGCTGCCAGTTGCTACATTTTAGGTCGCGGATGGTGAGACGTTATTTTAACGTACCAAGTTCTTTGAATAGCAATATTAAATCCAAAACGGTTTAGATTTCCTAAGTAACAAGGACGTTTTTGCGGTATTACAAAAGCGGGTTTTAGTTACCACGTCTTTTTAGTTTGAAAACATCTGTGACTATTAATGGAAGCAATAATTAACAAAATAAAAGTACACGAAGTCAACGACCTAATTTTGTGAACTATCTAATGAGATGCGTATCGCGCACTATAAATACTTGTAGTATAAAACAAGGTGCAGCATTCAGCGAAGACAAAACGCATCCGCGATCAAACGCTGCCAAAATAATAACTCAAACACTGATGGCAAATGCAGATTCGACGGAGTGTTTACAATTATAATAAATATCAAGCCTGCAGATGGTCACATTGCAATTCACATAATTTATTATATTACGATGTAATCACCACCGCCGATTTGAGAAATAATAAAACGAGTTTGCGACTTAGACAAAACTTATAGACATTATATAATTCATTATGTGAGTTAAATCGATTTTAGGGCTGCAAATCGTCACGTTATAGACTAAGGCCAGACGCGGCCATCTATATATATAAAACACAAAAAAATGTTTGTACGGATGTCCTTCATAGACATTGAAACCATCCAACCGATATGCCCGAAATGTTTCAATTAAAAGGCAATAATGCGAAGTTGTTTTGAGAAACGATGCACTGGGCACATTTTCGTTTTTCAACTTTTTTCATACAAAAAATTCTTCGTACAACGAAGACACACGCCGGGTATCCACTAGTAATAGTAGTAGTAGTAGAAGTAGTAGTAATACTTGTAGATACTAAAATATACTATAATTCTTTATAAGTAATACTCGTATACCCTAGAAGTTTTTGTATAATTTGTCAACAATTTTATGCATCCAAAGATAATTCTTGCATAATTCAAAAGAACTGAGTATTGGTACGTAGTATTTGGTAACAGAGAGTTGCTAATAATAGAAGCAACGTAATTTCAATAAATAGTATCTTAGTCGATTATCAGATAAATTTCCCAGTTCCTCCTAATTAAAACTGCAAATATTATATTGCTAAACGAATAATACTACTTTAAACAAACAAAATTAGTTTAATGTTTGTGCGGAGTCTTGACTGCGGACATTCTGTAGAACAACAAACATTCTGTATTAGTAGTGTAACTATTAAATGTTTCTCCTTATCTACTTGTCTAATAAAGTAGAATAATTTTCCGCGCGATATAAATAGTGCATACGATACATTCCAGATGCGGAACAAAACGGGCAAGAAGATTGTAAAAATGTATCGCCAATCGACATCGATAAAAATTAAATGATCAGTCCGGCCCTGGAGCTATCGATGTAAACATCGCTTAAGCGTAATGGCAAAGACTATTACAGAATTTTAGGGCAATCTCGATGCAATACTATCTTGTGAGTTGAAACTATTAATAGAAGATCATATTATTATTCTCGAACTATCTGTATGAACGTTACTAAGGACACAATCAATTCCGGTTAGAGAAAACAACTCAGCTTACCCAAACAAAACGCTAATCACTTGAATCATTTATAAAATCACTATCGTCGCTCATTTAAAAACTAAAACGATAACTAAAACTACGCGTGTCATCAAATAGTTATATGCGGATATAGCTCCATGTTTCTACTATTAAAACACACGTATTTAATACGTATCATTCTTGTGTGCAGCCCCCGCAAACTTGAAGACCACTGTCTATTTTTATTTACAAGGTTATTTATATTTATATCTATTTGACGTATGAGTTCCAGGCAGAGCAATTTATCCAGTAGTCAATCCGGGATTCAGAAACATGCGTTCCATAAACATCCAGCACCAATCATCAGAAGCATTAGAAGTGTTACATCAATTTCTCGGGCGACATCGATCTCAAAGACGACAATAAAATTCAATAACCATATAATAAACAAAAATGAGCTCTAGAATGGTACATGATCACATTGATCACTTCATAACTGTACACCCGGAGCATCACCGATAAGTTACCGGCTAGGAAGTAGTAGTTTGTAGACTGTCTATCGAACACTACAGCCAAAATATGCTAAAATATGTCACGGTTGACTTTTAGAAGGAAGTTGGTCGCTAGCCAGACAGGTAAAGAACCCTAACACTGGCCCGTATCGCCCGTATTAAACTTCGTAGTACAGCGATCTCTAGCAAGATAGACTAGGCGCCATTCTCTAATATTGTAGTTCAGAAAGCACTACTACGACCTAAAGAGATAGTTTCGCCTCAGTGGGACTCAGGAATATACCACAAAACTGTAGCACTATGTAAAATTTTCAGAAGTCCATAGTGTGCAATGAGTGCAATGACCTATTACATTGAGACAGAGAGTTCCAAAACACTAAATAACAGTACTAAAATAAACTAGTAAATAAACTTGTCAAGTGTGAGTTAAACTAGCTTGGAGAGGGTTCCGTACGTTGATTATGTATTTACAGTTATTTTTCTAATTTTTTTTACCCTTTTCTTATAGGTATGTAATATATAACTAAAGAACTAATTTCTGCATTTTTTCTAGCCTCAGTAGTTACGTAGATAAGAGGGGGGGGGTAAATTTTCGTCCTAAATAAATAAATATAGTGTGTAGTGATAAACTTAACTCCTTTACAAAAATATATATAGTATGTATCACAGTAAGTAGCAAAATCGCTTATTGTTTGGAATATCATGATAAAGATTTATCATTTTGATGTAGATATAGGTTGTAGTGTGGCAAGTATTCTCTCTCTCAGCTCTCGGTTAAAACGATATGTGTAATAGCATCTGCAGAACCCACAAGTATGTCACAGGCACAGTATAATCACAGATACGCATCTGTGAAGATCCGTGTAGATCTGATGAAGATTTTTTATTATACAATAAGTACTCGATCAACCTTGATCTCAATTGATATTATACATTCACAGTAAAAATCTATATTCATTTAATAACCTTTTAAACATAATATAGACAAGCTTTTACATATAGAAACAAGCTTTGAAATACAACAAAGAGATATTTTTTTATTTTTTAGTTGCGTTGTACTCAAAAACTTATTCTTATAAATGTGAAAAAAACATACACACTGTATGTATGGATTCACATGAAATTCTGCACAAAGATTTTTTGGAAGTTATTAACCTGGGTTGAATTATATGTTATTTATGTTATGTTATTTATGAAGTATGTTATAATAATAATTTACTTACTTATTTATATTATTCAGAAATATTTGATATTCATATTTATAAATATGTTTATTATATTAAAAGGAGAACCCCAGTTTCCATAGAAACTCAGGCCTAAGTAGACAAGACTGGAAATTGGCTGTTAATTAGATTATTGCAAAAAGTTCAATTTCTCCAATTTTCACAGCTGCCAGCAATGGCCAACTAAGGAAATCCTAGAATGAATCACCTTAATTATAGGTTATGATTATGTCATACTCGTGTCACAGTGCTATTTAATATGTATGTTACACTTACGTTGGCAGGTGTCTATTATAATATCTACTACTTCAATGGTTTTCACCCAAAACGAATGTCATAAAAAGGTTGTATAATAAAAGCTATTGCATATTTCAAGAGATTTTATTATTTATCATTATAATATATTAATATTTCGTGTAGTTGTGCAGGAGGCGTTATATTTCGTTAATACCTTGCCCAATCAAGATACCATAATATACTCATTGTAAGTATGGCCACAGCAACCTCCTGATCTTCTAAAGATGTATAGGGTACGTTATGCAGTGTTCAGGACTTATTCTGAACCTTTGTCAGTCACAAAACAGGCGATTAAGGAGTCCATATTCATATAGTATTGGTTTGCAAGAAATTGTAGCGAAACTGCGAAACACATTCACCAAAACACAAGTACGAAAGCGAATATAATAGAAAATTAAAATCACTGTGTACGTGTCGATGAGTTTCAATAGTAAATTGGACTCCAAATACGCTGAAAATATTTGATAGTAAAAATCTCAGATTAAAGAAATAAAAGGCAGATATAACTTTCGCAAAGAAATGCAACGAATGACGTGAAGCCGCTTTTTCACTATGTGTGCATGACAACCATATTGACAGCTAGCAGTGGCATCGTAGAGACACATACTTCTTTGTGTGTGTAAGTTGCCACATTGAAAACAAAAAGTCGCAATCTCCCGCAATTTAGTAAATATTTTTGCCATATTTTCGACTTGAAATATTATGCACAATTAAATTGGCAAAATATTTATTATTATATCACTAGTTATAAAAAAGTGTAGATATTAAATATGTCAAATGTTCTTTTAATATGCAGTACTTAATATGTTGAATTGTTTTAATTTATGGTTTTTTCTCTTTTGGGTAGTTATTTTTCATTGAAAAATATCAAAGTTTTAATACATTTATTATAATTAAAATACATGAAATATATATAATATACGTCATCTTCATTAAATTGCAATGAATAAACAAAGCAAAATTTGGATGGCCAATCATTATCTTGCCTATTTTGAAGAATAATAAAATCCCATTTATCTCGTATAATAGCATCTGTCGGCAATCTGCAAAATAAAATAATTTATTGAGTAGGCTAAACAGAAACTAAATTAGAACATAATATTTTCTTTCAATCAGATCGTGCATTATATCATAGGCAAACGTGATATTTTCAATCAGCCAGGTTTACCTATGTTAAAATCCTTATTTTATCCCTCTAATCCTTTTTACAATCTATCTTATGTTTGTAATGTAATGTTTGTAACCCAGCGACTGGTATTTATGCATTGGCTGCATTTCCTCATTTTAAGATTTAAATAAATACAACTGTTTACTTTTAAAATATTTTTTTTGTTATAAATTTATAATCCATACGTGTTCAAATAACCCATGCATATTTCCCCTAATTTAGGGTAATCGATTTTCATATAAAGCTGGTATAAAATTAAATAATTGTCGAGGTTTTGTGTTCCGAGCGCCCCTCAAAAATATTATTATAAATAAATAATAAAATAATGAACAGTTACCTGTGAAAAGATATCTAATCTTCTTTTGCTTGATTTTGGGAACAACTTTAGCAGTGTTTAAAATTGCAAGACGGCATTTTATCTGAGAAAATTATTTAATAAATTTTGACAATTGTGACATGAAAGCTATTTGACGCTTTCTTTAGTACTGAATCGGGTTTGTATTTGCTTTTTTAGTTTGTATTTGCTTTGGTAGCTTCACATTTTAGTTGGATGAATATATCTGCCTTTTATTTCTTTAATCTGAGGTAAAAATATACAAGAACACGCGTAGAAAGATGAAAGATCGATGACAAATATGACAATACAGTGGTGTTATTTATAAATACTATGGTTACCAAAATGACATTATTAGGGATTACATCATCATTGTTGTCAATCGATTAATCGATGTCAAAGTATTCGAAATGTAATTTAATAAAATTACCGTAACGATTGAATGGTAATTATAATATATTACATAGTTTTGATTTATATGGAATACGAAAATATGTAAAAAATAAATTAATATTATAATTATAATCACTAAATAATACATAAAATATATTATTATGTTCCATCAATCGATAATTATCAATCGATTCAATCGATTATAAAATCGTATGTAATGAGGTAAATACTGTGAAAACTTTTTTGCATTATTTTGTTCATTTGGCAAGAGCAGCTGAAGCTAAGATTTAAATATGTTTATCTTATAAATAAGACGAATTTTTTGGTATATAGTTTACTCTTGTCTAGTCCGATGTTCTAGCACAGATTACATATGGTTCGAGGCCGAAAATTGGGGATCTCCTTTATTTATTATGTTATTATTATGTATTGTAACAAAAAAATTAATAATCAAGGTCCCTGAAAAATAAAATCAGGGGGTATAATAAATTACAATAAAAAAAAAATAAAAAAAACCTGGGTTGAATAATGTGATGTTTTTATCACGGGAAATGGCTGTTACCGCGGCATAAGAGGTAAAATTGAATTAATGTAAAAAAATTAGAACTCTGGACCTCAGGACCTAATTCTGACGTCTCCGAACAAAACTAGTGTAGTTAGTTTTCAAAACTAGTTCGTACCTTGAATTTATTTACAAATTCAGTGCTGTTAAGATTTCATATTATAACACAAACTTTTAATTGTTTTACATGAAAACAATTTAAACAAAACAAGAAAACCGCGACCAAACCGTATTGCCTTAACAATGAAGTATAGAATCCCTTGAATCTGTATCGACATTTTTTGCCAAAAAAACTACAGACATAATAATAGGTCTTTACTTTTTTTATGGAAATACCCGGTAAACGAGCTGACGATCAACCGGATAGTAAGTGGCTATCGTCGCCCATGGACATCAGTAACATCAAAGGCATCACTGACGCGTTGCCGGACAAGAAAGAGAGAAGAAAAAGAAAAAAGAATTGGCTCTCAAGTCCCCAGCCGGAATACGACGAGTCGTTTGGCAGCTGACTCACGCTCAAGGGTGGTAGCTTTCCAGGCGAATCTCATGGAGAAATAATAATATTAATAGTGGTATTAATTAACCACCGCATGACAAAATTGCCGCTATAGTTATAAGGTAGCAATATGTTTTTTTATACATATAGAGAAACAAACATTAAATTAAGCATTACACAGTGTTAGCAGAGTTGACTAATACAGCGTTAGATAAGTCGTTAAAACCCGTCACGTTAACATCGTGAGATTGGAACCAATGCCAAATTCTACCGATACAGAGATAAATACAGTTTGCTGCTCCCAAACTTTCGCCTCTTTCATGTTTTACACTAACGAGATTAGGCCAGATTCCTGACAGTAGGAAACAATGTTTAATTTTCAGATCGCTCTAAAATTTATTGACTATGTGGAAATTTATATGAATTTCAATCAATATACGTTATTAAGTAAAATTTTGAAGTGAATTGTGATATAATATATTATATCTCCAGGTCAATTATATTCACTTTGTCTGAGATCTGACTACCTCCAATGAATTGAGAAGAACTCCAACAAATCCAATGAATCTATATTACCTGATCGAAAACATATCAAGAACTCTTGGCATTAGATGTAAACGTACCATGAACTGGGCCAAAATTTGTTTCAGGTATGCACTAATTATAAATTTAAATTGCGGAGCTTATAATTAATATTTGCCACTAGGAGACAATACCCATCTCATATCCTAATAATATGAACAAATAGATAAGTACATAGGTACGTATACATATTGGTGAGCTCGAGAGGAAACGGTTGACAATATGAAACTCTCCGATACGTTTCACCCGCATAGCAAATTGTTTCTCATGATAAGGACAACCGTTGTAAGACAGATAAAAATTTAACGGACTGTTTATAACTTACATATTATTATGTACTCATTCACGTGGGCAAGAAATACTAGTACAGGCCGTTCCAGTATCGTGTTCCAATGCGTCATCAGTATTCTCATGACGCAATCGCCATGTACGTAAGGAATAGACTAAAACCATCCACCAATACGGCGTTTTGGGACGGTCAATACGGTCATTCCCTGGATTTACTGTTATGCCCCATCCCATCACGTAGAATCCGATTTAACTGACCCAGTTCCCTACCATACACGTATTGAACGATCTGGCACAGTCGGCAATAAACTAAATAATAACATATGTACATATACTACTGGTCTAAATGGGCATGTAATGTATAATTCGGGCCCAACCACGATTTTAGACATCTTCAAAACACATAGACAACATTATTTATGTTTGATATGAATTACCAAATTTGGACTTCATGCTAACAATGAGGGATATAAACGAATGCGATATTGTCAATGCTTAAAAATCTAGATAAGTTAATCGATTGCGGCCGATTTAATTTAATTTCGCAACTCATAATGTTCTTTAACTAACAATTGTTAGTTAACTGTACCTGCGCAATCCATAAGCATAAGAGGATTCCCTTTTCTATCTCACACATATCTTAAGTATGACAAATAAATTAACCGCACGATGATAAAACTTACATCAAAATCTATTTAGTATTTTAAAAGTACTTAGTGCAGGAACAGACAGACAGTAGTAGCGACTTTGTTTAATACTATTTATAGACTAGCTCTTGCACGCGTCATCTCTCAATCTAGTGTAGCTAGATGAACTTTTATGAAACAAACAGTTACAATACCGGTAGGTAAGTAAGAACTTTATTTAGATAATAAACTGTTAAAATTCTTTTTTACAAAATCGTTTCCCCGTACGACTGAAAAATGCTATAGTTTGTTCTATAATTATTTTTAAAACTAGCTGACCCGGCGAACTTCGTATCGCTTAAGAATGTAACAAATCGGAGATCATTAAAATCGGTACAACCGTTCTTAGCCGTTAAGCGCGTCACATACGGCGAAGATACTATAACATTTTATCTTAAGATAAAATATCGCTCACTATACATTTTGTATGAACCATCACACACGGCTAAGATACGATAATATTTTCATATTACGCATCTTAAGATATCTCCCTCTCCCTCTCCTCTCCCGCTCCTGCTCCCTTTCTCGCTCCTGCTCCCCTCCCCTCCTCGTGTTCAGTTTACCCTTCAGATGAAGAATTTTCAACAAAACCTCTCACAGTTATTTTTGGTTCCTAACTATAAACTAACATATAAATTTTCACAAATCTGAATTCGTAAATGACGAAGTTCCCATACTAACTTGCACCCCCTTAATCAACCCTTTGGGCGATGATTTTCCAAAAAACGCATTACTGTTACATTTAGTTTCTAATCTTGAGGTAATAGATAAATTTGCATGTTTTTAACTGTAAAAATAATGAAGTTGCGTACTAAGTTCCATCCTTAGGCGATGATTTTCCCTTTAAGGGATGATTTTCCAAAAAATGTGTTAAAATTATCTTTTGTTTACAACTATGAACTTACATAAAAAAGTTTCATGTTTATAACTCTAATGTTTATGTTTTTGTGTAAACAAAAACTGATGCTGTGCAGTGAAAAGCCATAAATAAAGATTTTTTTTTCCTTTCTTTCTTAATGGAGGCCATACACGAACAAGTGTATTTGATCAAGCGACAAACGGACTTGACGCGGCATCCACTTGATCACGAACCGGCATCTACATGATCGTGTATGGCAACGGTATAGCTATCTGGCCATATAACTATCTCACTATCTCATGCAGTGCACACTGGATGGTGCGTCAAGTCAAACTACAAATTTGACAAGTCAAACTGCAGACTTGACAAGTACAGTTGTATGGGCTCCATAAAACTGACGAAGTTGGTTTGTATGAAAGTGACTTCCAACCGCTATATTTACCCCTTAGGGGTTGAATTTCCAATAATCCGATAACCTATATTACTCAGAGATAATGTAGCATTCTAATGGTGAAAGAATTTTTAAAATCGGTTCAGTAGTTTTTGGGTTTATTCATTACAAACATACAAAAATACAAAGCTTTCCTCTTTATAATATTAGTAGAGAAGTAGAGATAAAACCTTAACAGATACCAGACTATCGCCCCAACTCAGAGTCACTAACGGTTACTTAAATCGTTCTTTCATACAGAATTTGTATGGTGATTCTTTACTAAGGAGCAATTTAAGCACAGACATAGATGTAACTATTAGTGACTCTGAGTTGGGGCATATGTGATATATCTCTAAAGTGTGTGTTGTACTAATAACCAAAAGCTATTAAATTTAAATTTTAAAGCGCATATTATTTTTTATCTTTAAATATTTTTTCTCATGCAAACTAGCTTGAGTAATCAGTTGAACAACGTTCTCATGAATATCCAGGAAGACCCCACAATGCAAACTAAGTAAAACCTTTGTAAAACATTGAATAATTTTTCCCACCAACTCAGCATACCAGGTTCTGTTCCTAAGAATCCAGCCGGGTCATATTAATTACGTCTATTAAGACTTGTTAATACTTTCCTGCGGACACTAACCGATTGCTTAGGCACATCTTTATGGCTGCGTGGGCGGATTGGCGCAAACCTTTCGACCTCGAATGCATGTGAACTATAGACAACATCTTATGGATAATAATGTAGTAATTTTGTTTTGTAAATGCAGGGAGGAGGCGAAGAGATAACTAAGTACAAATCCTAATCAGTCAATAACACATTTACACCCCAACTCAGAGTCATGGTGACTTACTAATGCTAAGTTGAGGCGTTAGTGATTGCGCAAGTACAATTTTCAGCTTATTAAATCCTAAATAATAAAAACTAATTTTAGTACTTGTCGTTTATAAAAACCGTGAAAACGGGTGTACCAATTTGGCTAATTCTTGTTTTAATATAATATATTCGCGATGGTTTAAGGAACGGGAAGAAAAATCGAAGTTCTGGATTACGTGACGTGGAAGGAGACGTGTAACACCAAGGGATCAGCCAAACTTAAAGATATTGAAATGCTGACTTAACTTCTTATTTACTTTCGATAAACAATGACTTATTAAAAATGCAGTAATTATGCATGAGAATAATCTTATTCATATTATCTCTAAAGAATTCGATGATTCTATACTGACTGGTCCTAAGGGTCAACAATTCGAAACTACAAAAAGAATACTATAAAAATTTGGTTATATACTACAGGCAGCGCCATCGCGTGTAATTTGCATTGTGGGCTAAAATAGTTTGGACATCTACAGTATAGAGAGCGGATTGCCAAGCTTTACGTTTTTATGTAACTAAATGTACCTACTATATCCAAAAGACACAACGCTGCTTCCAAAACTAATGTATTGTGATTTAGCGGCAAAGTAATAGTTAGTTCCCCATTCGGATAGTGCCGTAGACAGTGTCAGATTCTAATTTTGTACCCGTGACGATTAGTGGTCGGCCGAAACAATCGAAAGTTATTCCGAGTGCTAAACCCAACACGTGACATGCGGTGCCGCATTCTCGACGAAACTCCAATTCGCGGAAGTTGATTGGGAATATTGCTGCCATAAAATCTTACCATAAATTAATTTGAGTAAAATAATGTACCTATATCAGGTTATTGTTAAAAATGGAATTTTGCTACATTTGACGATATTTTTCGTCACACTTGAATATTCCTAACTTGTACAAAATATCAATTTTTTGCTGTAAGACCATAACAATACTTTATGCATACTAACACAGTAATTCCAAGAATCATATCAATGAACCTGAATCCAATGAAAGAGAAACGATGATTACTAGTTTTTTATATAAGAAACTTTTTTATCACAACTTCACAAAAGTTATTATTAGTGAAGAAAGTGAAACTTCTATATTGACATTGTGGAGCGGAATAACAAAAATAAATGAAACATTTTCTTGTAATTTTTTATCGTCTCGGTTGCAGGAGTACACCACAACAACAACAAGAACAACAACAGAGTAAAGTAGAAGTTGGGGTTGAAATTGAAATTAAACTTAAAATACCGGCCAAGTGCGTGTCAGGCGACGCGCAATGTAGGGTTCCTAAGTAGTAAGTTATCGACTATTACTCATTAAGTACTCATGTTAACATAGTCGTGATAGTTTCCCTTTTATTTATTTTTATTTATCATATATGCTACTGCTTTGAATCTTCTCACATGTACAACACCTAACATTTAGTTGGCAGGGCGGGGACATTTTTTAACGATTTCCCACACAAAGTGGTAAACAAGAAAAAGCAAAAGTGAGGTGCTTATGCCTGTATTTTTTTATAAAGATTTTATTCTACGACTATGGTAAAGTAATAAATATGATTATCCATATCAAATATAGCTTTCTAGTACTACTCTCTTGTCTCTAGGTCTCTGCGCTATGCTGCGGACGGACAGACGGAGAAATGAAGAAATGAGAAAGATTAATGAAGAAACTAAAGGGGTGCCGTTTTGACTACGGAACGCAAAAAATATTATTTTTATGTAACCAGCCAGGACATTCATTCTTTAGATGATATCACTGGGTCTAATTCAGGTAATCTGGGGCTGAATTATTTAATTTTCGTCCATGTGTTTTAAGAAAATCAGATCTAATCATCAATTTCATTAACGATTGGTCGGACAAACACCAGTGATCCTATAAGAGTTCCGTCTTTATATAAGATGTATGTATGGAACCTTAAAATTACACTGCAAGTTTAAAACAATACGTTATACATTTATACTCGTAATACTTAAGATATATTGTAATAACTAGCTAAACCCCGCCCCGTGTAGATCTAAATTATTGTTGCAACGGTTACTAAATCTGGGAAAGTAGTATCTACACCGAATTATAAGTCAATCCAAAAACCCTGAAATTTCGGTCTAATGGCAGTAGTTCGGTTGTTAGTCTAGTTAACCGAACTGATGATACATTTTACTGTCATTAGTTCGGCTAATAATAATAATATTGTATATCCTGTTTTGAACATCTCGCTGGAACTGACGAGGCGGTTATTAACCAAACTATTGACACTAAAATGTATCATTTGTTCAGTTAACCGGACTAACAACTGAACTACTGCCACTAGACCGAAATTTCCCCAATTCCGTGGGACCTTCGGAATAAATAGTATAACATACATTCTTCTATGAAAATGCCTACTACAATATAGATATTTTCCAGTTTTGCAACTTGCAGCACATGGAATTTAAATTTTATATTAATCTTGCGCTCTGCCCGCATGTTCAGGTTTGAGCTTTGAGTCTACCATTCCTCATTGCAAAAGTATTTGATGATGAATCAGTCTATTTCAGACAGATCTATTAGGCCTACTTGTAAAACTAAATGGGAAAACATTTTCTTTGCAAAGTTATGAATTAAAAAGGTTTCCTTACTATATTTTTCTTCACCAAAGGAGGTGAAGAAAAAGGTAAGTTGTTACTCTAATATGCAAAACATTACTTTTGAAAATTAGAGGTATATGTGAGATTTACACTCGGGCCCCTTATTCTTGAGACTAGCAAACCACTATGCTATCTCTACTAAACTAAATACATCACAATGACTTAAAGTACAACCCATGGTTTATGAGCACTTAGATGTTGTTGGATTATAATGATGTCAATAGTTCTTACCATAACAATATTCAAACAAAGGATAGTGACCATCAGATAAGACATTTTATTTGGAGGATTATAAAAGTTTAGTTTTTCAACTAGATAAACCTACAATACTAGTTTCTACATGAACTATTATACTATATTTTATTTACTTATTCAACTTTTATTGACCACTATTAAAATGTCACAGAATCACATCAGGGTAAAGGCCAAATTGATTTGAAAGAAACACACGCATATTTATGAGAATAATAAACAATGTTGGACCATACAAGATACTGTGATGAAACACCAAATACATTTTAACACCATGTAGAAAGTCAACCAATACTATTATTCTGCAGCCACTATTATAGTGTACCTGATCACAGGTTGAAAAGTTAATGAGACAGAATTCAAAGAAGTTGATGTGAGACACTACACCACACAAACCTAACAGTTAACGTCAACACTCCTTTCACAGCATGATTTGCTACTATTTTTATATTACTTCCTATACTACCAATCCTGCAAATATTATAAATGTAAATGTTTGTGTGGGAAGATGGATAGATGTCTGTTACTGTTACGCATAAAAACTACTAAACAAATTTTTCTGTAATTTCGCAAACAGAACTATGATCTGGAATAAAACTTAGGGTGTTTTTTATACTCTTTGAATGTCGGCAAAGTTGCAAGTCAAGTGCTAGATAGATGTAGTTATCATCCATAACATAAGACCAACGCCTTTAGCCCAGTCATTCACCTAAAGGAAAATTGCCTCTGGAGATCATCAAAGAGGTTGGCAGCCTTCCATAAAACTGAATGTTTCACATGACCGTAAATTCAAGGACTATTTGATGCTACACAGGATTATTTTTCTCTATAGGCTTGGCTCTAAAGGCTTATATTACTCTCATATTTCTACACATCATGTTAAAAACATTTTCTAATATAATAATAATTCCCTCCAAGGAATATACTATTTGAAAAATATCTTGCATTATATAGAACCAACTAAATACATGAAATCTAACATGATTCCATAAACCCATCATACCTTAAAGATAAAATGGAGGTATGATGCTAAAGGAAACTTTTTACATATTTTGTTTTAAAACAAATGTTACTGATGATACCAACTTTAACTGTAAGTCATTACTACATTTAGAAACAATGAGCAGAGTTTCAAGTACTTTGTAGATAGATTATAATTTGTGTACAAAAGTAAAGTTACAAGGTTAGGATCAACTAAACTTGGAGCTGGAATGGCCTAACCAAAGCATAGGAAAAAAAATACTCTGCCAACCTGTTTACTTCATTTAAATACATGTAACCTCAAACACAAAAATATAAAAAGAACATAGCATATACGAGTACAGTTTGTAACCTTCTATTTTAATGATATTTTTTAATGGAGTACTGAGATTTTGTAGTCTTATTCTGAAATTAAATAGTGTGTTTACATTTCTTAGAGGTGTTGAATTACATACCAGTGTAATGTAAGTAAAATTCAACTTTCTATTTGACATAGTTTGGATTTAATTCTGCATTACTTTAACTTATGTACATTAAGTGGGTTACTCTGGCCACTTGGTGACAACAGAGGATGACATTTATATGTGGATATATGAAAGGAAATGTGAAATGTGACAAGTAAGTAAGGCTAACCTGATGCAGCGCCGTGAGGCCATCCACGTTCGCCGTGTTGATATCTGTGTCCGATTTCAGCAATCTCTGGACCTCGTCTTTATCCCCAGCCGCGCATGCCGCCAAAAATTCTATACCCCGCGAAAACTGAATTTTGGAGGGTCGCTTTGGCATCGGCGACTGCTTATTGGTGTCGGATTCCTCCCATCTCTTCAACTGCTCGGCCCTCTTGAAAAGGGCTGATGACGTTCTCGGATCCGTCATTATAACTGATCTCGGTAGCACTTGACACACAATATGGTCCCTAGGAACACTTTTCACGCAGCATAGATTACGATTTTATTACATAGAGTACACAAATGCCGAGTCCAAAACTTAATTGCCTAAAAAGGAAACATGAAAGAAGAAACGTTCCAAGAGTTTGATACTAAAACAGCTTTATGCATGCATTGTTCAGCACACTTGTTGATTTATTCGATTATCCATTCATCCACCAATCGTTTAAACATGACATAACCAACAAGCTACACTTTTAGCGTGACAGCCATTACGAGAATAAATTTTACAGCCAACTAAACTACCACTAAATGTAAAAAGTAAAACTAGGCTGAGAATGACGGGAAGAAGAAAACACCTAGCGTCACCTAGCGGAAAGATTTATCGGAATTTGGTGTTGCCACTTTGCCAACGTGCCATAGTTGTCTATGATCATGGATATATTACTCTAACTGGATATATAACTTCGTAGAGGTACTTGAAAACGGATGACGTCATAACGAAATGACTATTCGATCAATCACAGGCCGGATTGAGGTTGAATAATTAAATAATAAAACGGTGTCCACACTTTAACAAATTGTGTCTTATTCTGATATGGTTTTTCAAAAATGTTTTCTAACAATTTTTCTGGCGGTAAAAAATACAATGTTGCCCATTTTTTGGTAGCGATTTTTCTAAGACTCCTGTAACATGAATCGTAAAATATTTGTTTGTTTCATAGGTTAACTTTTGTGTAATTTTTTTTAATATTGATTTTTTTTTGTAATGGTTTTTAGAAAATTGATTTTTTTACTTTTTTTACAATTTTTGTTATTTTTTATTGATTTTTTTTTGAAAAATTCTTTTGAAAATTTTTGAAAATATTTTTCTTTAATTTCTTTATGAAAAAAAATTTAAGTCTTTTTGAAAATTTTTTTTAAATAGTCTTTTTGAATTTTTTTTTGTTTGTTTTTCATGCCTAAGTATAACTTCTCACGCGCGTACATAAGTACACGTTTATGTTTTTTTCAAAATTTCTGTTGAATTAAAACATTCACAAAGTTAAATAGTCGTTACATGACTTAAAGATTTTTCCGTTAAATATTTCTAGAAGTTTATCGAATAAATTATATTTTTGTTACAAATTAATAGTGAAACGGTCAATAATTATGACCTTATGGGTCGGGGTATAAGAAATAATTTACGTTTTAATTTTAATTATCTTGATGAGAATTATAATACAAAAATCGGAAAATATTCATTACATTTTACCGATTGTGGTTCATCGCTATTTAAAAAGTCACACCAATTCCAAAAACTTGCATTATTGAAAATGTTAATTTTCTTCACGGAATTAAAAACGGAGTTAAATTGTAATTATTTCCAATGAAGATAAACTGGGACATAGATGAATTATAACAAATAAAAATCTACTTGTCTACCTTTGCAATGGTCATTGACCCCTTACAATGGTATACAAATTATTTTATACAATATCGCCATATTTTAGATTCCAGTTTCTCAAGAAAATCTTTTTATTGATATAATAAAATTGTAGTGTAGGACTTACACTAGCCCACTTTGATCGTCGTTTAAAAAAAAATTGGTTGTCTGTAAAGTCGGTTTACGGACAATGGTTTTACGTGATAACGTCTATTTCGTAGAAGAATAATTTTTGATATAAATAATGTAATGTAAGAACGTAATGGAAGCCCTACGCACGGAGCCGCGGTGCTACTCGCCAGTTGTGTCAGCTTGAACATGGCTTGACGCGCCACCGCGACCCGCGTATCTAGTCTAGCTAGATTATAATATTAAATTTCATACTAACTATACCATTTTAAACATATTTGAGTTGAAAATTTGGTTTAAATCGTTTTAAATATCAGGAGCTGCGCGACATCTGTGATTTTCTTGACTACAACTAAAGTCCGAGTCGATGTACTGTGTAAAGTTCTTTCAAGTAGTTCATACCTATAAACAGAGATGACGCTATTGTAGATTTTCGTTTTCATATAATAATAATACGTACGAGCTACGAGAAATCATTTCTTTTCAAAAGATTGTAAAATAAAATAAAAATGAAATGAAAAATGCCTTCCAAGCGGACCGATTACGCTTGAGTGGGAGAGAGACGGCCGGTCTAGCGTGCCTCTCTCTCTAATGCTGCGCGCGCTGACGTTACTCCGGCCGTTACTCGGTTTTCGTGAATGCCTCTCAGGCTCATCGTCTTTATAAACGTTATCACGTTAATAATGTCAGATTTTGTACCGACGATTTTTAACGCAGAAAGCTAAGAAACTGAAATGTTAATTGATAATGCTGAGTTGTAAAATAATTGCAATAATTTAGTTAAAAAATAATTATCCTTAGCAACCATTGTTTGCAACTCTCTTTTTTTTACTTTGAGTTAAGTAAGGATGTTAGGAATAAGTTGGCGACTGGTTGGCGCTCTAGTACTTTGCTCTATGCTGGCGTTTACTTTTTATCGGTATCATATTCAATACCGGTACTATAAATTTATTAATGCTTAAGAATCGTTATTATTGCATTTTATATAATATACTGACTTTATTTTAAATATAAAATAATGAACTAAACTTATAGCGAACAAACTAATGAATTAATTAAATTAGTTTATTGTGCCATAGATATTTTATGTGTGGCAATGTATTTTTTTGGAAATTGTAAAAAAATATTGTAGTAGTAGCGACCTCTTGCGGATGAATGTGGTATTTTTCAGTTACGTGATGTGCTGTTTGACAGGACAGAATACATACAGAAATTATTCGGAATTCAAGATGGCCAGAAGGCACGATGGTGCTCTGGATCGTCGTCGTTGATTTTATTTGTTTTGTGTGAAAATAGTGAATTTCTGCGATGGCTGACTTAAGTGTTGACGTATCGAAGCTTCCTGACGATATAAAAGATAAATTGGCCGAGTTGGATTTGGAGTTATCTGAAGGTAAGTGCACCAAGTCTGCGGTTCCGTTCAGATCGATATTGATAATTTAGACTGTTTTTTAGAAGTTTTAAAGCGCGGTTTTAGTACAGCATAAATAGAGTCAATGGTGCCGATGTTGTTTATATCTTAATTGTAATGAATAAATTAACAGTTTTAATTATGTTTAGCTAATATTGACGTAATCAATGACAGCTGATGTGATGTTTTCGGTAAATAATGATAATTATTACAATGGAGTTTACCAAAAGCATTTCTTATTAGTCTGGAAATGATATCTAGTGTTATTTTTCACGGTCGAGTTGTTTCATGCGTTGTCACACATCGTCTGGCGGAATGTTGCAGCGTTGTGTGTACAATACGGTTTCAATCATTCTTGTAGGACGCGCTGGACGAAGGCAAGTTTGTATTCGTCAAGCTGAATTTTGCTGGACGCTCTTATGACCGTTTAAACACGTCGATGAGTAACTTTAGTCATTGATGCTTTCATCATATTATTTTCTGCCTTTATAAGTAGCCTCACAATGTCTGTCATAATCCTTGTATAGAGTTAGTTACGTGCTTGTTTTGTCCAAGCGTGCTATGCGTAAGCAGACCTTTGTGAATAACTCATTCAAAAAGTATTTAGCTTAAACCTGTTAGTCCTACTATCATAAATAAAACTAACACTGATTTTAGTATTTTTAATGCATTGCTTCCCCTGCCTTTTCTGTTGTTGTATGCCACATAATGTTAATCATGTCAATGTAATGGTTGTAATTCAAATCCCAAAGTAGGTAAGAAATATCATTTTGTAACTAATGCATTTTTATCTCTTGAGCAATATGACATTTCATATACTATTTGCCAAACTCCCAATAATAACACGGTTTTTATAAGTTGCAACACCTTAAATAGACCTACTCTAAAATTAAGACCTCTATGTAACCACAATCTTTGCAAATAAAATAATCATTCATTCATTCATTCATTTATTCATTCATTCTGTATTAGAATTGATAACATACTTATTAACAGTTTTGAGAAATATATTCAAAGTAGTCAAGTACCTATTTATAAACAAGTGGAATTAAGTAATTAAAAAACAAAAAAACCCATCCATGTAAAATAAACTAAAAAGAAAAAACAAGCCCATTAGTTTAGAATGTTTTTAAAAGTAATACTGAACAAGTACACCATAGAAGGATTAACGGTCGGGACCCATTCTTTAACCAATCAAATCTTGTTTGTTTTTTTCCCAGGCAACCTTGTAAAATTTATTTATTTATATAAACTTACCACTAACATTACTGGACAATTATTCTAAAAAATTGAAAGGAAACCGATTGTCATGGTATGGGCATGTAATGAGGCGTGAGGAAACGCATGTGACGAGAAGAGTGATGGATATGAATGTGATGGATAGACGAAGGGGACGAGGAAGACCTAAGAAAAGATGGATGGATTGTGTTACAGATGATATGAAAGATAAGAGAGTTAATGTTAAGATGACGGCTGATAGGGAAGTGTGGAAGAGGAAAACATATTGCGCCGACCCCAAATAAAATTGGGAAATGGGCAGGATGATGATGTTAGTGGAAAAACATACAGTAATTAAAATTAGTTCAACACGTCACAATCAATCAAATCAAATACATTAAAATAATTTATCTATAATAAATAATAAAACAATCTAAATCAATAAAACTATAATATATAATTAATAATTAAATCCCAGCATCAATTCAAATGGGTCCCGACTTATAATCCTTTTATGGTGTAGTTGTTCAACATTACTTTTAACAATATTTTAAACTATTGGGCTTGTTTTTTTTCCTATAGTTTCTTTTATGCAGTTTCTTTTATGAAAGTAATTATATGTATATCTCCAAACTGTTACTTAAAATGAAAAATGATAGAAGGAACCTAAAAATCATTTTTGAATACCTATTCAACAATACCTTACTCGTTAAGATTAGAGAAAAAAAAATTTGAAGATAGTATTGTGCCAAAAATCAGCCATTTTATTAATTTTTTTAATTTTGATATAATTATATCCCCAGTGTCACTCATAATTAAGACAAATCTTACTGCAGCTCTCAAGCTGAAATCGATCAAGCAGTTTAGGCTACAGAGTGTGCCAAAGAAATATACGTACATACATACAAACACTTGAAAAACATAACCCTCTTTCTGGTGCAGTCGGATAAAAACAAACATGTTTATCTTAATTATTGGAATATTTGAGGCTTTATCTTAAATTACCAATTTTCCCCCTCATGACTCACCTATTTCTTACTAATATAATTATCCTGAAGGCATTTAAAACAGAAATAAATAAAACAATACTGTTACCAACCTTTGCCTGTAGTGAATTGTTATTCCCTTTTTGTGTATTGTTTTTTTTTATTTGTTTGTAATACCTATAAATTTGCTATGCATGCTATGCGAATTTGGTTTTTTGTTTTGTTTGATTTGTTAATATTTAATAAAAACGCATAATATTTATAGCCATATTGCCGGCGCAAATGCTGTTGCTTGCTGTGCAAGTTTTGCCAAGATTTTATTTACTCCTCTAGCTCACCATAACACTCAACAACAACTCAATCTAATAACATCATATTTTTTCTCTACACTTCACGCTTGTGCAACTTAGATAGCAAAGTATGAAATACGATTCATTTACCCATCCACATATACATTTTATACGAAGTAGGTACCTAATACCTTTGTACTTCATATAATCTTCCAGCAGTATAAGGAAAAAAGAAACCTTAAATCTGTTTTAAAATATAATATTCGAGCCACTCCCACCGTGTCGATGTGAGGTAGGCCTATAAACCCTATCTCCCTGATTTACAACTCAGCTTATTCAACCGGCCGCGCACTTAGGTCGTTTTATTGAGAAAGCATGACGCATCAACTCAAACCCGTTTGTCGTCGTGACGAGGAACGATCTGACTAAGCCTGCGACGCCGCACCGCTAACTTGTGGCTGCAATCGTGTCTCAAACTGTCTAATTAATGGAAACAAGCGAATTGAGACTAAACATTCCATATTACTTAGCGCAACACATCGGACGGAACTGATGTTTTGTTAAAGATAGTTTAATCCTGTGTATTTTATCTACTCACATTGCGAGACACGATACGTGTTATGTACAGACATTTGTAAATATTTGTACTTGACACAAGTTGCTTCAGCTGTGATTTAGCTAAGAAAAATTGTTTAGTAGGACTTAGGAGTCCTCATAGTTGAAGAAATTGGAGCCTTCACTGCTACACCACTTCAGTTTTATTTTTAAGTGGCAACTTTCTAGCGTCAGAAGATAAATTGGCGCCCTTTTGTTAGTCATACATTCATTATAGTTATCTTAAGATCACAACCGAGGCCGATGGACTAAAGGTTGCAAGGTGTAGAAGCGCTAGCAGCTAAGGAGAAGTCACCAGGAGTAATCCATCCAAATATCCACCATGACCAAACTTGATTAACTCGGACGATCACCTTCGATCTAAGCCGTCGCGTCGGTCAGACTCAGGTTACGATAGACAGGTTTAATATAGAAGGATAGTTGCTTAGGGTAGAAGCAGTTCTTATGATTAGAAAAATATTATTTCAAAGATATAAGATCCCTTGCTTAATTTAATTCCTGATGTTGTTACGATTCTACATAATTTATAATATAGTTATAACTAATATTTGTCATTTAAATAAAAAATTTGTATTTAAAATTACCTTAATCGATCTTGTCATCTGTCTTTGTTATTTGTGGTGTACATTATTTGTGGTGTTATGTTGGTGTTAGTAAATAAATAAATAAATAAAACTACGTTAATCGATATTGTCATTGAATAGGTGTTTATAAATAAGATTAATTGCGAACCAGATTATGTCAAAAACTAAGTTGATACACAAGTAAAATGGGCGTTATAGAAAGTTGTTTTAAATGAGGCCACTCAGGTATACTTGCTAAGGCCCTGTATCTTCATAATCCTTTAAATTATCAAAAAATAGACCCTATGCTCAAAGCTAACTAACCCGTAGTTGGTTATTATAATATTTAGCTTTGAGCATTATCCATGAGAACTTTTAACAAAATTCATTTTGTTTTGAAGCTATTTGGAAACACAATATTTTATGTAGTTAAAAATTGTATTTACTTGTTGGCTCCAATTTTATTCGTTTATTAAATGTATGTTGAATGGTTTACAAAAATAGCTAATTTTTTTCCAACTTTTTGCCCGATTTTGTTTGTTTTTGTAGAACAAAGCTATGACAGTGTTCAATAGACGTATTAACAAATCATCTTCTTTATATCGTCCGATTTAGACAGAAGTAGGTATCCTTATATTTTTGGAGTTCACTTGTATAAATTAACAATCAACTAAGCTCTAAAATACGTAACGGCTTATGCGAACGCCTCCCACTTCTCTTTGTATCTTTCTCTTGCGGGTGTTACAATGGGGAGTTGTATAATATCCTACATTTGCTTTTAGAGTAAAAGCACTGTAAACCGTACAAATTGAATATTTTAATTTAAAGCGGAAACACTACAATAGACACAAAAAAGAAAATTAAATCTCGATACTCTTCCGCAGGCGCTCGGCTGCAACAATACAACCACTATTGAAAACTTAGTTTTTCACTTATTCTGTTTTTATGATAAGGAAACTACTCCTATCACGGCTGAAGAATTAAATTGTTGTAATTTTTTTACATCAAGATCTATCTATCTCGAAAATAACTCTACATAAAAACGATTTTACG